>OX393558.1:18132377-18668339 GCA_947650365.1 Chamaelirium japonicum
ACACTAGATCGCGTGTTTGTTTACTTTTTGTTTCTCCTGACACCTCTAGACACTCTGTTGTTGACTCCTACTCTCCGTCCTACAAGGCCGTTTCTTACAGCTCTTCACATCCACCTGGAGCCCCAGTCGTACCGTGAGGCAGTTGTACACCCAGAGTGGCGACAGGCCATGATAGTTGAACTTGAGGCCTTTCAGCGGACTCAGACGTGGGATTTCGTTCCTTGTCCCTTTGGCATGGTTCTTGTTAGCTACAAATGGATTTTCAAGATCAAGACTCGACCTGATGGGTCCATTGAGCGGCATAAGGCGTGTCTTGTTGCTCGTGGTTTCTCCTAGGAGTATGGGATTGACTACGAGGAGACATTTGCTCCAGTGGCTCGGATGACTAGCGTTCGTACCCTCTTAGCTGTGGCAGTTGCTTGAGGGTGGTCTCTACATCAGATGGATATGACCAATGCATTTCTCCACGGTGATATCTCAGAGGAGGTATACATGGCTCCTCCATGGGGTGTTCCTGCTCCTTCAGGTCATGTCTGTCATTTGTGCCGAGCCATTTATGGACTCAAGCAGACCCCTCGTGCCTGGTTTGAGTGATTCCGCAGTGCAGTCCTGGCCGCCGGGTTTGTTAAGCGTCACTTTGACTATGCCCTGTTCACTCGCTCCTCCAGTCAGGGTATTGCAGTTCTTCTTCTCTATATGGATAATATGATCATCACCGAGGATGATAGTGCCACCATAGCGTCCCTTCAGCGCCACCTCCAGAGTCAATTTGATATGAAAGATCTAGGCCCTCTTTGCTACTTTTTGGGCCTCGAGATTGCCTGGTCAGCTCGTGGTCTGTTGGTCTCCCAGTAAAAGTACATCTCCGACATCTTTGCTGATGCTGTTCTTATTGACTCTCGTACTGCTGACATACCCATGGAGCTCAATTTGAAGCTTCTTTCTACAGATGGTGAGCCATTCCAGGATGTCTCCCGCTACCAGAGGCTGGTTGGGATACTCGTCTACCTCACTATAACCCGGCCAGACATTGCCCATGCTGTTGGCATTGTCAGTCAGTTCGTTCAGGCTCCTCGTTCGGTTCACTATGCAGCAGTCCTTCGGATTATCCGCTACCTCTGAGGCACCATCACCCGCTCACTACTTTTTCCCTCCACCTCTTCGTTGGTGCTGCGTGCGTACTCCGATGCAGATTGGGCAGGAGATGTCGCCACTCGCCGTTCTACTACCGGATACTGTGTGCTCCTTGGTGATTCTCTAATTTCTTGGCGAAGCAAGAAGAAATAAGAGTCTGTTGCTCGCCAGTACCGAAGCCGAATACAGGGCTATAGCTTCCACCACCGCAGAGATTGTCTAGCTTCGTCGCCTTCTACTCGACTTGGGAGTTGTGATATCCGAGCCCACGCCTCTCTTCTGTGATAACCGGAGTGTTATTCAGATTGCTCGCAACCCGATCTTCCACGAGCGGACAAAACATATTGAGGTTGATTGTCACTATGTTCGCCAAGAGTTTCTTGATCATACCATCTCCTTGCCATTCATTCCATCATCGGAGTAGACTGCTGATTTTTTGACGAAGCCCCTTACGATTGCTCGCTTCCAGCATTTTATCGGTAAACTCTCGGTCCATGATCCACCGTGAGTTTGAGGGGGAGCGTTAATATATAGAGATGGGTCGGGTTATATGTACAGTCGGGTCGGGTTGTGTGTGTATACATGTACATATATATTGGGCTTCAGTCCCTTAATGAGATGAATTCTATTCTCTCCAGACCCTAGCCGTCATCTCCTAACAGGCTATTTACCATCTTCTCGTCAGTGAGAAGTTTTGCCTCTTATATGGACTTTTAATGATTCTTAAGGTGTTCTTTAATTCGTCCCTATGGATTGAAGTCAGCTCTTTATTGGTTAGTTTGTTTTATGGGGGGAATTAGGTATAGGTCCTTAACTATTTTGCAATATTAGTTACAGGACACCATAATTTGGTATATTAGCAGGTCCCTCCCCTGTCTTCTTCCATTCTCCTGAGCTTGACCACGGCTGTAGACACACAAATTTTGTCAAACCCAAATCCGACTTGTATGCACCGACCCGGGGGCAAACCCGACACGAACCCAGGACCCACCAGACCCGACCCCGAGCCAAGGGAAAGGCCGGGTGGGCCCATCCTCAAGTGGGGCCCACCTGACCCCCCTTTTGTTCTGGGAAACCGTGCCCCCTACCCGTGGGTAGGAGGTGGCCGGCCAAGCAAGAAAGAAAAAAAAATAAAAGAAAAGAAAAGAAAGAAAAGGAAAGAAGATAAAGAAAGAAAATGATGAAAAAGGAAAGAAAATCGCCATGCGCGGGGAAGGTTACGTAGACGTCTACACAAGCGTGGATCTACGTCGATGTCTTGATCCGACAGACAATAAACAAAGTCGGGTCGTCATCGATTTAATGTGCAAGATTCAAATAAAAATTCAAAATGATTGGGCTATAACTACTCCGCCAGAAAAGAAAAATAAATAAAGGTTTATTTCCCCCATCAATGAAGGAATAAATCTTAGGTGGTTATGAGAGAGATATTAAAGGGATTCAAATAAATCTTCTCATATCTCTCTCACCCCTTCATCTATAAATAGAGGGGGAGGGGGAAGGCTCAAGAGGTCGAAGAAAAAGCCAGAGATGAGGAAGCTCTGCAAAGAAGAAGACAAGCCTTCAATGACCCAAGGCTTCACGAGGCTCGGGCAAGCCTATCCCTTTGGGACCGGCTTAGTCTATTGAAAGTCCCTCATCAACGTGAAGACCTTTGCACAAGAAGATTAACCCTTTGACTCCGTGCACGAAGGAGAAAGCTCGAAGAAGAAGAAACCTTCAACTCTGAAGACGTCAAAAGCAAAGTCGGAGAAGAAGATCGAAGCAGCATCACTCCGTCGCCTTCAACAAGCCTTTAACTCCGATCAAGCCCAAAAGCCCGGAGAAGAAGATCGAAGCGGCACCACCCCGTCGTCTTCATCAAGCCCTCAACTTCGATCAAGCCCAAAAGCTCGGAGAAGAAGATCGAAGCGGTACCACCCCGTTGTCTTCAACAATATCCGCTCCATTCACGAAGTAGAAAGTTTGGAGGACACCTGAAGCGGCGCTACACCCATCGTCTTCAAAACAAAGTCTTCTCCGATCACGCCAAAGAAGCCCGGAGAAGAGGAGAAATCAAGCCGACACCACAACCGTCGAGGTAGCCGGAAGAATAAAGGAGAAGTGAAAGCGTAGCCATCGCCGTTCGAGAAAAAGATTGAGTCAACGTCAAAGCAAGAAACCAAATCAAAAGAACCGGTAAAGCCCGCGCCAAAGCAACTCAAGTGCCAAAGCCAAGCAACTACGATGGTCACGAGCAAAGCACCGCACGTTCTAGCCGATACGATGCGAAGTCCAGAAGAATTAAAGCATCGCAAGCCTCTACCCGCCTACATCCAAAGTAAAGCAAAAGCCAAAGCTGACGCCAAAAGCACGATCGACGCCGCGAACTGACGATCAAGGACGCAAAACTCCAACAATCGAAAATTAGTTGGTTGGCTTTATACAGCCGAAGAAACACATGTGCAGCCGCACAAGACCAATACGGCTTCATATGTGCTTCCTCGCATGTCCGGAGCCCGTGTAATAATTTTTATTTAGAACTTTCGCATATGTTGTCACATATGTGCATATGCGACCGCCATAACAATAATGCTTGCCATAGATACCATTGACTTTGTACGAGGTTGTAAAGCATATCAATGTTGCTCCAATAATCAAATATGACCAACATGGCATCAATATAGTCTGACAGTGTCATGGAGGAGTTGATTTGCAACAATTAAGGGTAAACAAGTTCAAGGGTTGATGAGGTGCGATATTAGTGGATGAAGATAGAATCATAGAACCATCAAACACTTGAGGAAAATGATTTTGTAAGAGGTGGAGTGATGTGTATCTAAATGTTTTCCACTTTTCGATTTGTGATCTCATATATTCATGACATTTGACTAATATACTCCATATTTTAAGATATGGGGACGGTGGGATTCAATATCCTTGTAAAATGGCGGATCGGGAGTCTTTAGATCTCATGTCTCTACTTCCCTAGTTTAGTTTTATTTTTCTTGCAAGAGAAGGTAAACTAGAGATTACAAACTATAATACCCTATCGGACATCTGCTCAAGCAATATACAGTGTTATGGATGTTTAACACCCTCACCATGGTTTTTTGGAGATCCAAATCCCCCCCAAGCGATTGATCTATTTGTCTACTACTACTAGTACCTCTAATTTTAATAATTTTTATTTTAACCAAGTCGGAAGTAGGGAAAAAATCGGCTAGGGGAGAATTTGGAAATTAGGAAAAAGTCGGGAAGTTGTCGGGAAACAAACTGTAGTTATATATAGATGTTCCAATAAGTTTTTTGAGCAAATTTGTCACTTTTTTGAAAAATCGGAAAAAAAAACATGTAGCAAATGTTTACTGAATAAGTAGTGTTTTAATCACGACATATTAAAAAAACTAGAGTTTTTTGTAACAAAGCCACCCTAGCGATGAAGCTACATGACAATTTGATAGATTTAACCATCTAGATTTAACAGGGCTCCAATCCATAAAGACCACCAACAAAAACGCTAAAAATTAGTAAAATGGGTTGAAAAAAAAAAAGAAGGATCCAACTTCTCTTTCATAACAGTAAGATTTCTCGAAGACTGTGATTGCCCCCTCCATGGAATCCATGGAGATGAAGGCGTAGCTAGGGGTGGCAATCGGGTCGTGTCGTGTCATGTTCGTGTCGTGTCTAGGCGTGTTCGTGTCCAAAAACCCCAGACCCGGACCAGACCCGTTTAACTAATCGTGTCTAGATTCTAAACCCGTACCCGACCCGCCAATAAACGGGTAGACCCGGTAAGACCCGTTTATCACCCGGACTATTCAGTTGACCCGATCCGACCCAATCCGACTCGACCCTACCTGACCCGAAAGACCCGCTGGTGTTATATATTATAGTATCGGATTGCGGGTAGACCCGACCTGACCCGACTCAACACGACCCGTTGAATACTAAACGGGTCTTCCCGGGTCTACCGTGTCCAGACCCTAAACCCGGACCCGACCCGTTTATTAAACGGGTCTATCGTGTCAACCCGTTTACGACCCGAACCAGTTTAGCCCTGACCCAGACCCGCTAACTTAGTGTCAGGTCTGCCGTGTCGGGTCCGAAATTGCCAGCCCTAGGCATAGCAAGTGCTACTACCTTTCTTCAGCTTAATGAACTGTATTAAAGACAAAACACAAAAAAAAAAAGTTAAAAACTTTGAGAATTAAATACAGCGGTAGAATTAAATAAGAAAACCAAAACATTGGGGTTACAATCACCTCCACTTCTTTCACAGTGCCGCACTGGCCAAAGAGCCGCTCAATGTCAGAAATCGAGTGTTATGTTAGAAATCGACTAGTTGGTCCTCGTGAAAGACTTCGCCGCATAGAGCTTGCTCTTATTGTCGGCCTCCCCAGGGAAGGGACGGAAGAGGGAGCTCTTCTGGGTCCAAAGGGATGCAACGGGACAGAGAAGGGGATACAGGGAAAGATGAGGAGGAGAAAGCGAGAAACGGAAATGCGAGATTTAACGGCGACAACAGAGGGATACAGAAACGCCGCTGCCGCTGCCGCTGCCGCCGTACCTACCATACTCATGAGCAAAGGTATAATCGGTTGGAAATCAGAATGAGAGCAGTTGACGAATTAGGGTTCACCGGTTAGGATGGCTCAACCCTAATCTAAGGCCATCTCCAACGGACTCCCATCTCGGCTCCCATCCTATGTGGCATATCAGGATTTTGTCATGTAGTGAAAAAAATTCACTCCAGATGGCTCCTACCCTTCCTAATATAAAAAAGAGAATTTATGGCACAGTTATTTTTCTCACGGTTATATACCCACAAGCATGTGCGATAATCAAATAGCACCCTCAATTTTTTATTTTTATAAATAACCCTCTCATATATCTTGATTTTTAAAAAAACACTTATATGATCTACTTTTTGACCATTTTAACCTTGGCCGTCAGAAGAAGAAACCCTCACCAATTCCCCCCTCCCCCACTGATATGGGTAAAGGATTTAATTATGAGTTTCGTACTTAATTGTAAAGTCAAGGCAGCCTGAATAAGTAAAATTTGAAATATATCTATGAATCATATACAACCAACTTAAATGTCGTGCGTTCGGTTAAATAGAATAGTGGGTATAATAAATGAATCCTTATATAGAGGTTGATTGATATAATAAAGGAATCCCTATATCGAAGTTGATCGATATAGTAAGAAATTTCGATGTCGAGGTTGATCGATATAAACCTAATAAGGATGGTGCTTGGACACTACCTTAACTGCATATCTTAAAGTATATCATTGAAAAGGGACTTGATGAAAGATTCAACGAATTACTTGAGCGAAATACGATGATATAAACGGTGTCGGCTCTTTGATCGAAAGACTTGTGTGTACCAGTAACACCCACTATAACAAAAACTATTATTACTGACGGACATTATATGTCGGTAATAATCAAGTACTGTCGGTATAAAGTTATGGCGACAGACATTAATTATTATCGATAGTAAAACAAATACCTGTTGGTATAAGATACATAAATACCGACATCTGTTAAAATACCGTCGGTACATATATGATTATTACCGATGGTGATTGTATACCATCGGAAATAGTCATTTATTTAGTATTTAATAAATTTATTTGTACTGACGGATTATATAACGTCCGCCGGTAAAAAAACATTAATTGTTTTTAAAAACAATGCTCAAATCTGGCTATTTAATTCCTGTCGTTTTATACACATTATATTACCACACAATCACATATAATTATGTCGGAGAGAAAGATGTCGGGACCATATTACACTGAGAGAGAGAGAGAGAGAGAGAGAGAGAGAGAGAGAGAGAGAGAGAGAGAGAGAGAGAGAGAGAGAGAGAGAGAGAGAGAGAGAGAGAGAGAGAGAGAGATGTAGGGACTGGCGGGGTGTGGTAATTGTGAAAATATGGCAAAAACGTAGGGGGATGGAGGGGATGGTTCATACTACAGAGAGAAGATGAAAAGAAACAAAACAATAAGGGGTCTCTTCCACTTTGAGGCTTTTGTGATTCTTGAACTAGACCTTGTTCATTGAATCGAAGTTTGGACCAGTGAGTTATTGTGAATATGTTCACATTAGCAACTCATAATTGCAAGTGAGCCAGTGGCTACGTAGTACTGGTGAACCGAATCAAGAATCAGGTTCAAACCAACTAATATGAACTGGACCTACTTGTAATGGTTAAGCAGTTCGAGTTCGGACCTAAAATGGGTTGGGCCTACTATAGCCCAAGCTTGGACTGAACTTAGGTTCGGGCCTCAAACTCTATCTAAACCCAGCCCAGCCCATGTTCAAATAAGAGTCGGTCCATTTTTTTTCAAGTCGGTCGGGCAGGTATTGGGCTAGCCCGACACGATTGACAGTCCTCTTTCTCGGCGTCGAGCCTTCGACGCTTAAGTCAGCCTTTTGTCAATCTGAGGGAAGCTGCAGTAGTTCGAGATCCCATAGCTTGGCTTTAGTCGATGTCTTCTTTTATATAGGCCGAAGCCATCGGGATTAGGGGATTCTTTTTAGGTAACCTCCCTTGATT
The DNA here is from genome assembly GCA_947650365.1 of Chamaelirium japonicum. Taxonomy (NCBI): domain Eukaryota; kingdom Viridiplantae; phylum Streptophyta; class Magnoliopsida; order Liliales; family Melanthiaceae; genus Chamaelirium; species Chamaelirium japonicum. The sequence goes on from OX393558.1 coordinate 18,140,060, forward strand.
TATTGGGATTCTTCCCTACTGGCGATAGAGAAAGAGAGAGAGAATCGGATGGAGGGGGTGGCTGAAGTGGATAGAGGGAGAAGTGAGAGAGAAAGAGGGGTGCGGCGGTGGCTGACGTGGAGAGACTAGATAGGGAGAAGAGAGAGAGAGAGAATCGGGGAAGGTGGCGTCACCGATGAGAGAGAGAGAGTCAGGGAGTGGGGGCGTAACAGACGGGAGAGAGAAAATCGGGGAAAGGGTTATTAGGATTAGGGTTGAGCCATCCTAACCGGTGAACCCTAATTTCTCATTCCGATTTCCAACCGGCAAGAGCTTTGCTGATGAGGTTGGTAGGTACGGCGGCAGCGGCGTTTCGGTTCCTCCTCAAATCCATTCCGAAACCATCTGTTCCCGCCGTTAAATCCCCCTGTCCCGCGCCGCTGGTGGCGGGGGCTGCAGCCCTTTGGACCCAGAAGCGCTCCCTGACCACCTTCTGGTCGGCTCCTGACAGAGCCTGCGTTGACATGAGGCACAAGCTCTATTTGGGGAATTTACCGTGGAGCGTCTCGGTTCCTGACATTGTGCAGCTCTTTAGCCAGTGCGGCACTGTGAAAGCAGTGCAGGTGATTGTAATCCCCATGTTTTGGTTTTCTTATAATTTATCAAAATTTTCAACTTCTTTTTTGTGGTTTGTCTTTAATACAGTTAATTAAGCTGGACACTTGCATTGCCTTCGTCACCATGGATTCCGTGAAGGAGGCAGTCACGGCCATCGAGGAAATTTTACTGTTATGTAAGAGAAGTTGGATCCTTGTTTTATTTTCAACCCATTTTACTATTTTTTTAGCGTTTTTGTTAGTGGTCTTCATGGATTGGAGCGCTGTTAAGCTATCAAATTGTCATGTAGCTTCATCACTAGGGTGACTTTGTTACCAAAAACTCCAATTTTTTTTTAATATGTCGCGATTAAAACATGACTTATTCAGTAAACGTTTGCTACATGTCTCTTTCCCGATTTTTCAAAAAAGTCACGATTTTGTTAAAAAAACCACGATCTATATGTTTTAATCACGATTTATACGTTTTAATCCCGTCATGTCTTGCTCAAAAAACCTATTGGAAGATCTATATATAACTACCGTTTGTTTCCCGACACCTTCCCGTCTTTTTCTGATTTTCCGACTTCTCCCCTAGCCGATTTTTTCCCCGACTTCCGACTTGGTTAAAATAAAAATTATTAAAATTAGAGGTACTAGTAGTAGAAGACAAATAGTTCAATCGCTTGGAGGGGATCTGGATCTCCAAAAAACCATGGCGAGAGTGTTAAACATCCATAACACTGTATATTGCTCGAGCAGATGTCCGATAGGGCATTTTAGTTTATAATATCTGGTTTACCTTCTCTTGCAAGAAAAATAAAACTAAACTAGGGAAGTAGAGACATGAGACATAAAGACTCCCGATCCGCCATTTCACAAGGATATTGAATCCTACCGTTCCATATCTTAAAAATGTGGAATATATTAGTCAAATATCATGAATATATGAGATCACAAATAGAAAAGTGAAAAACATTTAGATACTTCACTCCACCTCTTCCAAAGCAATCATTTTCCTCAAGGGTTTGATGGTTCTATCTTCATCCACTAATCTCGCACCTCATCAACACTCGATCGTGTTTATCCTCAATTGTTGCAAAATCAACTTCTCCATGACACTATCAAACTATATTGATGCCATGTTGGTCATATTTGATTATTGAAGCAACATTGATCTTCTTGACAACCTTGTACAAAGTCAATAGTATCTATAGTAAGCATTATTGTCTTGGCGGTCACATATGCACATATGTGACAACATATGCGAAAGTGCCAAATAAATAAAATTATTATACGGGCTCCGCACATGCGAGGAAGTACATATGCGGCCGTATTGGTCTTGTGCGGTTGCACATGTGTTTTTTCGGCTGTATAAAGCCAACCGTCTAATTTTCGATTGTTGGAGTTTTGCGTCCACATAGGTACTTGTATGGCCGCATAGATACTTGGCGAATACATATAGACCACTCCAACGATCAAAATTCGGACCGTTGGTTTTATGCGACCACATAAGACATTGTACGGACCTGACGACTTTTACATCTCAAGACTATAAATATCCCTCCAATTCATAATTTCTTCACCCTAAAACCACCCTACTTCCCCTTTAATCACATCAACAACCCCCCCCCCCCCCCCCCTGTTCATTTCATTGATTGCAATCATGTGTAAGGTATCCTCTGGCGGCATTGAGCCTTTGATGCTGCTCAATTCAAAAGATCCCGGGTGGAAATACAGTTACTACCAGACTACGACACAAAACTTGTTGCTGTCTACGAGATTTGCAAATCTAAAACCAATGGTTGCAAGGCTCAAACAACAATAGGGGCATACGTCCATTGCTAAGAAGTGCCAGAGGCCATCCGCAATGAGATGTTGATGTACATGCAGACAACCGCCAGGGACACAATACGCACTTGTCGTCGCAATAGGAGCATGTATAACAAGTACGAGTCAATGAGTATGTGTGGGAGGAGCTGGAGGATTGTAGCACCAAGGAGGAGGATGAGTTGTCCTTTAGGCCACCAAAGATACTGAAGGTGAAGAGGCTTGAGAAGGTAATGGATCGGGCCCCTCATCAAAAATATAAGATGTATTTTTTGTAATGTAGGTTTTTAAAAACTTGAATGAATGTCAATATTTGACTACTTGGATGTTTCATGTTTTTATTTCAACAGCCAAAAAAATGAAAGAAATTTTTTTGGCACAACTTTCATTTTTTTGGCACAACATGGTCGTGGGGGCGAGGGGGACAACCCCCTTATCTTTTGAAAATTCTCTTTCTTTGGCTGTAGGGCGCCGAACAGTAGGCAACTATATCTGTTGCTCCCCTATCACTTACGATGGTACCGAAGTTACTAGCCAACAAGACTACTCGCTAGCCGACACAGATTACAAAAGCCCATTATTGAGCCTTCTTAGGCAATGAGATGTGGGCTTTGAAAAAGTGGTTTGAGTCCTCCCCATTTGAGGCCCCTCTATTTACATGCATTTGGTGTTTGATGCATGACTTGTGGGGCATGAACGACCATGATGAATTCAAGGTTTTAAATTTCGATTTCGTGTCTGGGTTCGGTTCTGGCCCAAACTGAAATGGTTTAAAAAAAAATATTTTGATGTTTTTTTTCAATTCTTAAATTATGCCTTTTATAGCTAGGTAACTTCGGGGCAAAATTTGGCAGCTTCGGATGAAATATGGGTGGGATAAATAAAGCCTCAGATCCACCAAAACCAGCCCACATGTTTCCCGAAATATGTGGGCTGATTTCAGTCAAAATCCCCGAAAAGCCCTCGAAATTGCGGAACTTTGGCAAAACGGTCAATAAAAACACCTGGTTTCAGTTGGTCCCATGATTTCGGCCGAATTTTTGACTAAATGTGGCAAAATTTCACCGAAATGGGTAGGGTCTAAGTTTCGGCCCTACCTTTCGTTTCGGTCTCGGCCGAAGCCGAAATATTTTAGCGAAATTTTGCCCTTACGACCAAATTCTAAGACCATGGATGAATGGTCAGTTGGAGCGCTCCTATCCCATTCAACCTCCTCTGTTTGCCGTCGCTGTACAATAGTATCCCAATCCCATAGGTGTCCCACCGTTCTGCAGAGTGCTCCTCGAATTTTGGTGATGATCTTCGGGGTGATGCTCTTCGACTTTGTGCCGACCATCTCAGGGGTGGCCTCAGGGGAGGCCCTGGTTTCCCTCAAGGACTCTAGCGGCGCTCCAGCCAACGTGGCTAGCATCGTCACCTGTCATGACGTATACTCCGCTTTCTTGAGACAAACTCGGCGACAAGTTCAGACGCATGCTGACCGTCATCTTCCGGGGCAATGACGCGTCCCGACACAATGCTAACCCCCGTACTGCCCTTGCCTTTGTCATCCTTTGTGTTGAAAGTGAACGCGAGTTTATCGGGGTCAGGATGTTGCTCCATAGTAGTGGCAAGCGGAGGAGGCTGAACGGGATTGGAGGAGCCCTCTTACATGCCCATCACTGTGGTCGTTTATGCCATGGAGCATGCATCGAGTCGCAAATAGAAGTAATCGAACCCAAAAGGAGGAAGTTAAATGGTTGAGACTAATCATCATCCCAAGTTGTGATCATGAATTCATGATCTTATTAAGGAGAGTAATATTGAAATACTATATGTATTCTTTGAGCGTGTGCTCGATAGAATCGGTTCCTCTAGAGTTGGTACTTTCTCTGACTTCTTGGAATCAGGTCTCAGATGCACAACACATGCTTCAACAGTCCAGATTGATCTTCATTTGCAGGCAATGGAACCCAGTTTAAAAATAAAGAGATCGACCCTTCTGTTGAAGTGGAGTGCGGTGAATATGAGGCTTGACTCCAAACTCGAAAAAGGTACTAGATCTAGACTTCTAGAGGAGTCAATTCCATGTTCAATGGCCTTGATAGATCCCCTGACAATGAGGACGCTTATGCAATGTTGTCAAGGCGCAGTAAGGCGCAGGTATGCGCCTCAGGCGCATTTTGGCGAGGCGCATGCATCAAGGCGCGCGCCTTTGGCACAAGGCGCAGGGCGACCGAGGCGCGCGCCTTGAAGCATTTTGGGTTTTGGTCTTCAAGTTTTTTGTTTTTTTGTGATTTTGGTTTATTTTGGGTTTTTGGTTTTTTTTTGGGTTTTGGTTTTTTTCTTTCGATTCTTTTCGGTTTGAATAAAAGAGCGCAACTCTCCTTAGAGTCAGACTCTTTCGTTTTGTTACTCAACATTGTTTATGAGTTCTCATTTATCAGTTATTACTTATGAGTATTGTATGTATTTAACTTATGAATATGATGTTGGCATGTTGCATGATAACTTGTGAATTATTATTTTCACTCAAATTGTTCATTTGATGGCCACTAGTTATGAGTTACAAGTATTGTATGCTTTTATTGTGTTGATTTAATTGAATAGTGGTCATATTTCTCTTTTTTCATGAAATATAATTTTTTTATAAATTTTAGATTTTTTTTTACAATTATTATTAATTTTTTAAAGAAAAATATATATTTTTGCGCCTTACACACAAAGGCGCGCGCCTTATTTGCGCCTCAGGCTCCAGCAGCATCTTGCGCCTCAAGTGCGCCTTGTCGCCTTGACAACACTGCGCTTATGATTAAGTTATTCTGCTTTGCTAAGTAATCAACAATAGGCCATTGATTACCTATAAAGCTCTTAAAGATCTAAGACCTAAGAACAAATATGGCCTGTTGTCGTGATCTCATAGGATCCTAGCGGCCTGGTCATTTGTTATGAAATACTAATCAATTATCACCGCTGATTTGCTGGCAGCAACACTACTGCATTGGCCGTCAACTTGCCCTCACCTTCGCGGATCGGCCACTGAGCCATCTAACACCCATTCCCGAATCCTAATCTGACTCATCACTTTGGATCAAGCAACATCGACATTGTAACATCGACCCTCGTTCTTATCCTATTTGCCTTCCTAGTCGAGGTTAGCCATTGTTTATTAAATCTTAAATTCGTGATTTATTTGGGTTTTTAATAAATTTATCTGAATTTTAGATAAATCTCCTTCAAATAAGGTGACTTATATTGACTATGAGTGCCACTATAAACATTCTTGTTTGAAATGAATTCCTTGAAAGTTGAATATGTAAATGTGATTATGTACATTGTTAGAAACTGAATGCCTTTTGCATTAGCCCCTTTCTGGAAAATCATGGCTCCGTCACTAACAACATTAGTGTGCTATCACACAATCGCATATGCAACCATATATGCAATCAACTCAGTCTGAGTTGTGTGGACCACACACTGCTGATGCGGGAACATCTGGTGATTTAGGATTTTTAAAAATATTTTTGGATAAAAATTTATTGATTAAAATATTAATATTTTCAAAATACAATATTAAATATTTAAATAAAAATTAACTTGATCAAAAAATAATTCATTTTTGAATTAAGTAGGGTAAATCTTTATTAGTTATTTAAGATAAGATGTGGACCATGTGGTAGATTTGGTTTGATTTAAAATAGCCTTTAGGTAGGCATTATCTTTTATTATTGTTATATTTTAGGAAGTCTATCTCTTTATATTCTATTTAAAGAGGCATTTTCTTCTTATTGTAACCATGCTATTGATGAATAAAAAATGGAAAGATTGCTGCAACCATACTTTTCTTCGTGTGTTTCGAAGCTTCTGTGGAGTGATTCCGTTGAGCCGGAGCGAGTCCCGAGGGTGCAACGCCAAAGTATCTTCTTCTCATTCTCTTCTCTTATGGTTGATTGATTATTTGTTATTATTCTCTTTAATCCTTGTCTGCAATCAGATTTGAATAGAGATTCGAAACCCATCATCTCTCTCGCCTTCTGCTTTTATCGAAAACCATAGAAATATCTCATTTTGAACCTTAAATCCATTTGAAACCCTATCGTACCTTGCCCGATATCCCTCAACTTGATCCTAAAAAGTCCTTCAAAACCCTAGAAACTCTTACATACAAAGCCCCTATTTGTAGGATCGAATTGAACCTTAATTTCGAAGAATCCCTAAATCTAGAAACATAGTCTAGATCTGGCAATTCCTTGATCTTTCATATCCAATGTTTCAATCAAGCCAAAACTTATATACAACCTTTCTAACATCCATACCTACCTACCTACCAAATTTTCCTGCAACCCAAAATATGAACCTACTAAAAAAACCAAAATTCCATCTAGAGTGAGGATTCATGCTTTTGTAGGACCCTCTAGTCCGTCTTGCATCAAATATGGTATTAGAGCACAGAGTTACTATGTCCTATAGTAATCGACTTTTCTGTACTCGCTCTCATCGTGACTATTAATCGTCTTTATTTCCTAATTCCCTTACGCCATCGACACAAAGGCCTACTAGAATTTCCTCTGGCAACTTGAGGAGCATTATTCTTATCTCTTTCACTATCCAAAATCCCGGACGAAAATTTTCCTTTCTTGCCTCGTTGAAAGTTGAGTCATTTCTCTGGACCTACCTAAGAATCCTTCATCAACCGATTTTTTCATGTGTACCTCTCACACGAGGGCTCAGAGTTAGAGACTCGCTTTATTCTCGATGATATTGAGGATGGATTGGAGTGACGACGACAGTAGAATATGGAGCATGCCCAACGTTGGCAATAGGAGATGGGTTAGATCCGAACCAAATTATTGCATTCTTTCGCCAGACCCCCGCCTCCAAGTGAGTCTGCATCACCAGTGGTATCTTCAACACAAGCAACCACACCATTACCTCCAGACGAGCCTCCAGGACTTTTAGTGGTGCCACAAGAGCCACTTACAGTGGAGTCTCCCCTTCCACTAGTGGGGAATCCTAAAGAGTTTCCACTTTCAGTAAAGTCTCCGATCCTAGTGGAGCCTTCGCTAACGGTGGACCTTATACTGTTACATATGATAGAGAAGATGAGAGGAGAGGAGAGGAGAGGAGAGGAGGGGGAGGTCACAGAGGTGGAGAGAGAGGGAGAGGGGGATCGCAAGACAGAGGGAGAGAGGGGGGGTACGGGCGGCGACACTGCGAGCTGGTGGGAAAGAAACAAAATTAGGCCAAGTAGGTTTCACACACTCGCCTGGGCCTAGGGTTTCACACGCCTAGGGTTTGGGTTTGGGTTTCACACACCTCACCCTGGTTTCTCTTAACACACATGTAAAAGGAAAATAAAATTTTATTATTCATAGCATAATTTCAAATGAAAGACAGGCGACCCATATAAAGGTTTGCGACGACAACCCAAAGTCCCGACTGAGCGAGGTGGGACTAAAAGACAACATGCTAGACATAAAATAAAAGAAAAACAACAAAGGTGAGGAGTCGGCTCAGAGTGGCCGATCAGAGCCATAAGCTCAAGTGGCGCCTCCTGCGCTGGTACACGCGCCATGGGTGCGACTCGATGTCGCCATCATTCTCCCGAGGTGGGAGAGAACTCGACCCTGTCGAGTAAGGCTCGGTGCGGCTCTCGTACAGTTCCAGTAGGTCCGGGTCAAGCTGTTGAAATTCCTTGCGCTCCACCCATTTGTCCTCAGAAGGGGGTCTCCCTTTCCAGCGAACCAGATACCGCCAGGTTCCACTGTCTCTACCAGAGACAATCTCGTCATCCAAAATTCTATTGATGCCTTTTGCTGTATAATTTGGGGGATTTTCGGGGAGTGGAGGTAGGGAGGGGCTCTCAGGGGCAGAGTCTAGGGTAGGCTCACCTATCAAAGGATTACTAGGGTTGAAATTTGGGCTCTTGTAAACCACTAGATCTTCAATGTTGAAAGTATGACTAATGCCAAAGCCTGTGGGCAGCTCGATAACATAAGCATTATCATTTATCTTTAGAATCCGAAAGGGACCCGCACTGCACGCATGTACTTTCTTAGTAGCTCTCGAGGGAAGCCGTTTCGGACGGATCCGGACCATTACGTAATCTCCGACATTAAAAGTTTGAATTCGTTTTCGAGCATCGGCTCGTAATTTATAATCAACATTGCTTCGTTCAATTTTGCTGCTGATCTCTTTATGTAACTCCTGCATATGTGATGCAAATGCAGATGCAGACTCGGAGGCTCTATGGTAATCAGCCATTGGGATGAGGTCTATAGGTTGCCTAGGCTTAAAACCATGTACGATTTCATGCGGATTCATGCCGGTAGTTCTATTAACAGATGTATTATATGTAAACTCGGCAATAGACAATTTAAGATCCCAACTCCCGACATGTTCACCCACTAAGGTTCGCAGAAGATTCCCCAGGCTCCGATTGACTACTTCCGTTTGGCCATCAGTTTGTGGGTGGAACACGGTGGAGAATTGAAGCTTAGTACCTAATTAGTGGCACAGGATCTTCCAAAAGAAACTGGTGAATTTGACATCTCTGTCGAACACAATGGTCTTGGGTAACCCGTGTAACCTTATGACGCCATCAAAGAATATCCTAGCGACTTGAGACATGTCGGAGGTTCTGTAGCATGGTAGGGAATGAGCCATCTTGGAGAAACGGTCCACCACAACTAGAATTGAATCATGCTTTCTGAAGGTCTTTGGGAGACCAAGCACGAAGTTTATTATGAGCAAATAAACTCTGCATCCCACGAGTCCCATTGCAAGATTTTCTAGTGTGAGAAGTTCATGTCGGAGGTCTTTCTGGACACTTTGGACGTGCTGAGACGATTGAGGAAGTAGAGCACTAATTTACTGGCTTGGTTTGAAAAAGATGTTGCTACGCTGATTAGTCAATGCCGAACATGTCAAATGGCGAAGCAACAGAAGCAAAACATTTAGCGCTACATTCCTTTGCCTGAACCTGGTTGTCCGTGGCAAAACATGAGTATGGATTTCATGTTAGGGCTCTCACGTACCCTAAAGAAGCATGATTCCATCATTGTATTAGTGAATCGTTTCTCCAAAATGACCATTTCATATCATGTGTAAAAACTTCAGACGCCTCCAAGATTGCAAGATTGTATGTTGATGAGGTCGTCAGGCTCCATGGTCTACTTGCGCGTTTCCAGAGTTGACTGGACCAATACTCGACAGGGTCGAGTTCCTCCAACCACAGGAGAGTTGATGCGAACATCAAACCTTTGTTCACTAATGTTTATACTCATCGTAGGAGATAAGCCCACCTGGTGTCACTGGTTGGAGGCTTGATATGCCACTTGCGTCGGAGTCCAGCACCACGGCCCAACGCCTTTTCATTGTTTATTTATCTATTTTCGTCGCTATTTATTAGTTAAATTTCTGCACTTGTTATTTTGGATGTTTGGACTTGTTTTAGTTCCACATCGTTAGTAGGGATGCTTGGCATGTAATTGGTGTGTATTTAAACACCCCATGTTCTTGTTTATGATCAATGAATGAAATATATTAAATTGCTGCTTTTTGAGAGTGCCTCTCCCTCGTTGGTACTTGGTGCTGACTCCAACAAACCCTAGGTGACGATTCCTAGTGGATCTCTTCTCCCCCCTTTATCTCAAATCTCCACCTCAAGCAAGTAATCAAGAAGAATTCAGATCTCGAAAAAAAATGTAAAAGAAGAGAAAAGAGGAAGAAGACAAAAAGAATGAGAGGGCATCCATTCCTTCTTCCCTCTTTCTCTTCCTCTCTTTCCTCTGCTCCCTCTTTCCCTTCCGGCATGACAAACTCCTACTCCCAACCCTCCCTGCTCCCTTTGTTGCACAGAAGGGTGTGCGGACGAAGCTGTCGACTCCCTGGTTCGCGGCAGGTGGTAGGTAAAGCGCGCACATGAATTTTTATTCCCGTGCCATTTTCTTTGTTTCTTCCGAGGGCACCCCTAAGTATCTGATTTCCGAGGCCACTTGTGTCATCAATTTATTAAGATAACCCTTAGAAATCTTGAAGTATCGCACAATTCCTCTACAGGCCTTACGGGTTTTGTGCGGCTAGTCTAGGGTTAGTTGCAGTCCTCCGACACCATGAAATTTATTTTGAAAATTAATTTTTTGAATTAGTAGCTGATCCGTCGTATCATAGAGGCTTTGCATTAGTGTCCTGCACCGAAGGGAAGTACTCTTCTCGAGCCATAAGATCTGATTTCTTAGTTTACTCTGAGATAATCAATTGAACTCAGTGCTAGATATTGGTGGTGCATCTGAGATAAGTCTAACAAGACTTGACAACTAGAGGGGAGTTCTTTCGCCGCCCACCATGCAATCTACCACCTATGAGATAGTGGTCACATGGACGATGACCATTGTTGCCTCCTTCATTATGAATCTATTTTTTTATTGACTGACCGAATTTCTTGATTGGGCATGTTATTAGGTGCATAAAATCTAATTGTTGCTGTCTATTGTGAAAGATCTCCAAAGGTCTTGTCATCAACTCTCTAAGTTACATGGTCAGTTGATCTGTAAAAGTGAATTGTGCTTCTCTAATGCCATTACAATTGCCTTGTTTGTGTCGTTTCTAAGGGCCATGGACATTGGACGAAGTTGCTTTCTAAAGCAGCAAGGTAGGCATGCACCATTATCAAAGCTCCTATACCAACTACCAAGTAACACGACCCCATCTTATCTTACACAGAAAGAATAAACAAAGTCGATGAAAAAGATTGTTCACTTTAAGGGGATCATGACTTCCAAACCACTCTAAGGGTGAAAACCTCTAAATGGCTCTTTATTAATGATTTCATTACTTGATTATATGACCCATAAGGCATTACTATTTATGTCTATTCTTTGTTTTACAAAGAAATTGAAACCAAAATAGGAAAGTAGAGGCACTACACTATGAATACTCCTAATTGTCCATATCTTAAGAATATATGGGGTTCTACTCACTGTTCTTAAAAGTTGTTCGGGCGCCCGCCTAGGCATTTTGGGCCTTAGACCGCATCGTCTAAGGTGAGACCCGCTTTCCTCGATGTCCATAAGAGAAAAGTTGTCGATGTTACCGTAGAAAGTAATCATTCGTAAGTTATCTTTCTCCCATTCGTTTCCTTCATTTTATTCATCTTAATCTTCATCTTTCTTTCTTTTTTAACTTGTACATTAGTGTATAGTGGCTCCCTTGACCCATTGTGACCACCTGAAATAATGATGATAGCGGCACCCTTGGCCCATTATGAACTGGAAGAAGGATGATATTGTAAACAAAATAGTTATGCAAATTCTAAGTAAAATGTTTTATAAAATTTTGGGCGCATCAATATCTGGTCACACGACTAGGCATCCACATTCCGCTAACTGCCTTGGAACTCTCCTATCGCCTTAGGTCCGTCTAGCGCTTTTTAAAACAGTGGTTCTACTATTCCTTATTTTAAAACATTGAATGTCCTCAATTCTTATATAGATATGTAGGATATTTTAATATTTGTAATTTGGGTTTGGTTAGTTAAATCTTGATCTTTCCTGCCTGTTTCATTACTTCCCAAGACTAAATACCAACTAATTTAACTTTACTTAGGATCTAATTTTTTTTAAAATCCAAAATCTAATTAGCTTAAGGATTGAAATGGGTGCAAAGTGGGTTTGGGTCTTGGCTCCAAATGACTCGAGTAGAATTCGAATGACTCAATTAGAGACTTCAAATGGGATTAGATCTTAACTAGATAGGTTGAACCCAACCTTGGTCGAGTCAAGATCATGTTGGCAAATCCCACACCAGCACTAGTACAAATCATGATCTGGGTGTTTGATCAAGACTCGAAGATAGGCGATGAAAAGCTAATAACAAAATGAGTACATCCATCCAGTAAAAACATGAAAAATATATGGGTAAAATTGTAATGATTCCTAGCGAGGCAAAATAGTCAAAACGATGCATCTGCTCATTATCAACGTTTGAGTAATTTATGTGAGATCCTTATAAAAGTTTAGTATTGTACCTAAGCCATAAGCAACATCGATCCTAATGGTTATGTTATTTTATATATATATACCCTTCTAAATTGCTTGTATGTGTATGCTTAGGAAGGTATAACCACACATTTTTTGAAATTCGATTAATATTTTAAAATTTATCAGTTTATGCTTGCAAATTGGCATATTCAAAGGGGGTATATGCAAAATATCGCTCTTTAATTGAAAGCCGAATTTATGAGGTTTACGCCATAGCCTTGTCTCCTTCCTCGTAAGTTTGAAAACCTCGCCTTATTATCAAATATTTTGATGGGTTGGTGAAAGAAATATCTCCATTCTAGAAGATCGAGGATTTCTTGGTCATCAATTATAAGCCGCCTAAACACATTAGTTGGTAATTATTTACCCATCCAAATTAATGAATAACCAAACAGATAAAATACAAATTATGAAATTGTTGTTTATGGGAATTGTGCAATCAACACAAAGGATATCTTCTTATATGCCAAAATACATATATTTACAGTTAGGGGTAGGTACTATGGTTTCAAAACTCTACCGTTATCGAGTCATAACGGCCGATACTGCCCGATCTGAGTCACCTACCGATACCGAAACTTGGCTTGTATCCGCCGATAACGAGTCGTATCTGTCCATCTCGGCCGAGTCAACCTTGTATTGGCCGATACGGCCGAGTTGTATTGGGCCTATCGGCTAGGATCAGCTTTTTTATTTCGGAATTTTTTTTCAAAATATGGCCAAAACTGGTACTCGAACCGAATCGGCCAATACCAGTTAACTCTACCTAGCTGACTCGGTTTGGTCCGGACCGATACCTTGTTTTCGGACCTTGGTAGGTACGTGTGGTATGGTATGATTTGGATTGACCCTTGTTCTTGTTGGAGACTAACTGGCATGTAAGGGATTCAAGAAACTCATGCTAGGAAAAACCTCAAATCATCTGGCTAAGCATTTTTTTTTCGGCTAATGGAGCTTTTCTTTTTCTTTTCGAAAATAAAATCTGTGGGTTTTGTTAATTCAAAGTTTTGTGCAGGAATTGTTGGGAAGGATCATAAGGGTTGAATCTGTAGCGAGCTTCCAGAGCCCAACACGTCCTCCTCCACCAGGTGAGCCCGTGATAGAACCACGACATAAGATTTTTGTATCAAATCTTGGTTGGAAAGTGGAATCTGTCGGTAGAAGAAAATGCTTTGATGACGACTTCGAGGGAGTATCTGCAAGGTTGGTTTTCGATAGCCTATCAGAGAAATCTGCTGGGTATGGCTATATTTCTTTTGCAACAAAAGAGGAAGAAGAGGCAGCTATTTCTGAATTAGATGGGAAGGTGACATCAATTTTCATTTACTTATTAAGCTTCTTTTTTTTTATTTCAAAGGTCAGCATTATAGATACCCTGGTTACAAATTTGAATAGTGGTAATTATGTCAATACTTAATGTGTTACAGTTATGTTAATTGTCCAAAGTGTGTTTGAATGGTTGTCAGAACTTTCTCCAAATTTAATGGTGTTTTTAATGTTGTTATATTTGTTAGACACTAGTCCGGGGGCATGTGCGTTGCACATGCCCGTTCAATCATGAAAAATCTATCAATGAAAACTTTAAATTATTTATTAATTACTAATGATAACATATGATATCTATTTGAAGGTCAGCATACAAAAGGTCTCGAGGGCGGGAAAAAAAAATTTCGAGGGCGTGACTAAATTTTGAGGGAGGAGGCAATATTTTAAGGGTGCCAATAATAATTTAAAAGTGATAATATTTTGAGGTAGATGATAATATTTCGAGGACGACAACAATCTGTGCAGGCACCCACGTTCGACGGGGGAGCCTACATTCGACGTAGTCGTCTACATTTGTCTGGGGCATACTCGCATAAGTAACATACTAAGATGGATGGCGGCCGAAATAAATACATCTTGTTCCTTACCTAAACCTGAACTTAGTGAGTAACAAATCCAAGATACCAATAAAAAGACGCATCCACTGGGCCCCACAACCATTAAAATATCAGAGATGACAACTAAAAAAAACATGGGCAACTGATTCATTGTATTCTGTTAATGAGTTGGGACAATAAAAAGAGAAGTGTGCTACGATGCTGAAGTTCTGAACAAGATACCAAACATGCATGAAAATCCAACACCAAAAAAGAAGATTTAATTGAAATATGGAATACCAACTCTCTCTCTCTCTCTCTCAACCATGGAGGCGGATGTTTTCAATGGTGCCTCCATGCAACCTCGGCAATCTGGTGGTGGTAGTGGCTTTCCTCAGCTTGCAGTCGGGTCGCCTCTACAAACAAAAAGAAGTAAAAGAGTAATGTTTGCAAAACCTAAGCTCGGATCAGTACGACTCCTAAGCTCTGAGATTTAAAATCAAAAGAGATGAAGCATTGGTTTGCAATGTTTGCAAAACCCTACATAAATTCAAGATATGAATATTGGTTTTGCAAATAAAAAGAAGCGTCGGAATATTGTTTTGTCTTAAGCAATGTGATGCAATGAAAGAACCTGATCTTAAAAGAGAAGAAAAATCGGGAGAAGAAAAATCTGATTTTAAAATCAGCAGACCAATGCAAACAATTGCAAACAAAAAGAAGTAAAAGAGTAGAAAGAAAAATAAAAATTAACATTGATCAGTTGGGGAAAAAAACAATGATGAGCTTTTTTAAAGGAAAAACCGGTGAATTTAGATTCAATGATCATCTCGGCCACGATTCCTAAGCTTCGAGATGCAAAACCAAAAGAGATGAAGCATTGGTTTTGCAATGTTTGCAAAACCCTGCATAAATTCAAGAGATGAAGCAGACCAATGCAAACAATTGCAAACAAAAAGAAGTAAAAGAGTAGAAAGAAAAATAAAAATTAACATTGGTTTTGCATAGTTTGCAAAATTAGATTTTTGTTTACAAACCTTTGCAAACATAAAGAAGCCTCGAATCATTGCTTTGTCTCAAGCAATGTGATGCAATGAAAGAACTTCATCTCTTTTGCAATGTTCACAGTATGAAAAAAATTTAAAGGAAAAACCATCAAATTTTGCATCTTTTTCAGGTGGCTCTCATTAGGTTATCATAAAAAAGTGAAAAGGAGAAAAAAACAAAAAGAAACAAAGGCATATAAAAAGGAAAGAAGCTCCGAGATGCAAACCAAAAGATATGATCCGTGATGACATAAACCAACAGATCAACAAAAAGAAAAAAGAAAGAAGCAAAAAAGTAGAAAGAAAAAGAAAAATTAACATTTGCAAACAAAGGGCACAAATGTGATGCCCAAAGGGCACAACTTTAAAAAGCTAATCTCTGATCACATAAAAATCAGTACAAACAGCTCATGAATGGAAAATTTTGAAAAAAAACAGCAATGAAAAACCTGTTGAGAGACGTGCAATTCCTCATTGACGTTGATGGACGCCATTCTTTTTCTGCTATCTCTCTCTCTCGATCTCGTTCTCTGTTTCGACGGAGACTAACCTAAAAGGTGATTTCGGGCTGGATTTTAGTGAGGGGAATTTCAGAGGGATTTCCATGAAGCGGGAAATCAGAGAGATTTCAGTGGGTGATCTGAGATTCTAGGCGGATTCAGTGGGTGATTTGCGGCTCGAATGGCAAGGATTTCTGAGGGCAGCGACTCCAATGGCAAGGATTTCAGAGGGGATTCGGCGGGGGCTGTGAATGGCAAGGATTTCAGAGGATTGCGACTCGAATGGCAAGGATTTCGAGGGAATTCGGCGGGATTTGACGTAGGGATTTGGGGCTAGAATGGAGAGGAGGGGAAGATCGACGAAGAGGGGCGAGGGAGATCATGAGATGTCCGACGCAAAATCGTGGGCTTTTGATTGCTGAAATTTGGGGCTTTCGAAGAGAGAATGATGGTGATCGTGCGGATGAGGGAAGGGGGGGGATCAGGAGGATGAGGAAAGGGGCGCGGAGGGGGCGATCAGCAATCATGGATGAGGGAAGAGGAGGGGCTCGCATTCAGTGGGAAGAGGAGAGAGTCGAAGGGGTTGATCAGCAATCAGAGGGGAGGGGGTGTGCTCGATCAATGAAAAGGAGAGGGGGCAGGGTCAATCAGATACGCGAGGATCGTGTGGTTGAGAGTGGGTTAGAGAGTGACAATCACAACCGTGGTTTGTACCCCCCGCAAAAACCCTCCCCTATTATAAGGGGCGCGCTCGATCAGCAGAAGGGAGAGGGGGACTGGGTCTGAGGTGTAGAGGGGCGGGTCAATTAGGTTCGCGGGATCGTGTGCTTGAGAGTGGGTTAGAGAGCAACCATCACAACCGTTGTTTGTACCCCCCACAAAAACCCTCCCCTATTATATAGATTACTAATGATAACATATGATATCTATTTGAAGGTGAGTTTTAGTAAATTTGAATACATTCGATAAGCATCCTTTGGTATAGAGATCTTGCAGTTTATGTTCAAAATGCAACTTAAACAAAATTTCAGAAAAAATCAAGTTTACATGGTTTTAGATTTTGGAATAGTAGTCAAAGAAGTTTCAAATAAGCCCTACATTCGTATACATATAGTTCCACAGTACTACTCCATTGTCTAATCGTTTAAGACCCGAATGTTAATTACCATAGAAGTAGGAATCTTAAACACTGTGAAACAGTATTTTATTCATGACATTTCACACTTTAATGTCATTTTCAATTACTGTAGTCAAAGGTCGCAATGTTATGATTATGGTTTCTCAATGCTCAGGAGAATATCTGATGTAGCACATCAATCTAATAAGGGGGTTAAGGGGGGAGGAACCCTAAGTATCACCTCCTAGGGGTTTTGCGACGCTTCACCACCAAGTGAGGGTGCACCCTTCATCAGGAATACATAGTTACGAAATGCAATTTCATTAATCATAGCATGCCCAACATAGAAGGCATGGGGGTTCATAAATAACCTCTTATGTAACCACATAATATGTTCCCAAACAATATATAAGACTAAAGACGACCAAACGAAGCCAAAACATTCAGGCTGAAAATTAACCCAAAAACAAGTCCGAAAATAGCAAATAAATGAAAGAAAATAGAACTGTGTCCCAACAGGTGGGCCTAACATCATCCAATCCAAAGGGAGACCAGCTGGGCTGTCTGCCTGTGCCGATGGCCGTAGACACGCGTGACTGGAGGCATGATGTCCGCATCAACTCTCCCGGGGTAGGAGGAACTCAACCCTGTCGAGTGTAGGTCCCGGGTGCTCTGGAAGTGCTTTAGCAAGTCTGGGTCGATCCTTTGTAGCTCCTTTTGTTAGGAAACATAGAACCTTTCCTGCTTTGCGTTGAGAATAGAAATAAAAAAATAAAGAGAAGGTCCAAAGAGAAGCGCACACAAATTTACCGAGGTTTGACACCAAAGTAGTGCCTACGTCCTCACCCCATTTTACTCCGACAATTCCACTATATAAAATGCGAGATTACAAGGACCTTCCCAAGCTGCTGCAACGTAGCTTGAGGATTACAACTCTTCCCCCAACACTCTTGAGAGGATGACAACTTCACTCACAACTCTCTTGTGTGTGGATTACAAACTAGTGTATATTTCTACACCCATCTCCCCTCCTTTTATAGGGAAGGATAACCTCTTGGTATTCTCCAAGCCATAGGCCAACAGTTTGCGCGGGAGGCTCGGGAGGCGGAAGGATCGCGCAGACCTATAGGAGGCCGTGTGGCTCGTTTTAGTGCATCGGGGTGCCTGCTGCTTGATGGTGCCCCTCGCACATCGGGTGGGTGTCAAAAAAGGAGTCGGAGCCTAAGGGTGAAACTTGGGCTGGTTGGGTTGGGTTGGTGCTCAACCCTAGCCCAACCTAAAGGTGGTATACCGTATACCTCAACCCTAACCTTAAGCCAACCCAACCTTGGGTTGAGAATTCTCCACCCAACCCAACCCAACCCAACCCAACCTAAGTGGGTTGGTCGAGTTAAGATTTCTTTATAATATCAGTCTATTATATTTCAGTGAATTAATTTATTTTTCTAATAATAATTATGTGTAGTTATTTCTTGAAAGAACTTTGTCCTTTCTAAAAAAAAGGGTTATGTGTAGGACAAATACTCGATTAACATTCAAGTGTATCGGTGTACACTGTACACTACCATATAAAACGTATAGAACTTGTGATTTGGAATATATTTGACCAAACTAATACATATGAAAGAAAATATAGAATAATGATGGAAGAGATGTGAATATTAATTGTGTTCGGGTTGGGTCGGTCAACGCTGATCCTCAACCCAAGCCCTTCCAAATATTAATCAGGTTGGCCTTTTCTTAATCCAACCTATCCTACGACTGCCCAAATGCAACCCAATGTCGGGTTGAACACGGGTCGGTTGGGTTCGACCTGTCCAAGTTTCAGCCCTAGCGGAGCCTAGCTGTTCCATTGGGCCTCGGGTGGGTGCCAAAGGGCCTGCTGCGGGTGCTGGTTGACATGGGAGCCGTCCTGTGTCTCCTGCCTTGTGAAAAAAAAACAGAGCTGGAGGCCTTTGGGCGCTGAAACGGAGAGCAAGTGAGGGAGGTCGGGGCGACTTCATGTGGGAGGGAGCAGATTGGGAGAGAAGAAGAGGCAATCTCCCCGTCACCTTCTTTCCGATCCTCATTTTTTTCGTTCTTGTTCTTCATTTGTTGATTAGATTTGCAGGTGGTAAGACCTGTTGACGGATTTGGATCCTTCAGAGCCTTGCTATGATACCAAAGTTGATGTAGCACATCGATCTAATAAAGGGGAGGGGGAGGAGGAAGAACCCTAGGTATCACCGCCTAGGGGTTTCGCGAGGCTTCACCACCAAACGAGGGTGCACCCTTCATCAGGAACACACAGGTGCGAAACACAATTTCATTAATCATAGCATGCCCAACATAAAAGGCATGAGGGTCTATAAATAACCTCCCATGTAACCACATAACTTATCCCCAAACAATATGGGGCTAAAGACCAAACAAAGCCAAAACATTCAGGCTGAAAATTAACCCCAAAATAGGTTCGACAATAGCAAATAAAAGAAAGAAATAAAACTGGGCTCCAATAGGTGGGTCTAACATCATCCAATCCAATGGAAGACCGACTGGGCTGCTCGCCTGTGTCGACGGCTGTAGACGTGCGTGATTGGAGGCATGATATCCACTTCAATATCCTTCCAAACAAAAAAAAAATTGTTGTTGAAGAGAAACCATTAAAAAAAATCGGGACATTTCTCACTGCTGTGACGAGAACATCCTTGGTCTATCTTGTGACGGCTTATTAATAAGTGATGTACTAATTTCTTGATCCCTTAAAAAAAAACAAAAAGAAAAATCTTAATATAGTCGGAAAAACAAATTTTACCATAGCCAAAGAGAAACCAGTGTCCCTAGAGAGAACATATATTAAAGCTGAGTTGTAGGTTTTTTATTTTTGCAGAAAAAATAGCTATGCAGTTTTTTTTGCAACAATCAAGATATGTGAAGGGGTCAAAAATCGAGATGTGTGGGGGTTTTTGATAAGACCTAAAAGTGGGGTCATATGTAATATCAATAATTGTGTATCAATATCTATGCTATCAAAGTCGGGACTAGTCGGCGACTAGTCCCCGACTAGTCCCTGGGCGGCATTTTGCCGACCGATTAATTTCGATTCCGTCATTGCTGGGCGGAATCCCAACTAGTCCCCGACTAGCCCGACTAGTCCCCGACTAACGACTGCCGACTAGTCCCCAGGCAGCATTTTGCAAGCAAATTTTTTTTTTGAAAGGAGTCTGCGCAAACAATTTTGTTTGGATTTTTTTACATTGGCTCAAAGTCTTGAGTCGCAAGACTCACAACTATGGCTCTTCCCTGTAATCATCTATTGAGCACCTGAGAATCTCAGATAAAAACATAGACAATTAATTAGTTTATTTGTTGATATCCATATAACCCTATAATCAAAATTGGGGTTGTTCACTGATTAAACATCATCAAACAAATATTGTGATGAATTCTTAGTTCTGAGTCTTTTGACATGGGCATGAAGCCAATACAACTGTGTTATGTTAGACTGTTACTAATGTATTTATACCCATGCTGTGAAGTGTGAAGGTATGTATTGTTATTAACTGACTAATATCCTATACTTATTGACATTTATGCTAGTTCATATATCATATATGTTTAGGGAGGGGGGGAGGGGTTAGAATAAGTTTTGGCCGACTAGTCCCGAATTAGTCCCGACTAGTCCTAGTCGGCCCTTGGCCGACTAGGGCCGACTACCGACTTTGACTGCATAGATCAATATATATGCAAAAATACTGTTTTGCATATATAACCCTAACAAATATCAATATTGGTTAGGGGTTTACATTATATGTAGAAGGTATTTTTTATATACACCAACAAATAATGGTATCATAAATAACTCCGGTGTCCCTCTTGATACAGCAAAAATCTATGCATATAGATACTATATATACATAATTTATATATATAATTATATATCGGTGTATAATGTCAATATTCGTTAAGTATGTAAATGCTAAAATTCCTTTTAAATGTAGTATATATATGTATAGTTTTTTACTGTAGCTGAAGGGACATCAGAGTTATTTATAATATCAATATTTGTTAGGGGTGTATATACAAAAGGGCACCTAAATAGTGAGGGGTTATGTATAATATCAATATTTTTTTGGAGTCTAGATGGAAATTTTCCTTCTATATATTAGGGGTCTATATGAAAAACCCCTTACATATAGTGTATATATGTATCGGTTTTTAATGTAGCCGAAGGGACACCGGAGGAAAACCGGCGAGTGCAAGGGTTATGTATCCATATCCCCTTCACAGTACTCCAAATGTGAAAGGTCTCTAACAATAAAGGGTTATGTATCAATATCCCTTTACTGTAATCAAAGGTCTCCAACTAATTGCTTAATTGGTAAGACATAGTAATATGGCTGAAGGGATACTGGTTTTCCCATATTAGGGAGAACATCCTTCCAAACAATAAAAACAAAAAATACTCGCTGAAGGGAAACCATTAAAAAAATAGGGATATGTCTCACTCCTGTGGCAAGAACATCATTTGTCTATCTTGTACCGACGCATTAACAGGTGATGTACTGACCACTTTGTTCCTTCCAAATAAAAAAAAATCCAATATGGAAACCGGTTTCATATATCAAAAGCACGGTTGTATTTTTTTTTGGTCGAAAATATAGCTACATTGTTTTATTGCAAAAATCGAGATATGTTAGGCGTTTATTATTATTTGCTAGGGGTGTGTATGCAAAAATCCCTTTCATATATAGTGCATATATGTATAGATTTTACTTTAGTTGAATGAATTTCAGAGTTATTTATAATATTTTAAGGGGTGTATATACAAAAATCCCTTTATTTATGAATTTCAGAGTTATTTATAATATTTTAAGGGGTGTAATATTTGTTAGGGATGTATATATGATTTTTTGCAAAAATAAAATATTTGAGGGGTTATTGATAATACCTAACAAATGAGGTGGTTATGTATAATAATAATATTTGTTTGGGGTGTATATGCAAAATATAATTATATATATGTATAATATCAATATTTGCTACGGGTGTATATGCAAAAATCTCTTCAGTTGGTAAGACATAATATTATAGCTGAAGGGATCCGGTTTCCCCATGTTAGGGAGAACATCCTTCCAAAAACAAAACAATTACTGTAGCCAAAGTGAACCATTAAAAAATTTGGGATATTTATCTCTCTTGTGGTGAGAACGTCCATGGTCTATCTTGCGCCGGCGCATTAACATGTGATGTACTTGCCACTTTGTTCATTCCAAAAAAATGTGAAAACCGATTTCCCCATGTTAGGGAGAACATATGTAAAAAATAGTCACGTGATTTTTTTGTCAAAAAAAATGCTAGTTTTTTTTTAAAAATTGAGATATATGGGGGTTATTAATAAAACCTAAAAAGTAAAGCGTTTTGTATAATATTTATATTTGTTAGGAGTATATGAAAAATTCTCTTTTGTATATCTGTATAATATCAATATATGCTAGGGGTGTATATGCAAAAGTCCCTTTTATATATAGTGTATGTGTATAGATTTTCTCTAGCCGAATGGACATCAGAATTATTTGTAATATCCATATTTCTTAGGAGTATATATATATATATATATATATATAGCCAAAAAATCGAGATGTGAGGCTTTATTTGTTAGGGGCTTATTAGCAAATGCCCTTTTATGTATATTGGTTTTGTATAATTTTTATTGTAGACGAAGGGACACTAGAGTTGATAATATCGATATTTGTTAGGGGTGTATATATAAAATTCCACAACAACTTCCCCTTTTATCAATTTGAAGTCAACAATACAAGGAAGGTGAGACTAAGATGTGGGATGCCAGGGGGGATGCATTTGATTCAGTGGAAGGTGTAGGGATACTTGAGGTTGTAAATCTTTCAATTAACGAACCGAATTTGTTGGCTGCATTTCACTGATGATGGCGATGCTAATGATGATGATGAGCTCCTTGAAGTTGGGTTGAAATGAAGAGCTGTTTGAGGTTTCTTTCTATGTTTCAGATGTTTTTTATAAAGACATGATGTATTAACTTGGTGGATGTCTATTTTGGCTTTGAGTCTTGAATTTTTGAACTTTGTAACGACTACTGAATCGTTGATGCATGAATTTGGAGTTGATATCAGTGCTATGTATGAGTTATGAATTATGATTAGAGCATTGGATGTGTTATTGCATTTTTTTTGGGGTTATTTTGACTTTGCCCCCCAAATTTTGCCTTGAATTAGGCTTTACCCCCCATACTTTCATTAATTAGACTTTACCCCCCTAAACTAGCTGTTATGTTAGCTTACCCCCCAAAACTTTATTTCTTTTCCGTCAGCTCACCCCCCAAAACTTTATTTCTTTTCCGTCAGCTCACCCTTGCTCTTATAGATTGTAAGCTGATGGAACAGTTAGTTTTGGGGGATAAAGTCTAAGTAATGAAAATATGGGGGGTAAAGTCTAATTCAAGGCAAAATTTGGGGGGCAAAGTCAAAATAATACTTTTTTATGTTATCATATGTTTTGTTTAATTGCTTTATTTATTTAAGTTTCTTTATCATATTAATGTATTTATATATAAAACAATTATATTTTGTTGTCGTATCCTAGCCGTACCAATGTCCTTTCTTAGAATTTGTCATATCGTCGTACCCGTATCGTGGCGTACCCTTATCCTATCAATGCTTCTTAGGTTATAAGTATAGGCTCTTGTCCGACCCGGACCCCGATTTTTGTGACCCCTGGTATGAACAGAACCCTTTATAAAGATAAATTTCCGGATTAAATTCAGCAATGTCGATTAATAGCAGTTGAAAAGATTCAGTTAGTTCGGTATTAGTGGAGATAATTAAATATCAAGAATGCCAATATCGTACAATCCCTTATCCGGGTCATGCGAATTCTCGCGGGCAGATCGTATGGAAGTAGGAACTTCCAAGTTAGATTAGGGTCACTGTTCTAAAAAGCGGTCCGGGCGGCTGCCTAGGCGTTTTAGGGGGTTGGCCGCCCCGCTTCAACATTAAGCGGCACTGCAGGCGAGTTGAACAAAGGCGGGTAAAAGGCGGGCTCCAAGCAGGCTCCAGGCAGGCGGGCTTTAGGCGGGCAGATTAGTAATAATTTTTCATAAAACCCCGACCCCACTCGATCCCCTCCTTCCTTTTTACTACATAAGTAGATATCCTAGATATCCCAAAGGCTCAAAAGCTGCTCTCTTTCCCCTGCCTCGCAGTCAACCCTGACCCCACCCAATCCCCTCCTCCATTTTCATAAAACTTTTATATTTAGATCGGTTGTTTTGATGTTTGCATATGTAAAACTTTCTATTATTGTTTTTTTATATAGAATTATGAATTTATATATATACATACATATAGAATATATTTTATATAGATGGGCGCCCGCTTTTTTCTCCAGGCGCCCGCCTAGTCGTCCGCTTTCCGCCTTGAAATCACTTGACCGCTTGCCTTCCGCCTTCCGTTTTTTAAAACATTGATTAGGGTTACACTTGATTTATGCAAAAGTCTTAATTGCCTTGGGAGAATTTGAATAAATAATTTATATGGCTAAAATGTTTGATTTCAAGGGGAGAAGGTTCATGTATTGTTCAGGATCTAATTTGAACCAACATGCAGTAAAGGTTTAGAATCTAGGTTTTAGCATGCTAGTTGGAATAGGCTGAAGAATAATTCAAGAAAGATGGAACCTCCTTTTCAGGTCAGGAATAGGTGGAAAAGATCTAGACTTCTCAGATTACCGATGAAACTTTGCGGAAGAATCTAGAGCCGCCTTGCAAATCCAGGGAGCGAATTAGGTGAGGAAGATGACGAATAGGGTTGCCGAGACGTGAAATAGAATCCAGGAGGGCTTCAGAGGTCGTACAGTCTCCGAGAAGATTCGTACGGTCTTCTGCGGCTGCATGGGGTGCCTTTGGGTGCCCCTAGATTTAATTCAAGTGGTAGTGGGCTGCCGTCGGAGGCTTGTTGCTATTGTTTTCATTGTGCGGTACTCCTAGAAGACAGATGGCACATGAATTTTAGACTGTGTCCCTTCTACGCGTGGTCCATGAAAGGGGTGCCACAGGGCCTTCTCTTGATGCGAACAAGAATGGGGGGGAGCCGGGGTAAATTTCGCTGGTGAGAAAGGGAGGGTAAAAGGGAGAAAGAAATAAGCCATGGGCTTCTATTCTCCTTCTTGCATTTCTCCTTACTTTTCTTCTTCATAGCTTGCACTAAAATTCAAGGTTTGAGAGAAAAAGAGGAAAAATAGAAGATAGGGAAGATCTAGAATCCACCAGATATCGAGGAATCCACCTTAAACTAGATCCAATCCTAGAAAATATTTTACATTCATATTTATTCACTGTATATAAAGAAAGAGGCCAAGTCTTTATATAACATATCGGCTTACGTCAATTAGTGTTCCTAAGCAATACGGGACTAAAAAACACAAATTGTGACTTTTACCCAAGTCTAATATTTTTTCTAATAAACTGTGACGAAAATAACAATTTAAATAGAAAATGATAAATTAAAGATAATGGCCCCCTTCATGGGCCGAACCTCTGGTGGAAGTTGGCTATGCTCTTAGTCAGAGTTAAACCGTGGTGGCTCTGACATATCGGCGACGCATGTAAACCAGGTGAAAGGGTGCAGAAGGGCGCACGTACTCGCTAACTCCCCTCAACTGAAAAGAGTTCATCTATGAGCTAAAGCTCTATTAGCGCTCCAACTGGTCTGTATCGAGTCTCTGAAGCTCGTCTCTGTTGATCCACATCACATCTGACTCAGGTCACCGGTCGCCCATGCCCACGTACTAGATACGGTTGAAATCCACCGCTCTTAAGTGCTAAGTATCCCGTCATCCAAGATATGTTCCACTGTGTCTCATACCAATGGAGAAAGAGGTAAAGGAGGCAAGGCAGTTGTAAGAGATATATCTTTATTATGGGGTGTGAGGTCAATATTAGGCTCTCATTGAATGGGTTTTTAGGAATTGTTGTCGGACCTCTATAGGAAACTAATTCCTCTAATATTAAATATAAAAATTAATTCCAAAATCACTGAGATGATCCACCACATATGCATTGGATCCGACACGCTTTTAAATTTTGTATGGTCCCATATTGCGGGTGCAATTTTTTAATAGTTTCCGAAGGAAATCATTATAGCTTAATCCTAATCATTACGCCATCACCCACTCAAAATTCTTGATTACGTTTATGTAAATCAACGACTATTTTGTATCGAGCATTGTTGATTCCAATCTTCATATTTATCTCCTTATAAAGGTCTTGTATATGCTGCGTGAAAGATTCGGCAATTTTAGAAACTCGATTGTTTATCGCCATTGGGATAAGATCAACATGCTTTCTTGGTCTGCAGCCATGAACGATCTAGAAACGGCTCATGCATGTTGTCCTACTTGTCTAGCTATTGTAGGTGAATTAAGCGGTGAACGAAATTTAGTCCTAGGTACCAGGGTTGTGATTATGCTCCCTAATCGTGTGACCGCAGTCTCCTTGATGGAGTGGGAGGCCTATATGCATACACAGCCTCCTCTATAAATAAGACGACATGATGGACGCCCCCCTTCCCGTGCTTGTAGGTGCCGTGTGTTTGTCGAGGACAAGGGACTCCATCTCCCTTCGGGTTGCACCGGGGTAGTGGAAGTCATCCTCCCTCATCGCTTGTTCAAGTGCAAGTTCAACAAGTTCGCTGTTCTCTCGAAGGTTTTCATAGTACTCAGAAATTCAAGGTAACATCTGAACAAGAAGATTCGTTCTACGGTTTATTGTCGATCCTAAAAAACTAACAGCTAGATCTCTAAGAACTTCAGTAGAGTTCCTGTTTCAGCTTTCAAGTTAGTGCAACTCCAACAGTAAAACACACACATGGCCTGCAAAAGGCCTCATTGTTATGGACTCTTGTTTGTCTAAGCTATCTCAATGTGAGCAGATTATTATATGGCCATGCATTGATGCTTCAAGATGGCTTCATGTCAGCTTATCCTGGTTCTCCACTCTTTTCCTCACCATTGGGGGCTAATATCCACTGAACCCTTCCAAGTTCATGAGCACCAACCTTTTCTTTTGTCTTCATTTACTGAATTCCTTACACTTTTTTTCTTTTCCGTAATTCTTTTTTTGGTGGACAGGTGGTGGTGACTATGAATGTTACACTGCACTATAATGGCTATGAAAGTCTAAGGAAGCAATTAGCAAAAATGGAAGAAGGTATCCCTTTTCCAAAAAAGACTTTAATATATTTTCAGCTGATGCCAAAAAGATATTGTTCTATTTTACTTAAATACAATCACATTCTTTTGATAATTTTAAAAAATCAATTGCAGGGGTGCCCTCCTTCAGCATAGATACCGAGAACAAGAATGTTTTTGTGCTGGACTGTCCTATTATGGTCGGATTCCTGAATAACATCTCAAAGGTGAAGAAGGCTGAGTTCCTGTCCTGCTGAGTTGGACTAAGGTTCTTAATTGAAGTAGTACACCCCCCCCCCCCCCCCCTTCCAGATGAGTTGAGGCATCAGGGGAGACAAGGAATGACTGGTCCTCACATGTTTGCTGTTGTTTCAGTACTATGGATTTATTTATGGCATTTGTGTCTTAATGGTTTACAATGACTTGTACTTTTAAGATGTATATTTATGCTACTCCTAAATTCCTCTTATGTGGTGGTAGTAGTTGTGTCTACTTTCTTGTGAGCAGCTAAATGAGATCTATAAACCATCGATAATGGAAGTTGCCATCTGTTGGAACACCCACGTGTCTCCAAAAGACGTGGAGCACGCCTGGAAAGGTACAATTGGTGGGGGTGCGCCTAGAGCAAGAGTAGGAGACGGGCCTAGCTCTGATGTTAGAACAGCCTATGTCTCCAAAAGGCTAGCCTCCTAGAGGAGGGTAGAGTACAATGGATATATGAAGCGGTCTATAGGTGCCTCCCTTACTGATATGGGACTATTCGTCAACATAACCCAATAGAAGACGATCTGGTAGTTGCCATTTTGCACCTTTGATGGTGCCACCGGTCAGAGCATGTAGTTTCGGGGCCACCTAACAATTCTCTTATTGTAGTTGTGTCTACTTTCTTGTGAACAGCTAAATGAGATCTATAAACCATCGATAATGGAAGTTGCCATCTGTTAGAAAATCCACGTGTCTCCAAAAGATGTGGATCACGCGTGGCAAGGTACAATTGGTGGGGGTGTGCCTAGAACAAGAGTAGGTTAGAACAGCCTATGTCTCCAAAAGGCTAGCCTCCTAGAGGAGGGTAGAGTACAATGGATATATGAAGCGGTCTATAGGTGCCTCCCTTACTGATATGGGACTATTCGTCAACACAACCCAATAGAAGACGATCTGGTAGTTGCCATTTTGCACCTTTGATGGTGCCACCGATCAGAGCATGTAGTTTCGGGGCCACCTAACAATTCTCTTATTGTAGTTGTGTCTACTTTCTTGTGAACAGCTAAATGAGATCTATAAACCATCGATAATGGAAGTTGCCATCTGTTAGAGCATCCACGTGTCTCCAAAAGACGTGGATCACGCGTGGCAAGGTACAATTGGTGGGGGTGTGCCTAGAACAAGAGTAGGTTAGAACAGCCTATGTCTCCAAAAGGCTAGCATCCTAGAGGAGGGTAGAGTACAATGGATATATGAAGCGGTCTATAGGTGCCTCCCTTACTGATATGGGACTATTCGTCAACACAACCCAACAGAAGACGATCTGGTAGTTGCCATTTTGCACCTTTGATGGTGCCACCGATCGGAGCATGCAGTTTCGGGGCCACCTAACAATTCTTTCATTGCAGTTGTGTCTACTTTCTTGTGAACAGCTAAATGAGATCTATAAACCATCGATAATGGAAGTTGCCATCTGTTAGAACACCCACGTATCTCCAAAAGACGTGGAGCACGCGTGGCAAGATACAATTGGTGGGGGTGCGCCTAGAGCAAGAGTAGGAGACAGGCCCAACTCTGATGTTAGAATAGCCTATGTCTCCAAAAGGCTAGCCTCCTAGAGAAGGGTAGAGCACAATGGATATATGAAGCAGTCTATAGGTGCCTCCTTTACTGATATGGGACTATTCGTCAACCCAACCCAACAGAAGATGATCTGGTAGTTGCCATTTTGCACCTTTGATGGTGCCACCGGTCGGAGCATGCAGTTTCAGGGCCACCTAACAAATCTCTCATTGTAGTTGTGTCTACTTTCTTGTGAACAGCTAAATGAGATCTATAAACCATCGATAATGGAAGTTGCCATCTGTTAGAACACCCACGTGTCTCTAACAGACGTGGAGCACGCGTGGCAAGGTACAATTGGTGGGGGTGCGCCTAGAGCAAGAGTAGGAGACGGGCCCAGCTCTGATGTTAGAACAACCTATGTCTCCAAAAGGCTAGCCTCCTAGTGGAGGGTAGAGTACAATGGATATATGAAGCGGTCTATAGGTGCTTCCCTTACTGATATGGGACTATTCGTCAACACAACCCAACAGAAGACGATCTGGTAGTTGCCATTTTGCACCTTTGATGGTGCCACCGATCAGAGCATGGAGTTTTGGGGCCACCTAACAATTCTCTCATTGTTGTAGTGCCTACTTTCTTGTGAACAGCTAAATGAGATCTATAAACCATCGATAATGGAAGTTGCCATCTGTTAGAATACCCACGTGTCTCCAAAAGATGTGAAGCACGCGTGGCAAGGTACAATTGGTGGGGGTGCGCCTAGAGCAAGAGTAGGAGACGGGCCCAGCTCTGATGTTAGAACAGCCTATGTCTCTAAAAGGCTAGCCTACTAGAGGAGGGTAGAGTACAATGGATATATGAAGCGGTCTATAGGTACCTCCCTTACTGATATGGGACTATTCGTCAACACAACCCAACAGAAGACAATCTGGTAGTTGCCATTTTGCACCTTCGATGGTGCCACTGATCGGAGCATGCAGTTTCGGGGCCACCTATAATTATCTCATTGTAGTTGTGTCTACTTTCTTGTGAATAGCTAAATGAGACCTATAAACTATCTATAATGGAAGTTGTCATCTGTTAGAACACCCACGTGTCTCCAAAAGACGTGGAGCATGCGTGGCAAGGTACAATTGGTGGGGGTGCGCCTAGAGCAAGAGGAGGAGACGGGCCTAGCTCTGATGTTAGAACAGCCTATGTCTCCAAAAGGCTAGCCTCCTAGTGGAGGGTAGAGTACAATGGATATATGAAGCGGTCTATAGGTGTCTCCCTTACTGATATGGGATTATTCGTCAACACAACCCAACAGAAGACGATCTGGTAGTTGCCATTTTGCACCTTTGATGGTGTCACCGATCGGAGCATGCATTTTCGGGGCCACCTAACAATTATATAAAGGCAATGTCTGATAAAGAATCAAGATGTTTGGTAAGAGCCTATGGAGTCTGGATTGTGTTAGCGCCAAGAGCGTACTACCTTATTGTCTTAATTTGTGTACACAAAATATTCTCTGCTGCATTGAGTTGTATAGGCCCTAAGTGTTATGGTCAGTACATCACGGTTCAAACCGATACCGAGCCTTCCGTGGCGTCGATTGTGTGGCTCAGTTGCAATAGCAGATCAGACTCGGTTCACATCAACCCAAAGGTTTGATCCTTACTAGTCCTTGGGGTGTAGGATCTAACCCTTAGTATTTTTTATTATTTATCGGGGTTCGTGTTATCGGATTTCAGTATCATGTATTCTTTTCGATTTATGTTTTTCAATCTTGAGTTTTGCTGACTTGCTTTTTGTTTCAGATTCCAAATCTTCTGACCGTGTCAAGTGCCTGGAATGACCTGAGTGTAAATGCACACCTGTCGATGCATGCACAGTGGTGTGCACATATTACATTTGGGGCTAAGTGTTACGAGGTTTCACACTTATAAAAAATTTGAAGTGTTGAGGAGGCACTGAACCCATCGGAACGACTGTTCGGACTTGTAAGCCCTAGGTTCAAACGCCTCTTATATGTCCAGACAACTAAGCAGTTTTTTGTTCAGGCAACCCGAACAGCTGTTCGGACTGCGTCGGTCGACTTAGTCTTTGGCTGAGTCTGGCATCTGAACACCTATTCGGACCGTCTGGCTGAAAGCGTCCGAACAATCGT
Source organism: Chamaelirium japonicum (assembly GCA_947650365.1). Taxonomy (NCBI): domain Eukaryota; kingdom Viridiplantae; phylum Streptophyta; class Magnoliopsida; order Liliales; family Melanthiaceae; genus Chamaelirium; species Chamaelirium japonicum. Next base: position 18,171,131 of record OX393558.1, read on the forward strand.
TCGAACCGCATCGAATAGATGGCGAGCCCAATTACCTATATCGAGTTTTTCTTGGCCGTTGGATCTGGAGATGGACGGTTATCCTTGGGGGGATGAATCTTTACTATAAATAGGCACTTAGGAGTTCTTTGGAGTGAGCTCTTGTTGACTGAAGTTCTGATCTGGGGATTTTTGAGAGCTATGGTTAGAGATTCTTGAGTGGTTGCTTTGGATTTCGTTGATTTCTCTCTCGACTCTCTCCTTTGGTGTTGCCGGCTGCTTGATCCCTTTCGAGGGTGGTGTTTTCATCAAGGAATCTTCGGATCTACTTGCTTCATCGCTTTGTGGATTTCTTTTTGAGCTAAGCATCGTGATTTTCTGTAGTTCTCGTAGGTAAAGATTTTTCTCAATCTTTTGATTGATTTGCCTTTTCTTCAACCCTTTTAAATCCCACTTTTGGGTTCTTCCGTGCGAAGCTAAAGACAAGCTTGATCTTGCTCAAGTGAATCGAGCATCAAGCACGCAATTCCTCTTATTAGGTTTCTGGGTGAACTGGAGTAATTCTTTTGAGGCCCGTCTTGTTGGCTAAACAGATTGAGTAACACCTTATGCAATGATAGACTCACATTAGGGTGTGATTCACTCTTTGTGCTTTTAGCTTATGCAGATGTGACGTTCTTGGTGTCTTTCTTGTCATAGGGAAGTTCCCGCGGAGTTGTCGGTAAGAGCATCTAAAGGCACTCGTGTAGGATCGAGCGAAAGGTGACCAGAGGCAGAGGGCTTGCGAAGAACTACAGAGGTGTCAGATTTCAGACCGTGGAGCGTGGAGGCGAACTCTTAGTAGGGCTACACGAGAGACTCCTTTGTACTTGGACCTTTTTGCCAATGGACTGCTTTCACCTTCCGGCTAAGCCGATGTGGTTTTTTCCGTGAAGGGTTTCCTCGTAAAAATCTGATGTGTGCTTTTATTATTTAGCTTTGCATCATTAGGGCCTTGCATGTTTGGTCCCATAGCAACCAACATGCCTCATTCTATGATTGCCTGAGATGCCTTGATAGATGAGCGTACATTGGACTCTTTAATTTCATAAAATATTTAAGTGTTCGACTCATGAATTGTTGAATAGAGGTTTCAGAATTTGCTGATTTTTTGCGAGAAAGATCACATTGCCTTAGATTGCACATCCACAAAAAATCAGTATATTCTAAAACCTCTAGGTGTACCAAATCTAAAAAGGCTTTGTCGACAGTCCATTTTAACCGTTAACTTGAAGAGCACATTTGATATATCTAGAGGTTTTAGAATGTGCTGATTTTTAGTTGATGTGCAATCTAAGGCAATGTGATCCTCCTCGCAAAAAATCAGCACATTCTGAAACCTCTATCCAACGGTTTGGATGACGGATAAAAGTATGGGTTAAAAAACGATGGGTCTACGGATCTCGACCCATATATATATATATATATATATATATATATATATATATATATATATATATATATATATATATATATATAAATTGACCACTGCAATATTCTCTATGTACACAAACCTCTGTAAATTGATATTTACATATAAACCCCTTAAATCATCCAATCTTTACATACCAACCTTTGTAGTTAGTTGGCATCCAAAATAATGGAATATTCCTGAAATATTTCTTTATTTCGTTGATATTTTATTAATCTAAAGGAAAAATGACTAATTTACCCAAATTTTAATTACTTAAATTGGCCCATCTTTATTGAATATGGACTTTACCCAAAACTAAAATGGATCTAACTCGAATCTAACTTGGACTTAGTTCGAAACTATTCACTTTGGAGGGGTATTTATGGGATTTAGGTAAAAATTAACTGTAAAATGGAAAATATTCTCTCGTTTTGGATGTCAGGCTTGTCAGCTAACTGCACAGGTCAATATGTAGAATTTGAATGAGTTGAGGGGTTAATATGCAAATATCATCTTTACAAGGGTTTATATGTAAATAGAGAAGATTGCAAGGGTTGATTTGTAAAACACACACACACACACACACACACACACACACACACACATATATATATATATATATATATATATATATATATATATATATATATATATATATATATATATATATGGGAAATGACATGTCATAGGAACCCAGCCCTCAAAAAAATTCGGCACATTCTAAACATTCTAGCATTACTAATTCACCATATGTCATAGGGTACTCCCTATGACATGTCATAGGAACCCAGCCCTCTATATGGGAAATGAGTTCCTATGACATGTCATAGGGAGTACCCTATGACATAAGGTGAGTTAGTAATCCTAGAATATTTAGAATGTTCTACATTTTTATGAGGATGATCACCCTATCTTAGATAGGACCCCCGCAAAAAATCGGCTCATTCTAAAACTTCTAGAGGCATCAAATATGATTTTCAATTTAACGGTTAAAATGGATGGCCGATAAAGCTTCTAGCATTTGATGCCCCAACAAGTTTTAGAATGCTTTGATTTTGGTGCCAATTTTCTGTTCCGTTTATTAATAAACGGAACAAAAGTTTAGTAATTGGAAAAAACGGAATAGTACGTCATCTGAAATGGCTTAAAGTATTTACACCATTTGAGATGGCGTAAAAATAGAGCGGTAAATTGAAATACCGAAAGTGTCCTTATCATTTACGCAATCTCAAATGGCGTAAATGCTTTCAAAGAAAACGGCCAAAATAGCCGTTAGTCTTCCGAAAGAAAACGATCAAAATAGCCTTTAGTCGAGAAAGGTTAAAAATAATTAGAAATATTGTTTTTACACCATCTCATTTGGCGTAAAACTATGGGCACTTTCGGCATTTTAATTTACCACTCCATTCTTACGCCATCTCAAATGGTGTAAATACTTTACGCCATTTGAGATGGCATACTATTCCGTTTTTGCCAATTACTAAACTTTTGTTTCGTTTATTAAAATATTAATATTTTTTGTTCCGTTTCTCCAAAATTTATGTTTGTTCTTACTTGCATGTTTTTTTTTTTTGGGTTAAACCAGGCGTCAGTATCTGAGCAATGCAGTTCTGCAGGCTAAAAGTGCAAGAATAGTGGTGGCATAGTAAGTTCAACCGGAAATAATTTTGATGATGGGTTGCTGGATATGCTTGAAGCAAAACTTGCTGTTCTGAGATTAATTCCAAATGAAAAAGAGGAGATGGAGAACATAGCTGCGAGATTAGATGACTTGTTATCCCGTAGTGAATCAATGTCTGATGACCCCATTCCATCAAGTAATCTAGTGGCTGATGCCAACATTGCAAACGCTGCTAGAGAGAATGTCAAAGAGTTATCACTGGAGTCGAAGAGTATTTCTCAATTATACAATGAATATGCTGTTCCATTTAAGCTTTGGGAGGTATGGCTTTTCTATAACTTTTTTTAATATTTGGTTGGCATTGCTATTTCATAATTGGGTATGGAAATGCTTGTGGATATATATTAGACTTCAACAAAATATATTTCCAACATTAAAAAATTAATTTTTTTCTTTCAGTATCAAGATATGTATGATAGATCTATGTGCGAATATATCCTGCTGAATCATAGTCCAACCAGTATATAGGCTAGCAGTTTCGTCCGCGCAGCATGTATATACACAATATTACACAACTGCATCCAGCGTCCAGGTTATATTCTTGATGTCCGAATTAGTGATGAAGTTTATGTGTCGTTCGGGAGTGTCGTTTTGATAATTTATAAGGTTCTAGGTGTCTTTCCAAATTTGTAGGATCTATCTGGAGTTTTTGGGATTTTTCATATAAGTCATCACCTGGTCATAAGAGGAGGGTATTTTGATCTTTAAGGAATATGTCCTTTTATGGTAATAAATCTTTCATTAGAGATAACGATCAACTATTTTTAAAGGGGACCAAATCCTACTAAAAGTAAGATTATGAAACAAAAGGTCAAAGAACGGAGAGTCCGAACCTCCTCACTTGTGAGAAAGGGAGCCTGGGACCTCGTTCTTCTTGCTGCTCCCACCTGTGGAGTGGATGAAGCTCATTTTTCAGCAATATATATGTCATCATTTGGTCAGAAGAGGAGTGTATTTTGATCTTTTAGGAAGATCTCTTTGTATAGAATTAAATCCTATGTTAGAGATAATGATCAACTATATTTAAAGGGACTAAATCCTACTAAAAACTAGATTATGAAGCAAAAATCAACAAAAGGAGAGTCTGGACCTCCTTCCTCACAAGGAAGGGAGTCTGGGACTCTCTCTACTTGCTGCTCCCTTGGAGTAGATAAAGCTCAGTGTTCCTATAATAATTACTTTTATGGGGTGGTACCTAGAATTTCTCCAGACGCGGTTGTTTCGCCATCAAATTCGGCGGCCAGATCCCCGAAAAAATGCACTAGCTGCAGAATCGCCAGAATAGCGAAGCCATAATCGGTGGCCAGGCCGCCGTAATCGGCCTCGTCCCCCTTATCCGGCCAGCAGGTGATGGCCGCCGCTTCATTCCCATTAAGCCGGCCGATGGGCCACCACAAACAGATTTTACCCCAATTTGTTTTTTGGGGGGATACAAACGGCCACTCACCCTCTGGCCACCAAATCAACCGCTGGAAAACGTATGATCTGTTGTAGTGTGATCAAGACACATCAATCGGGCTGACAATTCGGGACAAACGTTGCAGGCTGAATAGTATTTTCCTTTTGGTAAACATTTCTATAAGATATGTAAGAGAGACAAAGCTCAATATTAATGGTACATATATGCATAAAATCACCATGTATGCAGTAGTAAGATAAATCACTATCAACTTTATCACTTCTCTCAATTACTTGAGAAATGAATTGATTTGTACCAAATGCAGGGCTGTGATGCATCAAATCTTCTCGACGGCAGCGGCGGCGAGAAATTTGCATTCCCCAAACTAAACTCCGTGAGAGGTTTCGACGTGGTGGACACGATAAAAGCCGCAGTCGAGAGCCAATGCAGAGGAATCGTGTCCTGCGCCAATATCCTCGCCATGGCGGCGAGAGACTCGGTTGTCTTGGTATATCGATCCAGCTCAACCATCATGTCAATTCTTAGCTTCAACTCCAACAATTCAAAGACATACATACATACAGCTCTTGATAACTTACTCACATCCAGTGATGGATTCGTGTCCTCCCTTCCTGTTGCTTTGCAGAGCGTCGGACCTTGGTGGAACGTTCTGCTGGCAGAACGGACGGGTTGGTCGCAAACCAATCGGGAGCCAACAGCGGCCTTCCGTCTCCGTTCGACTCCGTTAACCGAATAATTGCAAAGGTCGCCGCCGTCGGCCTCAACTCCTCCGACGTGGTCTCCTTATCAGGTGAGAGAGTATGTAGAGGTGTTGCCACTTGCCTATTGGAGTTTAGCCCCACATCAACTAGTGGGTTGGGCCGTGTTGTCTTTATATACGTACCCTCTGTACCTAGATCTCCCTTTATGATCCGGGTTTTGAGGTGTGAGGATATCTAATATGGTATCAGAGTCAAGTTGGACCTATGACAGTTATGCCAAATGGGAGCCTACCCACGCGACAAATACCGGACGAAATCAGCCTACATGTGTAGGCAGTGTTGTTTTTGTATACCCTCTTAGGACCTCCCCTTACGACCCGGGTTTTGGGGTGTGAGGGTATCTAACATAGTATCAACCTACCCACCACATCGGTCTGTTCAGCCTCAGATGGTTAGATCATTTCAGCCAGACAAGATCGTAAATAATTAGAAATCTGGATCTGATTCATTTGATCTGGACCTGATAAGATTTATCTGGGCTTGATTTCGCCTACGTTGGGTTTGGTCCATCTTTGTTCAAATATGACTTGGATGGCAAGCCGCATATTACATGGTTTTGTCGGTTCAATTCAGTCAGAATCCAAACCGATTCGCCAGTTCGGATCGGGTTCGGACAAGCCCTCCATCCTGAGTAGGATGGCAACGGGTTAGGTTTGGGATGGGTCGGCCCTATTCTGAACCCGTCCCATTATATTTTATCCCGTTCCAAACCCGTGTTGGGTTCTGAGAGTAATTCCTAAACCCGTCCCAATTAGCATTGGGAAAACCAGAGCCCGCCCTGCCTTGCCCCTTTTATGCATTGCGGGTTAGGTCGGGTCGGATCAGCTTCATAAAAAACTACATATTTAGCTTCTTTGGCCCACCTAATCGCAGCTCTACATAGAAAAGAGTACAGACCCGCGTCGGGTTGGGACAGGTTGGAGTAAAACCCGAACCCGATAAGGTTTTAAATTCAAATCCCAAACCCGTCCCAAATCTATTTTTGAGCATCCCAAAGCCGTCCCGATAGGATCGGGTGACCCGGTAAACCCGGATAATTGCCCTCCCTAATCTTGGGTAATGCAGAACCAACTAGGGTAGGATGTGGGTGAATGCTGACCAGCTTAAACGTGTTTTGGTGCGCTGTAGGTGGCCACACGATTGGCCGAGCCCGGTGCACCACCTACAGCAACCGGCTGTTCAACTTCTCTGGGACTGGTGCGGCCGACACGACGATGGACTCGAGCATGGCCGCCAACCTGCAGGCCCTGTGCCCGCAGGGCGGCGACGGCAACGCGACCACCGCCTTTAACATCAACTCCGCCGACGTCTTCGACAACCACTACTACAGCAATCTGATGAGCCAGAGGGGGCTCCTGTCGTCGGACCAGAACCTGTTCTCGAGCAGCCAGGGCGAGGCGGCGACCAAGGCTCTGGTCCAGACCTACAGCGGCGACAGCCGCCAGTTCTTCAGTGACTTTGCGAGCTCCATGATCAAGATGGGGAACATAAGCCCCCCCCACTGGCTCGGCGGGGGAGGTACGTGTGAACTGCAGGGTGGTGAACTGAATTGAACGTCAGGAGTCCAGCCTCTGGGAAAGCTTGCTGTTGGCTGTTGGCTTCCCATTTATGTGTTTTCATCTAAGTATATGGAGTGATCATGGAGATGTATTGCATCTGTGTGCAAATATGGAGATCTAAATTTTCAGAGTTAAAACACAATTAGTCTTCAAGCTTTGTGATAAGAGAGATCTCTTGGAGGCTTAGATTCGATCGCCGGTGAGGGAAAAACAGGGGAGATGAGAGGGAGACGGGGAGGACGAGGAACTGGGAGTCGATCTTCTATCTCCAACCATAGGGGATCCCCTTCTCGCCACACACTGAGGGAAAAACAGGCGGAGCTACATGGGGACCAGGGTGCCCCCCCCTGGAATTTTGAGTTTTTCCTTTAAACGGATTTGTATGGTGGGCTGTGCAACGTCTGCATAGCATTGTAGTACTACTTGGCCCCCCCAGCAATTGCACCACCATGGCGAAGAGCAGATCCCACCGGTCGCCATCATCTGCCTTGTAGCTATCGCCGCCACCTTCCTCAACCCGTCGTCCATGCCCAGGGCTTGATAACTATTTAGGCACATAACACGTACGTCTCTACTTGCTTCATTGTCCAGGGCCGTGTCTTTTGCGACACGTGCTTGACCGAGTTCGATAAACCTGCCTCCACCTACCTCGCTAGTAACCCCCCTCGTCCCTCTCTACTTTCAACATTCGTAGTGTCGGATCACGATCTGGATTGGCTTTGAGCTGTTGGATCTAGATTAGGCCTCGATCTGGAAAATCGAAGTTTTAAGATATGATATCTTATAGGCGTAGTGATTCAAGCCTAAATTTTTCTCTCTCTTAACAATTCCTTATGAGTATATTATACAAAACATTCAATGCCAAAGTGCCAACTCATAAACAAAGTCAAGTTGGTCCCCAGCGAACCCAAATCGTCTACCCCCACCACAATCGTCTGTTGCACACACATTAGACCGGTGCAACGCACTCGGCCACAATCGACAGACAAAGGAACGGTTGCGATTGGTCCAACGACATTGGCTCTCGTTTGGCACTTAATCGATGTTGTCCCTTTGAGTTGGGGATGATGTGCGAAGCATCGTTCAGGTATAGGTGAAACGAACATGATGTGGGGAATTCAATAGTTTCTTAACATAAGTTAATTTTTTTAAAAAAATTTTATCTGTTAGCCTTGTTATGATCTTTTTTTTTTGGCTCAAATATTTTATGAAGAATGGTAGTGGATTCTTTAATTAAGCATGCTGCCTTCATTTTATTTAATGGTGTCAATCATTATTTACAATTCACCTTAATGCACACCTTGCCCCCCCCCCCCCCCTCCAAGTAATTCCTGGCTCCGCCACTGGACTTAAGGGGGTATATCTTTTCCGTGGAAAGACTTTCCTCTTTTGCGCCCTGCCAACCAATCGGATTTTCCGGTGGCTTTACAGCTACCAAACACAGCGTTAGAGGTTTAAGAACTTGCATCATCTCAACATAGATATCCGCTGATGCTATGTATAATCTTTGCTATGCCTTGAAGCCTGAAGCAAATTTTGACTATTAAGACAAAAGCCAAAGACCACACCACACATCAGAAACCAACCAACATCCAGATTCATCAGTCTACCACAGAACCAGTCCTTGCTGCGCAAATCTGACTGAAAAATAAACACCTTTCATAACCAGTTGTGCCAGTTGTGCCACCCTACAGGTCTAAGGCAGGCATCCATCCAAGTGTATGCGAAAAAGGTCAGCTATCAATAAAGTATTTAGGACTTCCCCTTATCTCTAAGAGCCTCAAAAAATCAGATTGTCAAGTGCTGATAGATAAAATTAGATCCAAAAATGGCTCTTGGAATAAGAACTATCTTTTGAAGATAAAATTAGATCCAATTACATACTCCATACCTCACCCAGAATACCCCTATCGCCCTTAGCCTTTGCCGTCCACTTTTGAAGCCGGTGCCCGTCACCTGGAGCCACCTTATCATCAGACTCTTTCCTGTGCTTGGAAGAGCTTCCTTCGTCTCCTATGGAGCCACCTCCCGGGACACCATTTCTTCTGCAATATTTTCCAACTTAGTGTGGAAATAATAGGGGTTGATAGGTATTCCTTGAAGCTCTGACGTTTTGTCTCTCATGGCGATCCAAGCCAGATCATGAGCATCCTTATTTTCATTCCTTTCAATATACAATACCTTCCCGGTTTTCCGAACCAACAAAGCTTTAGTCAACCGAATGTACGTAGAGCTCGGTTTCTTCCGAAAGACGCTTGTCTTGTTTAAAACGTCGATAGCATGCAGGTAATCTCCCTTGATATCAAGGGGGATTGCGCTTCCTAGCACAACCAATCGTACAATAGTTAACAGTCCGAAAATCTCTGCCTCGGTGCTAGACACCGAGGTAGGTAGTACTAATCCAAAACTAGTTATTCTCACACTATCAGAATTTCGGATGATAAGACCTCCACATCCTGCAAATCCGTCGATCACACGTGAAGCTTTCGATCTATCAAAATAAGCTTCATACCCCTGTGCAAAAGAAGGTATTAGAAGAAAACTCTAATATTTATATTTGAATGCAATGACCAAAATTAATAATTGAATGCAATATCTCATTGTCATTTAAAATGATTTTTTTAAGTGTACACTCTCGTCCAAATCTAAGAGAGAGAATGCTAAGAAAACAAAATAGAAGACCAAGCAACACCCCGATTTTAGTCAATTCGTTGGAATATTAGATCAAAATCCACATCTAAAAAATTTGTAAGAATTCAGGTTCCCTAAGAACTAACTATTAAAAAAATGCATATTGCTAATCCTATGGACAGTTTTACATGAAAATAAAAACGCAGTTCGGCATGTGAAGGAAGCCTAAATGCTCAGTATCAAGACAGAACAATTCTCAATTCAAACAGATGATAAACATGTTGGTTCTAAATTGCTATAACAGGAATTAAGATGATTAATCTATTGCAAATACCAACATTTAGAGGGCTATGAAATAAAATGTTATAGACTATGATTGATGACTTCAAATTTCAACAACAACAATTCAGTTTTAATCAATGACTAATATTTTGGGTTGGCTTATAGCATACAATATTTAGATCAGAAGTTCTAATTATATGAAGTATTACCGTTGGGGGGCTCCCACTGAGTCCGAGCTTTCCTCTACTAGTCATTGGAGCTAGCATACGAAATTTTCCGTTGAAGGGTTCAACTATCAGGGCGGCCATTGCAAGCGATATTCACTTTCAAGAGTCATGAGCCTACGCCTATACCATGACTCACACAGAGCTCATCAAAGAACTAAGGGAGGAGGTGGAATTTCTTTCAACTAGAAAACATTTTTTACATCTTACAAGACTTCATATATTACAGAAAATGACACAGAATTCGGTAAGGGGATAGAAGCACATCCTGTACCTGGTATGTCAAGGCAGCTTGAAGCCCTGCAACTCGCGCATACTGAAAGGGAAAAAGGTGAAGCTGGAGCTTGTGAGCCGCTGGGTACCGACTCCTTTTTATTGGAGTAGGACTTAGAGTCAGTGTGGTAGGACTCAGCTTCTGGGAATGGGTCTGGATCTTAGCAACCCGGATCTGTAGTAATTCTTTATGCTTAAAAAAAGGACGCTCTTCTTTCTTTTAGATTGATCCCTCACGTAGTCATGCTTTAAATAGGTAGCTAGTATATTCCCTTCCTATCTATTCTATCTAGGTAGCTCTAGCCTGAGTCTTAGATTCCCTGCCTTTCTATTAGCTAGCAACTTCTTGAATGCACTCCCAGGCAATTGAAGGAATTCTTAAAGCCCGTCCCGCCATTTCAGCCTTTAGGAAGGAGTACCTTTCCAAACTTTTTCTTGCCATAATGTTCAGTTCCTATTATTATCAATTAATGATATGGTTCGGATCCTAGATGTAAAAATATAAGAACCTCTATACATCGAAACAAATGAAATTGGCCATCTACTCGAATCAATAACACCATCCCTCGAATGGTACAACTTGAACCTCTAAGCATTCTATTTCCAGTCCCAGTGTTAGGTCGGCGAGGTTACTATGCTCTCAAGCTAGACCTGGCTAAGGTGTATGATAGAGTTGAATAGCCTTTCCTGATGGCCGTTATGAATGGCCGTTTGGACATAGAATCAAGTCCTTGTGAATGGACAGAGCCAGGTTGTAACATCCGCCCCAAACACACAAGATTTTGTCCGCTTTGCCCATGCTCGCACGAGACTTCCCAGGGTGGTCACCTATCCTAGTACTACTCTCGCCCGAGCACGCTTAACTACGGAGTTCTTACGAATTCCATAACGGCGCACGGCTTTAAAATGCGTCTTCTATGTTTGGGAGGGGAAATTATATAAGTAGCTCATGATCTTCTTCTCTCTAGGCGATGTGGGGCTAACTTATGGCCTTGTACACCTCACCTCATCTCACCTCACCTCACCTCATCCATCTTGGCATTCCCGCCTCAGGAGTCTTAGCTCTTGGCTATTGGCCTATTGGATCTTGGTCGTCACACAGGTGCTCTTATTTTACGGTCAAGCTGCTGGCTTGCCCTTTACTAGTAGAGATCTACCGCAACTCGTGCTTTTACTCGACCAACCTCTTTCATAGTTGCTTCTTGACAGCTCCCATCACTTAATAAAGGGAAATCCAAGTCCTATAAATTTATTTTGGTCATTCATTTTTTAGCCATTCATTGGCGCTTTCAATCATCGGGTTGTTAGCAAAGTTCAAAGCTAGATCAAAGCTAAAAAAAGGTATCTATTTGAAGTTGGACAACTGTCTTTAGCTGAATGCCATGACATACTAAATAGAAAAGGTGCTTTGTTTGCCTCTCTCGGTCTCCAAGGCACCCAATGAATCGTCAAGTCCCGGATATCCAACAAGACCCGACGGCAGCTGAGGAGTCCACCTCTGTTCTACTTTCCTCGCCTAAGACTTCGTCTTTGCCATCTGTTGATGACTCTCACCCTCCTCGACTTCTATCGCGTAAGGCTTTTTGGAAAGTCTCTCAACCAGAAAAAGGGGAATCCAAAGATGGGAAAGAAGAGGTTGAATGGATTAGATCGAGTAGCGTCGTTCAAGCTCTTGGGAAGACTCGATAAGTCATACGAAAATACCCTCGTTCGTGGGCCCATCAGTCGTCAAATAGCTGGTCAGACGGGTGGGTTGAACTTGACGATTTAGGTTTTCAGTCTTGCTTTCCCTGACCAGTGAAGTGAGCCAGTCCACATGAGGCAATCGGTAGTGTCGCTCAGAAAGTTCGGGAAGGGCCTTAGACCACGCCGGTTGCCGACTTTAGGGAATAAGCTATCCAACTTTTGTTATGACCAAGAGCTAACTGAAATCCCCTAACCCTATGGAAAGCCCCTGTGTGATTTCTCAATCTTCCTTCTGCCCCGGCAGGTCCTGGTAGCATCAGCCCCATATAAACTACCCACCTCGAACTCTGTCATATCTGTCCGCACAATATTTCTATTGAAAGAAAAAGCTTGCATCTGCTCCCCCTAGACTATAACGGATTTCCTGGGCCTAGGTGTAGCAACGAACAAACGAATCAACGGAATAGGAGGCAGGCTCGAGCAAGCTGGCAAAATGATGAAGGGGAGTAAAATGATTGGTGATTGGCTGACTTTAGGGGAAGACAGAAGACACTCTAGCCCAGCCCAATGTCTGGGCTCCAAAATGAACGGCCCACAAAATCCTACCTGAAGCCCATTCGCGTCCAATCAGCTCGTGAGCTACGGACCCCGGGCCCGGCGCGCGCGTGTGTGGTGTGTGAGGCCTTAGGCCCATGAGATCTTCACCATCTTCTTGGATGGACTATCCTTGTAAAAGAATGGTTGAGGCCAAGGTTTGATCCCTTGACCTTTGTCAAAAACAAAACCCCCTTTAAAAGGACCTTGTTAGCCACTTGGACGATTAGTTTTATTTGTTAAAAGAAATAGGTAATTAAGTTTTATATTATACCCAACAAAACAGATGTAGAGAATCTAACTTATATATGAGACAATGAACTTTTATCAATTAAGATTTAGCATCAAGTCATTCATCTCACCGTTCGAAGTATCTTCTTAGGGAAAGGATGGTGAACGGAGGTGGCGACCACCTCTTCAATGTCAGCCGCGGGGCCATCGACGGAGGCCGCAGAGGTGGTGGTGTGCCTGGGGAGGGGGGTTCCTATGATGGGACGGAGGATGGGGATGGGGATGGGGATGGGGAAGAGGCGGGGAGAGAGGTGAAAAGAAGGGTTGCAGAGAGGAGGGAGGAAGCTCCTCCTGTAGAGGAAGAGCCTCGACGCCCTTGGACTTGCAACAGCAGCTGTGGCGGGGCCATGACGACAGCCTCTTCAATGTCGGCAGTGGGACCATCGACAACGGCCGCGAAGGTGGTGGTGTGCCTGGGGAGGGGGGTTCCTGTGATGGGACGGAGGATGGGGATGGGGAAGAGGCGGGGAAAGAGGTGAAAGGAGGGGTTGCGGAGAGGAGGGAGGAAGCTCAGCCTCGACGCCATCGGACTTGCAGCAGCAGCTGCGGTGGAGCCATCGACAGTGGCCTCTTCAATATTGGCCGCGGGGCCATCGATGGTGGCCGCGGAGGTGGTGGTGTGCCTAGGGAGGGGGGTTCCTGTGTTGGGACGGAGGATGGGGATGGGGATGGGGAAGATGCGGGAAGAGGGGTGAAATGAGGGGTTGCAGAGAGGAGGGAGGAAGCTCCTCCTGTAGAGGAAGAGCCTCGATGCCATCGGGCTTGCAGCAGAAGCTGCGGCGGGGCCAGCGACGGCGGCAGCGGATTAGTTCAAATTAGATCTAGGGCTAGGGTTTAGGTTTTAGGATTAGGTCTAGGGTTCACCCCCATGGTTGGTAGATCTTAGGTTAATAAATGGTAAAAAAAATAAAAAATAAAAATCTATTTCACTCAGTGACCGTAGATGTCGTCTTCCTCGGTGTCAGAAACCCCGAGCATGGCGAGAGCAATGTGACCCTTCATGTGTGTACCCTCGTAAACGAAGGAGTCGACCGACCGGTCGACCAGGAGAGAGTCGAACGACCGATCGGCCGGTAGAGTGTAAAGACCTGAATTTTTCTATATTTAAATAATTTGAGAATATTAATTTATTATGGTTGAATGTTGAATAAGAGATCCTATGTCACTTACGATGATGTAAGTGCATAGGGATCGAATCAGGAGTTAGTGTACCAAGACTGTGCACGACAAAATACGAACTTTCGTCCGATCGGGGTTGTAAAGACCTAACCCTGAAACTGTTAGGAGTCTTCCAAGAATGCTTTTGCATCGATTATGGGGTAGGAAACATCTCCCATACATGCGTTTTCACTTTGTTCGGGCTCCGAACTCATGTACAAAGAGATAGGGTCCATTTCGCACATAAAGGGCAAAATGATCATTTTCAAAATTGGACTTTCTCGAAAAATTATAAAAACTTATTTTGGACCTAAATGTAATGAAAGTAGCATGTTTTGATGATTATAAATATTTTTAGGGTTTTTACTACTAAAACCTTAATCTATGGATAATTATCCTAAACTAGCTACTTAAACTAACACTAATCTATGTCCTAAACTTAATTAGCACTAAACCAATCCTAGTGGACTAAAAGACAACTAGGTGGGACCCTCCCCACCCCAAGTGGCTGCCCCCCCATGTGAAAGCACATGGGGTGGCCTTAGGTGGCAACGAACCATTGGTTGGAGAAGCCAAAAGCCATTTGGCTTCTTCTCCTCTTCTCCCCTTATGATGCCAACCCAATCCCTTCCCCTTGGCTGATAAGATCAGACCATGGCAGACCCTTAGAATCCCTCTCCCTCCCCAAAAACCCTAAGTCCTTCCATTAATAGGTGAGTGAAACTCACTAGTTCATTTGCAAGAAAAGAGGAGGAAGAAGAGAAGGAGAAGAAGAAAAGAGAAGAGACAAAGCTTTTTGTGGAACTTCATCCAATCAAATGAAGGTAAGCTATACCTATAGAGTCCTAGGTTAGCTAGATCTAAGGCTTTTAGTTAGTTTGGAGGGAGCAAAGTTTGATCTTGGGGTTTAAAACCCAAGATCCAACTTGCTGCCACCACCGGATATATTTTGATTCAGTCCGATATTAATCATATAAGATATAATCAATGTGTAACATGAAAGTTTTAGAGCTTTTAATTCTGAGGAACTTTGCTTTAGGACTCACGAGGTTTTGAGAGCATCTATATACCGCAATAAATGTAGTTATGTGAAAGTTTATGTTGGCTGTCAGTAATTTGCACAACAGATTATATTTTGTGATCAATGTTAGGAAATCATTTAATACTCAAATGGATATTTGGTTAACATGAAATGTTTTAAGGACGTATCGATATACAATATTTATTCAGGTCAAAATTGATTTAGAGTTCTTTATCATACTCGAAATAGGGGGTCTTTCAAGTTTTTAGGGCTTGCTGCCAGCAGTCTATTGTTTCGAAAATTTTGTACTATCAACTTGCTTGTATGGATTTTAGTATTTAATAAAATTTGTACAAAATATGTAGGGCTACAATGTTCATATAGATCCAAAATGGATTTGAGCTTTAAATCTAATTCGAAATGAATGAACAACTCTGCCTTTGATGTTCATAATGTGTTCTTGAGTTTTTAGATGATTTCTACCTTTTTGATCTTGTTGATCATATATAAATGAATAGTAATGGTTTATATGAAAGATAAGAATTAAATAAATAATTACATAACCTATTAATGATATCATTTTGATAAAGAATTAAATGGCATATTAATGATATTATAATGACATCATTTAACTAAATAATATAAATAACTTATTAATGATATCATAATGACATCATTTAAATAATAAATAAATAAAATGAATTATTTAGTAAATAAAATAAATAACTGAATCAATAAATAATATTAACTTATTAATTAATTTTGAAAATCAAAAATAAAAATAAAAAAATATTATTTGCCCGAGTCGTGTACAGTCGGCATAATATATGTTAGAATTAGTGTGTTCTAAGCTTGTAAAAATTTATGTTTTGATCTAATAATAAAAGTTGATAGTTATTATATGAGATGCATGTTGGTACATAACATAATTACGTGTTCTTTTGAGAACAAAGAGTCATGGTTATATAGTAGTCCACTGAGTAGAAGATTGAGTCGATTGATCCCATGTAATCATGTGCCCGACCAAATCATTATTAAGTGTCTCCTTACCAGGGAAGGATCTAGGAATCAAACCTTGGGGAGACTGCGTAAAACATGTGTTTGTTAATGTTAGTACTCATTGTGTTCTTAAATAAAAACTATGCTCAATAGACTATACCATGATAGTTTGTCAGTATAATTAATCTTAGTAGTTTTGTTTTTAAAAAAGATCTTCTTAACATGCTTGATCATATAGTATAGGTTAGTAATTAATATATTCTTAAAAGATAAAGTCTAAAAAAGGTACACTCAAAGAGGCTGCTTAAATGATGTCTTTGTTAGTATCAATAGTATTCTTGTTCTTTAAATAAAAAAGTCATATTTAATGGACAATTAGATCATAGTATTTTGTTAGTATAATTAATAGTAGTAATTATACATGTTCTTCAAAAAGATTTGCTTAACAGACTAGATCATATAGTATAATCAGTGCCAGTAGTTGTGTTCTTGAAGAATAAAGAGGGAGGAAGGGATTTACACTTAGGAGACTAATTAAAATGTATTTGTTAGTGTTAGTAGTAATTGCATTCTTAAAAAAGAGCTGCTTAATAGAATATTAGATCAGGCTAGTCTATTAGTACTATTTAAATATATGAAGAAGTCCACATGTCATAGAGGTTCCTGTTCGACTCCCGGTATGGACATCGTGAAGCGAACTTTCCCTCAACGCCATTGTGCCTTGTTTGCGTGTGCAAATCCTGACTGTTGATGGCATGTTCATAGGATTATGGAATTAATAAACAATAGTTGTTGCGCCTCCTCCTGTTTCAATCTTCGGACCTCTTTGAGCCCTTACTCAAGTGCCTTGTCCTCTGACCGCATGGCCGGTCTATTAAAAAAAAATTATGAAGAAGTCCACACTGCAACGTCCCGTTCTGCCTAAACGATGTGGTGTAGTGCGGTGCTGATTTTTCAATGACTATACAGTGTGATGTTGGTTATTTAAAACAAAAACTGTTGAGGTGTGGTTTTGCTGTGCGGTTTCAAATTAAGTTACTGTTCGGTTTAAGTTTAAGTAAAAAACACACCAGAACCACACCATTGCCATCTTCAATTGATACGAGCACCACCGACGGAGCTGCCGATCCCATGCACCTCACTGCTGACTCCGTCGTCGTTAGCCTCATGTACCCGACCTCGACTCTGTCAAAACCTGTCCCCCTCATCCTCCTTTCCTTCCTCTTCCTCCCCCCTCCCTTCTCTCTGCCTCCTCATTCCTGGAGATGTGTAATACCCCGATTTTTTTTTTTATACATTATTTTGAGCAATATCCTTGATTATGCATATTTTGAAAATAAAATGTAAAAATTAAAATTAAAATACCACCAACGTATAGGTCTCATTAAACTGGTGAAAGTCATATATACATGTGGCATTCTAGCACTATTTAGTATATTTAAAAATTAAATATAAAGAAAATATGAGATGTGGGTTGATGCAAGGATTCGAGACTTCAACCTCTAAAAATTAGCTCAAAGACTTTACCACTCAGCCACTTAATTGATTATGTCCAAGGGACATGGACAAATTAAATAAAGAGGAGCTAACAATCATTAATACAAACTGAAAACCATTCATCTTCCTTAGGAGTTACATGTAAAATAATTAAATTCTCTTTTTTAATTCATCAAACCATGCATAGCTATATATAACCCCCACCTTTTCAAATTCCAAGGTAGAGGCCTATAAAAGAGAGAGACTTCCTCTCACTTTTCACACATCCTAAGAAGAACCACCATAACCCCTAGCTCTACCACCAACACCTCATCGCTGCCCACCATTGACATTGCCACAAGCCTCCTCATCGGCGGCCACCCCATCGCCGGCTACCTCATTGCCGATACTCCACTGTCGGGTCACCTCACGTAGGTCACCTCGTCGCCGACCACCCCGGCTGCCACCAAGTGCTATCCCCACTCCTGTAAGGCTTTCCCCTTCCTGACTTAGCCCAATCAAATTGGGTTAACCAAATTCTTGAGTTTGGACTTTAACCCAATTTCTAATGGGCTCAATTGTGCCAAAACCAATATTAGATGGCATGCTAAATCATGATTATTTGGACTCTACAAGATCAAGTCTTATCCAGTGAAATGGTGCCAGCCCACCTGAACCAATTCCTTTGTGGGCCAAACCCCATTAGATTTATTGGGCCTAGACCATATAAGCAAACTAAACCCCGTGGGTTCAGCCCACTTTTAAAGACAACTAGGTAATCCTATTAAGGGCCGCCCAAATATGCTCAAACGATTAATATTTGGGTCCCACCCAAAATGTAGTTGGGTCGAAGCCCATTTAATATTTACTTTTGTTAGGCCGAAGCTTATTTAATGATTTAAGTAGTTAGTCCGATGCCCATTGAACCAAGCCAATTGATTTGATAGGCTCAGTCTCCATATTATTTGGATCAAGCCTAACTTATTTGTTGGGATCAGTCCATTTATAATTTAGGCCAAGCCCAATTGATTTGATAGGTTCAATCCACATATTAATTGAGTTGAAGCCCAACTAATTAGATGGGCTCGGTCCATATATTAGTTGGGTAAAGCCGAACTAATATGATGGTCTCAACCCATAGTAGGTCTGAATCAAGTTGTTGGGTTCAACCCAGTAAACTGAACATGGACAATTAATGACCCATGATCTATTGGACCAAGCCCAATTAATTTACCTTAGCCGGGTTGGATTTGATCCAATTGATTTTGGATTAAGCATATTAGAATTGGGCCTGGTTAACTAGATTCAATCCAATTATGTTGGGCTCAGCCTGATTATAAAACCAACCCATATTTAGTAGCTAAACTCTTCTGTTAAAAACAAGCCATGATTTTTACGAAGGGCAACCCTGAGAATTTCTATAGGCAGCCTAAATTAATATAATTAACATAGGACTTTTTGGCCATATCTTTGCCAAATGAAATCGGAATCTAATATTGTTTACAGCTATAGATCACCTTTAAAATTGTTAACTCACCAATTTATCCTTGGACCCAACTCTTTTTAAATAATTACCTAAAGGTCCCTATATACTATTTAAGCTATATCTTAGCTATACAGACCCGGAATTAAGTTCCGTCTGTTGCTAATCTCTCATAGAAATACCACCAACAATTCACAGTTGTAACTTGAAAAAATTAATTTTGCCCCTAAGGATATAATGACCATAACTTTACAACCCAATCTCAGAATTCAACTTAGTTTACGGCATCGGGTTCATGATAATCGAAACCTATATAGAAATCATGCTAATACACTCAAATTTATCTTTAGGATTTTCGACAACCGAGGACAGATATAACACAGTGGGAATTGTCACGTATTAATCAGGTAGGGGAGTCGATCCTGACTATTCATGTGATGAACATGCTATTAGAAATATGATTATTCTAAATATATGAAGTTGAACTGTTATTATGGAAAGTATGGAAAGATTGACCAATTATGGGTGTGGAGCTTGCCCGGCTATGTTGCCAAAATGCCTTTCGGTGTGGGGCTAGCCTGGTGCGTCCTTAAAGACCCTAGGTGTGGGGCGTATCTAGTAAACGTACTTGGGTGTGGAGCTTGCCCGGAAAGACTCTGGGTCTGATACTTTGTCCCGAGCTGAGACCCAAAAGAGTATCCGGTTGATCAATACTTTCACATTATATAATGATGTCATTTGATATCTAGAATTATTGTAAGTTCTATACATGTTAATTTCTTGAATAGTTAAGTAAATCACGAACCTACTGAGTTTATGTGATTGGTTAAGACTCACCCCTTATAGATGGGCATGTTGTAGATACTAACCATGCATGAGTTGAGATTGGAGTAGAAGGAGAGGATCTCAAGAAAGCTTGAGACGACTTGAAGAAATCATTAAATATATTTTGTTTCTTGAGAAGTAATTGTAATAAACGTTTTGGTATTAATAAAAGAGCTCTCATTCTCTATTATTTGAGTATGGAAATGGTGATACTAAGTTATTTTTTCTAACACTCTAATATTTATAGTTTGAAGAAACTATGAATTAGTATCGGGGGTGTTACAAGATGTGTCAGTCGCTCTCGATTGACATGTTGTGAAACACTTTGTGGTCGGTAGCAATCAACATGTTTGCTGGAACGAGGAAGAGAGAGAAGGAGGAGGCTAAAAAGGGGGGGGGGGGGGGGTGTTGGAGAGGAGGGAGAAGGAGGAAGAGGGGGAGGAAGAGAAGGAAATGTTGGAATTGGTGTGTTCTAATTATGTAACCTAAATTAGTTCACAGCTATGATCAGGTTGGTCGACTCATCATAACAAGCTGTTGGCGATGACAGTGCATGGGGAGTCTTCACCATGGTCATCACCAGGCACAGGGTCTGGGGCCGAACAGAACCAACACGGTGCACAAAATCAGTGGGCAGACGCTGGTGCACTAAGTCGTGTTTCTGCTTAGGATAAAATGGTCCTAAACCCTGAGGAACCATAACTGATGGGCTAACCAGTTGTTTTCGACTCGCCGTCGTGTGAACGAAAGCCATGATTAAGGTAAATAGAAGAATCTTAACGAGTTTGCCTTAGTTCTGTATCATGGGGAAGCTCCTATTCTTTCATTAGGAGATAAAGAAACCCTTGTTACACCACATACCTTGCTTCCTTAATGGACTACAATACTATCTGCTTTCCCAAGTTTTTTTAAAAAAGGGGAAATGGGTGTTAGGTCCCAACAACAGATCCTGTTAATAAACAGGACACTCATAAGATCCCTTTAAGGGGAGGTCCAAAATATATTTCATTATCCTTAAATTGCCCCCCCCCCCCCCCACCAATTGCCGTCGGTGACAGCAACAACGGCGGCAAGCGGGTTCAGATTAGGGTTAAGATTAGATATAGGACACTAGGGTTCATCCCATGGCCTCTAGATCTTAGGTTTTAGGATTTGATCTAGGGTTTAGGTTGTAGGATTAGGTCTAGGGTTCATCCCATGGCTTGTAAATCTTAGGTTTTAGGTTTGGATTAGGTTTTAGGGTTCAGATTAGGTCTAGGGCTCACTCCATGACCTGTAGATCTTAGGTTTTAGGTTTAGTTTAGAGGAGAGTGGCATGCAAATGAAAATTTGAAGCCAATTGAGGGGCTGTAGATCTTAGGTTTTAGATTCGGATTAGGTTTTAAGGTTCGGATTAGGTCTAGGGTTCACCCCATGGTCTGTAGATCTGAGGTTTAGTTTAGAGGAGAGTGGCATGTAAATGAAAATTTGAAGCCAATTGAGGGGCATTTTCGTCCTCTGTTCTTAGGCTTAAAGGGATCTCCTATTTTGGACCGTTCACCAAGTCTCGCCAAAAAAACAAAAACCTATCATGAGCATGGTTTAAAAAAGCGTTACGCCTCGAGGCTAGGCGCACAAAAAATGCCTCGAGGCTTAAGCCTCATATACAAAATTTGAGGCTTACGCCTCAGTTTAATGAGGTGTACGCCTCACAGGTGAGGCGCAAGGCGGTCCCGAGGTGTAAGCCTCACGAAATACGTACGATTTGGCTTCTTGTTGAACACTTGGTCCTTTGGTCTGACCGGCTGATGATATATATATATATATATATATATATATATATATATATATATATATATATATATATATATATATATATATATATATATATATATATATATATATATATATATATATATATATATATAAGGTGTTTTTTTAGGCATTAAGCCACCTTAAGCCTAATAGTGACCGTTGATGGACCCAAAACAACATGCGATTGCATAGCAACAGAGGAGGGGGCACGACCACATAGTCAGAGGCTCTGTTACCAAAAACTTCGATTATGTGAATATGTCTCGATTAAAACACGACTTATTCAGTAAACGTTCTCTACACGACTCTTTCCCGATTTTTTGAAAAAATCACGATTATATGAAAAAGTCACGATTTTCACGTTTTAATCATGATTTATGTGTTTTAATTAAGGGTGTCAACGGGTCGTGTCATGTCGGGTCTAGTTTCGGGTCGTGTCCAAAACCCCTAGACCCGGACCCGACCCGTTTAACTAATTGTGTCTAGATCCTAAACCCTTACCCGACCCGCTAATAAACGGGTAGACTCGATAAGACCCGTTTACCACACGGATCTATTTAGTTGACCCGATCCGACCCAATCCTACTCGACCTGACCTGACCCGATAGACCCGCTGGTACTATATATTACGATATCGGATTGCAGGTAGACCTGACCCGATAGGCCCGCTGGTACTATATGTTACAGTATTGGATTGCGGGTAGACCCGACCCGACACGACCCATTGAATTTTAAACGGGTCTTCCCGGGTCTACCGTATCCAGACCCTAAACCCGGACCCGACCTGTTTATTAAACGGGTCTATCGTGTCGACCCGTTTACGACCGGAACCCATTTAGCCTGTGGGGGAGGATTTCGGCCGTCGTACATGAACCTCCTTCAACAGTCGATTGAAGGTTTGACCATTCAGGATGTGGCACGCTTCGATACGTTGAGTTGTAACTTGCTAGGCTATCACACAAGCACTGTAGAATAGAGAAAGAGTTGACAATAGATGTGGTGATGAAGTTCGGCTGAAACCTACGTCTCCGTGCGGTAAAACGCAACATTCGAATCCACTATCTCTGAATGAAATAGAGCTACTCTCGATAGGCCGAGGAGTACTTCTTACAAGATGACAGAGGGTGGAGAGGGAATCTGAAAACCAAAAATCTTAGGGAGCATTTGAAAACAGAAAGTGAGATTATGTTTTTGATTTCAGGATTTGGATTATTTCACAGGGTTGGCTATTTATAGAGATCTGGTTTATAAGAAATATTCTAGGAATATTCTCTAACATATCAGGGGTTTTGATAAATACCCTAGAAGGGATTCACCGGGTCATATTGCTGCCTTCGTGGGCCCCAGGCAGGGCTGCGGGTCCCACTGTCGTCTCCGTGGGACCTAAGTAGGGCTGCGGGTCTCACAGTCATGTTTGTGGGTCCCAGGCAGGGCTGTGGGTCCCACTATCGGGCGCTGGCTAGATTTTGCACCCACAGTTACCCTCTCCCAGCTAGGTAGGTGCTAACCTAGCTGGCTGGGATTTTCTAATGCAAAAAACTGGTCGCTCATCTACCGACTTTCTGTCCGGGGTCAATCGTCGCATCTGCCGACCCCCTATCAGGGGCCGGCTGGGTATGCATCTGTCGATCCGTTGCGCGGGGCCGACTGTCATTCGTCTGCCGACCCCCTGTTAGGGTCCGGCCATTACGCCTGTCGACCCTCTGCCAGGGGTCAACCGGGTGTGTGTCTGCCGACTCGTTGCGTGGGACCGATCATCGTCTGTCTGCCGACCCCCTGTTAGGGGCCGACCGTTGCGCCCGTCGGCCCCCTGCCAGGGGCCGGCCGGGTGTGCGTCTGTCGACCCCCTGTTAGAGGTCGACCGTTGTCCGCCGACCCCCTGCCAGGGGCCGATTGGGTGCGAGTCTGCCGACTGCACTCATACCCCCTCCCAACCAGCAAGGTGCTAACCTAGTTGGCTGAGATGTCGTGGTGCGAACGGGTCGGCACCTAGCTGGCAGGGGGAGGGGGTTCGATGCCGGTGGAGGGGTGGAGTCAGGTTGAGGGGACCCCTTGGGTTCAGGGTAGGCGAAAACCACCCGGGGGGTCGGATGCAAACAAAGAGGAATCGAGGGTCGGTTGCAAAATGGTAAATGTTGGGGGGTTGATTGCAAATATAGGAAAAAAATGTTGGAAAATGACAAGCTGGAGCTACGTATGATGAGAGGTAGCGGTTGCATCCGGGATCAAAATCCACCGATTTCAGAGCCAGTGCGATCCTCGTATGATCCTCTACAAGGGCGGTCATAGATGAGGGAAGTACAGGGTCCATAAGACCATCGTATCGCGATGGAAAAACGGATAAAATGCGAGTAAAAAACCCAAATGGCGGAGGGAAACTGGTGTAAAATCGCGATCCGGAGCCGCGTACAACGAGACGTAGCGTGCGCATCCAGACCCGAAATTTATCGATTTTAGAGTCAGGACGATCTTTGCATGGCTGTCTACAAGGGAATTCAGAGTTGAGGGGAGAACGAAGCCGAGGGACCATCGTATTGTGATGGAAAAACAAGATAAAAATTGAGTTAAAACTCAAATTTTTTTGGTGTGGGGCACCCCCGCGTATTTCGATGTAGGAGCGAAGGGGAGGAGGGGTCGGTGGTGGGTGCACAATCCCCTATGGCTGGGGGTGTTGGGCAATTGCACACCCCCCGATGGGGAGCAAGGGGCGGCCTCGGTATAGGGGGCGGGTGCGGGTGCCTTGGTTAGCTACGAGAAGCTTCACAAGACTGGTGTAGAACCGTTGAACATAAGATGACTTGGCGTTGACGTCCCCGTCAGTCGGCCAGCCGACCTCTCCGACGATGATCGGCAGATTACCCAATCCAACAACCTTCAGAGCCGAGATGAGAGTATCGAAGTTCGCATCGAACACGTGGGGGAGGATTTCGGCCGTTGTACGTGACCCTCCTCCAACAGTCGATTGAAGGTTTGACCCTTTTGGGGATGTGGCGCTCTTCGATGCGCTAAGTTGTAACCTGCTAGGCTATCACACAAGCATTGTAGAATAGAGAAAGAGTTGACACTAGATGTGGTGACGAAGTTCGACCGAAGCCTACGTCTCTGTGTGATGAGACGCAACCTTCGAATCCACCATCTCTGAATGAAATAGAGCTACTCTCGACAGGCCGAGGAGTGCTTCTTACAAGATGACAGAGGGTGAAGAGGGAATCTGAAAACCAAAAAGCTCAGGGAGCTCTGGAAAACAGAAAGTGGGATTATGGTTTTGATTTCAGGATCTGGATTATTTCACAGGATTGGCTATTTATAGAGATTTGGGTTATAGAGAATATTCTACGAATATTCTCCAATATATTAGGGGTTTTGGTAAATACCCGGGAAGGGATTCACCAGGTCCTACTACTGCCTTCATGGGCCCCAGGCAGGACTGTGGGTCCCACTGTCGTCTCCGTGGGACCTAGGAAGGGCTGCGGGTCTCATAGTTATCTTTGTGGGCCCAAGGCAGGGCTGCGGGTCCCACTATCGGGCGCTAGCCAGATTTTGCACCCACATAGCCCTGACCCAGACCGGCTAACTTCGTGTCGGGTCCGAAATTGCCAGCCCTAGTTTTAATCCCGTAATGTATTGCTAAAAAAACCTATTGTAACATCTATATATAAATATGCTCAATTCTACTGTTTGTTTCCTGACTATTTCTCGATCTTTCTGACGCTTTCTCGATTTTTCCGACTTCTCCCCTAGCCGATTTTTTTCCAACTTCCGACTTGGTAACTATGGTCAAAGGAAAGGAAGACTACAAAAACAAGAGAAGAAAAAAAAACTCAGTGGTATGAGAAGAACACAGGAAAATGAAGAACCAGAGGAGAAGCAAAGGAAGGGAAGAAGATCCAAAGAATATGCCTCAAGGCTTGTTACATATGTTTTAAAGTAATTTTGTAGAAAAAACTAAGGCTTACGCCTCGGTATGCCTTGAGGCTTACGCCTCGCAACATGAACCAAAAACGCCTCAGGTATGCCTGGTGCTTTTTAAAACAGGAGCAGTGTCACTTCTCTTGGTTTTGTTCCACCATGACCTGCTGCTACTACGGCCAATTGGAATTTGGAAATACAAGTGAGTTTGACAGCAATGATTGGGACTCATTATGGGTCATTGGGTCCAAGATCTAGGCTGTGCTATGTACTGACATAATTATTAATCTTTTGGTAAGTGATACATATATGATTTAAATTTTTTTTCTTCTAAATGTTTGAAGGAAGGAAACAATGATGATTATCGCTTGACATCATATGAATTATTGAGAGAGAGAGAGAGAGAGAGAGAGAGAGAGAGAGAGAGAGAGAGAGAGAGAGACTGTGTCCCCAATTTTTACAAAGAACCCCTCATATGTTTTATGGGGATTTTTCTTTTCTTTCTTTCTTTTTCTGGCTGACCGCACCACTCCCAAGGGAGGGGGCCGTGGTTCACAAAGGGGGCCGGGTGGGCCCCGCTTGCGGATGGGTCCAGCCAGCCTCTTCTTGGTTTTGGGTGGATCCGGTGGGTTCCACTCGCATGGTGTAGGCCACTTGGGTCCCACCGAGCTAGGCTCGGTCTTTGGGTTTGCATGTGGGTTGGACTTTTGCGCGATCAATTTTTTGATGTCTACACCAGCATATACAGGTTCTGGTAGGCTTAATTCGATGATAACACCGAGGGCTTAAGGATTAAGATCTCAGGTAGCACTACTTAACGCGGTGTGGAACAAATTTGAGGAATTTGTGCATATCCGAAATTCTCAACAACAAGTTAGAATTGTCATATGTGACAAAGTATTACGATATGACATTGGAATTTCATATCACGATAGTGTCATGTTATGAAGCTAGCACATATGGACTGATCTAAAACATCTGTTTTCACCATAGATTGATGAGGGCAGAGGGCATAGGTAAATTTCAGCACCCAGCCACTCCCAGATCATTGAAAACGAATTGATATGATCACAGAAAAAAACAAAGAGAATTGAAGAAAATAGTATAGAATAAAAGAGAGAGAGAGAGAGAGAGAGAGAGAGAGAGAGAGAGAGAGAGAGAGAGAGAGAGAGAGAGAGAGAGAGAGAAGAGAGAGAGAGAGAGAGAGCTGCAAATCTGATGTTAACCATACATTGTCTGAAGTTACTATGGCAGCTATTTGTTCTTCTAATTCACGTTATGATTGCCGTCTTTTTTTTTTGTTTTGTTTCTTTTTAAAGGCTAACCTTTTGATTTCATATTACTTTTATGTTTCTTGATCTTATTGCTTAAAATATGAACCAACCATCTTGGTTAATGGGAATAAGTGATTTCAGTTTTCGTTGTTCTTATACATGTGATATATGCTTCTGTACTCCGAACGATATTCCTTTAGTAATCAATGATTGTGCTGCAGTGGCCTCCTTTGGTTGAAGTTGTTGAGTCTCGGGAGCTACCTCCTGTGCTGATTGAAAGGTATAATGCAGCTGTGGGGGGGAAGGAACAGCACTATGTGGTATTTTTCCAGAGATACGCCGAGCTTGGGCATCGGTTGACAATTATTTGTTCCTTTGGCGTTTTGATAAGTGGTGAGACTCAACACTCTAAGAAATTGATCCTTTTTTGTTTTTTCAATTACTCCCTCCTTCTCTTTGTCAAATTAAGTTTGGGTTGAATAACATCTGTGCGACTTTCAAGGAGCACATTTTTCTAAAATTGTTGGTTTAGTTCAGTTTGGGAATTTTGCTACTTTCATTCTTATCGACTATTGGAGTTGCTCATATGATTTTGTTTTGTTCAAAAACATCAAATTTTATCCATTAATATATTTAAATTTATACAACAAGACAATATTCTGATCCGTTGATTACAAGTTAGTTAATATGGATGTTCATGAACTCTAATTAGGCGATGGATGATGGTGTGCATATGAGGCAAGAGATCTGGTGACAGCTGTGATCACATGTACTAATTTCTACACTAATTTTTCTTATTGTTTAAATGTGATGTAATATTTTACTTACTGTAATTGCTCTTTTTGATCATAAATATGTAATTTCTACACTAATTTATCTTGGTCACTGAAATATACTAATTTCTGTGTACTAATATGCAATATTTCTGAAACAATTTTATTGACTTACTACATCTATTAGTCCACACTTTTCTGTATTTGCTGAATAATTTCTAGCATTACAGAACACATTTTGTATGTTTTATGAGTGGGTCTGGAGTTAATTCTTAATTAAACATCAAGTTAGGTGCAAATTTTGGGGGCAATGAATATGATTTTGCTCAATTAAAGGTTGGAAACCCTTACTCATCCCAATTCCTTCCCCTAGTGTACACTAGGAAACTTGGCATTAACTGTTATAGAGATCTTGGGATGTGGGTCCTAGTATAGCCTAAGTCTATGCTCATGGATTGGCTGGTATAGACCTTCCAGTTACAACTTCTCCATATATGTACCTTGTGTTTCTGGCTGGTCTTTATGAACCGTAATGCTTTTGTTGATTATACTCCACTTACCAATATATACCGGCTTTTCATGGATATCTTCCATTATAAATAAAAGTTATTTAGTCTGTACACGTACAATATCGTACAATATGTATATATACCTATCTATCAACCCTTCTATGTAACAAGAAATCTACCATAACCATTGACAAGAATCACATTTTCATATACATGGAGTTTATTGCTTTAGTATTGTTTGGTGCTTTTATCACTCTTCTTTGGTTTTTGTAGGTCTTTCTTTTTTACCTTTTCTCATTAATCCTAACTCATCTAAGGGTCTCTTATTTTCGTTGCACATGGCACATGCCAAAGCCATTTAGTTAAATTTTCCATCACTTTATTTGTCCTGCAACTCTTAAGTTTTCTTTGATCTTGCAATCTCGAACTTTATGTAGAATTTTTCCCCACGTTCACGTTTTCTTTTGGGCATTCTCCCGTGTTCACCTTGGGGACTTATCTCCGTTATGATTATCCTACTAGTAAGAAACCCGGGCAATGCCCGGATGAGCTTGATGCACGCCATTCGGTACAGATGACATCACAACTTCACGAAAAAGTGTCAAATGTAAAGTGAGTGTGATTCACTTTTTAGAGAGAGAGATTGACGTCAAATGACCATTAAATATCATTGAATAAGTATTTATCATATTTATGGTAGGTTGTTAATATAATTTAAATGTGAGCCGCGTTCACACATGGAAGAAGGATTATGGCTCTTTAAAAGACGTCCACTTGTCACAACATAGAAGAGAGGCTTCCATTTTAGTATATATACTAGTAAGAAACCCGGGCAATGCCCGAATGTGTTTGATGCACGTCATTTGACAAAAATGACATCGAAACTATTTGAAAAAGTATGAAATCTGAAGTGAGTGTGATTCACTTGTTTGAGAGAGAGAGATTAACATCAAATGACTATTAAATGCCATTGACTAAAAATTTATCATCTTTATGATAGGATTTTAAATGGATATAAAAGAGAGCCGTGTTCACACAAGGAAGAAAAATTCTAGCTCTTTAAAAACGTCCACGTGTCATAACACGGGAGAAAGGCTTTCATTTTAGTATATGATATAGATAGATGTGCCGACTTCTTTATTGACCATTACTTTGACCCATACCACTCTGGTAGCCTTTATAACTGAATCATAAATATTTGATGAAGTCCCACCAACACCGAGATACAGCTGTTACACAACAGTGTAGAAGCATGGTTGTACTTTGCCCCTATTTTTATTGTTGTTGACATGTTTACGTCTAACATTATTTAAACAATTTCATTTCTATTTAATTTCCTCCCCACCTAATAGTTGTGTTCTTCTGACTTATATGTCAGTTATTAATAGCTTTTCTTTCCCTCTGCTTAGGGATGGACAATGCCCTCTCACCTTGCTCTCGCCTTGCTCGGGGTTTCTGACACCGAGGAAGACGACATCTACGGTCGCTGAGTGAAATAGATTTTTATTTTATTTTTATTTTTTTTACCATTTATTAACCTAAGATCTACCAACCATGGGGGTGAACCCTAGACCTAATCCTAAAATCTAAACCCTAACCCTAGATCTAATTTGAACTAATCCGACCCTGTCGCCACCTCTCGTCTTTGCTGCTCGCCGCCACCGCGGGTGTTGACCTGCTCGATGCTCGCCGTCGTTGCTCCTCAGGCCGCTATCAACCCACTCGCTGGCTACTCAAGAGAGAACGAAAAAGGGGGAAGAAGGAGGGGGGCATTTTCAGATTTATAAAAAGATTTTGGGATTTCCCCTGAAAAGAATCTTGTGAGTGTCTTGTTCGTTAATCTGATCTGTCCTATAGGACCTAAAAAGGTGCGTGAACCCTGGTTAGCCCAAAACCCCCCTTTCCCCCGATAGAGCCAAAAACTCCCAACGAAACGCGGCCTTGCCTTTTCTCCTGCCTTAGCTGCTGCTACTGCAAGTCAGATGGCGTTGAGGCTCTTCTTCCACAAGAGGAGCTTCCTCCCACCTCTCCACAACCCCTCCTTTCACCGCTCTCCTCGCCTCTTCTCCTTCCCCATCCCCATCCTCTGTCCCATCACAGGAACCCCCCTCCCCAGGCAAACCACCACCTCCGCGGCCGCCGTCGCTGGCCCCGCCGCAGTTGCTGCTGCAAGTCTGATGGTGTCGAGGTTCTTCCTCTACAGGAGGAGCTTCCTCCCTCCTCTTTGCAACCCCTCATTTCACCCCTCTCCCCACCTCTTCCCCATCCCCATCCCCATCCTCCGTCCCATCACAGGAACCCCCCTCCCCAGGCCCACCACCACCTCCGCGGCTGCCGTCAATGGCCCCGCGACCGACATTAAAGAGGCCGCCTTCGATGGCCCCGCCGCACCTACTGCTGCAAGTCCGATGGCGTCGAGGCTGAGCTTCCTCCCTCCTCTCCGCAACCCCTCCTTTCACCTCTTTCCTCGCCTTTTCCCCATCCCCATCCTCCGTCGCATCACAGGAACCCCCCTCCCCTGGCACACCACCACCTCCGCGGCCGCTGTCGATGGTCCCACGGCCGACATTGAAGAGGCCGTCATCGATGGCCCCGCCGCAGCTGTTGCTGCAAGTCCGATGGCGTCGAGGCTCTTCCTCTACAGGAGGAGCTTCTTCCCTCCCCTCTGCAACCCCTCCTTTCACCTCTCTCCCCGCCTCTTCCCCATCCCCATCCCTATCCTCCGTCCCATCACAGGAACCCCCCTCCCCAAGCACACCACCACCTCCGCGGCCTCTGTCGATGGCCCCGCAGCCGACATTGAAGAGGCGGTTGCCACCTCCTTTCACCATCCTTTCCTTAAGAAGATACTTCGAACGGTGTGATGAATGACTTGATGCTACCTCTTAATTGATAAAAGTTCATTGTCGCATATATAAGTTAGCTTCTTTACATATGTTTTGTCGGGGTACAAAACAGATGTAGAGAAGCTAACTTATATGTGAGACAATGAAATTTTATCAATTAAGAGTTAGCATCAAGTCATTCATCTCACCGTTCGAAGTATCTTCTTAGGGAAAGGATGGTGAACGGAGGCAGCGACCGCCTCTTCAATGTCGGCCGCGAGGCCATCGACGGAGGCCGCGGAGGTGGTGGTGTGCCTGGGGAGGGGGGGTTCCTGTGATGGGACGGAGGATGGCGATGGGGATGGGGAAGAGGCAGGGAGAGAGGAGAAAGGAGGGGTTGCAGAGAGGAGGGAGGATGCTCCTCCTGTAGAGGAAGAGCCTCGACGCCATCGGACTTGCAGCAGCTGCTGCGGCGGGGCCATCGACGGTGGCCTCTTCAATGGCGGCCGCGGGACCATCGACGGCGGCCGCGGAGGTGGTGGTGTGCCTGGGGAGGGGGGTTCCTGTGATGGGACGGAGGATGGGGATGGGGAAGAGGCGGGGAAAGAGGTGAAAGGAGGGGTTGCGGAGAGGAGGAAGGAAGCTCAGCCTCGACGCCATCGGACTTGCAGCAGCTGCTGCGGCGAGGCCATCAACAACAGCCTCTTTAATGTCGGCCACGGGGCCATCGACGGTGGCCGCGGAGGTGGTGGTGTGCCTAGGGAGGGGGGTTCCTGTGATGGGAAGGAGGATGGGGATGGGGAAGAGGCGGGGAGAGGGGTGAAATGAAGGGTTGACGAGAGAAGGGAGGAAGCTCCTCCTGTAGAGGAAGAGCCTCGACGCCATCAGACTTGCAGCAGCAGCTGCGGCGGGGCCAGCGACGGTACCCGCGGAGGTGGTGGTTTGCCTGGGGAGGGGGGTTTCTGTGATGGGACGGAGGATGGAGATGGGGAAGGGGAAGAAGCGGGGAGAGGAGTGAAAGGAATGGTTGTGGAGAGGTGGGAGGAAGCTCCTCCTGTGGAGGAAGAGCCTCGACGCCATCTGACTTGCAGCAGCAGCAGCTGAGGCGGGAGAAAAGGCAAGGCCGCGTTTTGTTGGTAGCTTTTAGCGGTATCGAGGGAAAGGGGGGATTTGGGCTAACCAGGGTTCACGCACCTTCTTAGGTCCTATAGGACAGATCGGATTAACGAACAAGACACTCACAAGATTCTTTTAAGGGGAGATCCCAAAATCTTTTTATAAATCCGAAAATGCCCCCCTCCTTCCCCCTTTTTCGTTCTCTCTTGAGTAGCCGGCGAGCCGGTTGACAGCGGCCTAAGGAGCAACGATGCGAGCAGCGAGCAGGTCAACAACCATGGCGGCGGCGAGCAGCAGAGACGAGATGTGGTGACGGAGTCGGATTACTTCAAATTAGATCTAGGGTTAGGGTTTAGGTTTTAGGATTAGGTCTAGGGTTCACCCCCATGGTCGGTAGATCTTTGGTTAATAAATGGTATAAAAAATAAAAAATAAAAATCTATTTCACTCAGCGACCGTAGATGTCGTCTTCCTCGGTGTCAGAAACCCCGAGCATGGCGCGAGCAAGGTGACCCTTCATGTGTGTACCCTCGTAAACGAAGGAGTCGACCGAGAGTCGAACGACCGATCGGCCAGGAGAGTGTAAAGACCTGAATTTTTCTATATTTAAATAATTTGAGAATATTAATTTATTTTGGTTGAATGTTGAATAAGAGATCCTATGTCACTTACGATGATGTAAGTGCATAGGGATATATTTTGATTCAGTCCGATATTAATCATATAATATATGATCAATGAGTAATATGAAAGTTTTAGAGGTTTTAAATCTGAGGAACTTTGCTTTAGGACTCATGAGGTTTTGAGAGCATCTATATACCGCAATAAATGTAGTTATGTGAAAGTTTATGTTGGCTGTCAGTAATTTGCACAACAGATTATATTTTGTGATCAATTTTAGGAAATCATTTAATACTCAAATGGATATTTGGTTAACTTGAAATTTTTTAAGGACGTATAGATATACAATATTTATTGTGGTCAAAATTGATTTAGAGTTCTTTATCATAATCAAAATAGTGGATCTTTCAAGTTTTTAGGGCTTGCTGCCAGCAGTCCATTGTTTCAAAAATTTTGTACTACCAACTTGCTTGTATGGATTTTAGTATTTTATAAAATTTGTACGAAATATGTAGTGCTACAATGTTTATATAGATCCAAAATGGATTTGAGGTTTAAATCTAGTTCGAAATGAATGAACATCTCAGTCTTTGATGTTCATAATGTGTTCTTCAGTGTTCTTCAGTTTTTAGATGATTTCTACCTTTTTGATCTTGTTGATCATATAAAAATGAATAGTAATAGTTCATATGAAAGATAAGAATTAAATAAATAATTAAATAACCTATTAATGACATCATAATGATATCATTTTGATAAAGAATTAAATGGCATATTAATGACATCATTTGACTAAATAATATAAATAACTTATTAATGATATCATAATGACATCATTTAAATAATAAATAAATAAAATAAATTATTTAGTAAATAAAATAAATAATTAAATTAATAAATAATATTAAATTATTAATTAATTAATTAATTTTGAAAATCAAAAATAAAAAAAAAATATTATTTGCTCGAGTCGTGTACAGTCGGCATAGTATATGTTAGAACTGGTATGTTCTAAATTTGTAAAACTTTATGTTTTGATCTAATAATAAAGGTTGATAGTTATTATGTGAGATGCATGTTGGTACATAACATAATTATGTGTTCTTTTGAGAACAGAGAGTCATGGCTACATGGTAGTCCACTGAGTAGAAGATTGAGTGGATTGGTCCCATGTAACCTAAATTAGTTCACAGCTATGATCAAGTTGGTCACATCATCATGATAAGCTATTGGGGAAGACAGTGCATGGGAAGTCTTCACCATGGCCATCACCAGACACAGTATCTGTGGCTGAACGAAACTAACACGGTGTAAAGATCAGTGAGCAGACACTGGTACACTAAGTCGTGTTTCTGCTTAGAGTAAAACGGTTCTAAACCCTAAGAAACCACGTCTGATGGACTAACCAGTTGAGTGGTGCTTTGACGCACAAATATGTGAGGATCCAGTTACGTGATCCAAAACCATAGTGTATTGGGTTACCCAACTGGCGTTGCATCAGCGTGTCACTCCTGTAGGCCATCCACACCCCTGACGGGAGGTGCGTTTCTTGGTCTGACTTACACTGTACCAAATCCAGGCCTGGTGGTCATCAGTTGGACTGTTGATCGGGTTTGATTACTCTACGGGGTAATCAGGGTACGATGTATAGGTCAACCTTGAAGGAACCAAGTTATATGAGCATTTGAGTCTAACAGTGTTCTCCATCACTCGAAGTGCATTATGGCACCAAGTGGAGGGACAACGAATTTACCATTACTAAGTGGAGAGCAGGGGTATGCGGGAGAACATAGGAAGTTCGAGTGAATTGGAGTGCAGCCTGCGTCGCATTCTGGGTGGCTACGCAAGTTAACTCGAGCTTAGAGGATCGATGATACACTTGGGTAGTGTGTCGATCGAGCTCAAGTTGGAAACTATGAACCTTGGTCCCTGATGGTTCCATCTTATCCACATTATGTACGGTTCTTGAGCCATCTCCTCAGAACACAGTAAGCAATAAGAGGAAGCAAGAAGTCTATATCTATGCTCCGTTTGTACTTCGCACTAGTGCATGGTAGATGCGTAATTACGTGTGAGTACTAAGAGGAAACCCTAGACTAGTACAGAGGCGCATATAGTTATCCCTCGTTATAAGTGAACTTCGCTACATGGGTGCGATGCACCGAGACATGTTGTGAGTTGACTAGTTGACCTTACTAGGGGCACCATTCCGGAATCTCAGTAAATAGTGAAGTCACTTATAAAGTTCACTTAAGGATGAGTCGCTAAGTCTTGCACACTATAAATGGTCATTTAGAGGCTTAAGGGTATTTTGGTAAAATCACTCGCCCCGGGCTTCACTAAGTGGCAGGCCCTAGGTGTGGGAGACGTAGTCAAGGCTGGCCCTTACTTTTAGGGATAAGAATCCCCCAGTAATAGGGCCGGCCATAGGGATAAAGGGGTGGATTTAAATTGGTCAAATCAAACCCTAAAAGTTGGAAAAAGATAAAAGATAATGAAGAGATATAGAGAGATCTTCAAGGGGTCAACCTACCCTTTGGATCCTAATCCAAAGGGGGGTAGGCCGGCCTTATAAAAGAGCAAAGGGGGAGAGGGGGTCGGCCACATATGCTAGCCATACCTGAACCTGCTCTTCTCTATCCTCTTTAGTTCTCTTTCCCATCTCTCTCGTCTTCCTCGCTTGCGCCTTCGTCTTCCTCGTATGGAGTTTCAGAGAAGGAGAAGGGTCGTTCTTCGGAGTCACTCGGAGATCCGAGAATGACATTCCGTGCATCGTGTGAGATCGGGTGAACAAGAAGGCATCGCCTTCCAGCATACAATTGGCTTCTTCACGGACGATCTTCCGTCTCCATCGACAAAGAAGATAATTTTTCGTGGTTAAAAGATCCGCATGAAAGGTATACATATTCTAACGTATAAATCTAGCGAGTTCTATGATTGACATGCATGCTAGATATTCATAACGCTAAATTATTGTTAGGATGTTCGAATCACGTGCATACACATGTAGATTTGTTTTAATAAAAATTTTAATCATGTAACGTGCACTATAAATGGTCTTTCGATCGATTAATCACTTCCGCTGTGAGCCTCTACCATAGGATTTTTTCCAACAGTATAGTGGGGGACCAGTTAGAATGATAAAATAGACAATTTGGGTCATCCGTTCGGACTAGGGAAAAAATTAGGATTTAGACATGTAGACATTAGAGTGGGTGGTCAGATCATCGCCTACGACTGTTGAACCCACCACATAACCTAACATTAAGGATAATCCTGTAGATTTTAAGGACAAGTGTGGCTTGACCGTAGCCGATAACCGACCTTCGGGCCGGGGACCATATAAATATCCGAGAAATAGGGCAGAAGGTCTACCCGTTTTTCCTCCAAGTATTAAGTTAAGTCTCTGGCCTATCTAAGGACGTTATCCCACTCTCTTTGAAGAATGTGGAAACCTGTAGGTCTAAGGATAGGTGTGGCCTAACCACAGCCGAGGAATGACCTTCGTGCCGGGAAATGTTTCAATATGTTGAAAAGGGGGCAGAAGCTCTGCCCATTTTTCCAGTTTATATTGCGGTAACTCCCTGGACTTATCCAAGTTTAGCAAAGTTAGGGTGAGTTTCTAATTATCGTTAGACCCTTCAGGATGCCTTTATAGGTGATCCTGGTGTTAGCCCTAGTTAGGGAAAGCAATGGCCACCCGTTATTCCAGTTTAGTCCAACTTATAACATCGCTTGTCGCATGGTATGAAGGTAGACTTGGTTATCTTGAACTTGCATGATTGGTGCATTTGACTCAGGAGGTCCTCATGGCCCTTTGGGTAGGGACGAGTCTTTTGGATGGTGGTGGTTTTTTGTTGGTACCCTAGACTAGTGGTACTTAGTATTTTAAGGACTTTTTCGTATGGAATGAATAGTTAGAATTAAGGTACCTCTACAGTGTATAGAGAATGTTCCATCTATCGAGTTTAGGTTAAAAGATATCGTGTTGCCACTCCCTGTGAATGATGCATTATATTATAATAAAGTTAGGGTAGCTAGATGGTAGGATTGTATAGATAAAGCCTAACGTGCCTATAGTATTGTTATCGTGCGGTAGGAGTCATGTACCATGTCCCTATTGGGTTAGGGGTATGCCTCTCATGCTCATTGACAACGATACTCGACAACGCAGGTGAACTAGAAAAGACTGAGTTGCAAATAGCATAGAAAAATTCATGCATGACCCTTGCACCATTATCGTGCTGTAAGAGTCGTATTCCCTGTCTTTATTTGGTTAGGGAAGTGCCTCCCCTACTCACCGATGATGACGTACAGACATGCAAGCAAATTTAGATAGTTTGATAGTACAGGTAAGATAGGAAATGCTTGACGTGCCGACTGCACTGCTATCTTATTATAGGAGCCGTGTCCCCTGTCCGTGTTTGGTTAGAGGGATGCCTCTCCTGCTCACTAACGGTGATGCACGGTCACATAGGCAGTTTAGGGATTTGGATAAGGAATGTATTGTGTGGTTGTGGGAATATATCAGGAGTAGAATAAATATTTGCTATGTTAGAAATTATTTAGAGTGGTTAGTGCAGTACCGGACGTAGTTAGGGGGCATATCTCCTGTCCGGATATGGTTGGGAGGATATGTCATCTATCTACCGAAGGTAAGGCCATATTATAAGAGAATAGGTATAGTATTACAATATATATATATATATATATATATATATATATATATATATATATATATATATATATATATATATATATATGTTTGAATTCGTCT
This sequence comes from Chamaelirium japonicum, assembly GCA_947650365.1. Classification (NCBI taxonomy): domain Eukaryota; kingdom Viridiplantae; phylum Streptophyta; class Magnoliopsida; order Liliales; family Melanthiaceae; genus Chamaelirium; species Chamaelirium japonicum. The sequence goes on from OX393558.1 coordinate 18,208,525, forward strand.
TGAGTGGCTATGCCACGGTGAGTGACCAGACCCTTGGGTCTGGAATTGGTATTGACTCTATGACTTGTGGTAGTAGGGTAGGAGTTGTTTTCTAACGTAATAGGTCCTAACTAAGCATGCAGGAAGCGAGGTGATAGCTGTGTGTGGATAGGTGTAAACCTATATCGCACGCAGTTGGTGATCCCGTCACCGCATGCTAGGACAAAATTTATCATGTAATGCTAGGAATGGATTATGCTTAGGCTCTTACGAGTGGCAGGGAGGTAGGGCCATTCTTTACTCTCCTTGTGGTTTACCCAGACACGTAGACATGTGTTTTGGGTTCTAGCCCTAGTTTAGGGGAATAATGACACCATAATTGTTGTCTAGCTCATATTATTATCTTTGGCATAGAGTTGAAATTGACATGGTAGTACCAGACCGTTTTAGTTGGCATGGTTGACTCGTGTACAATCCTGACCAATTGAGGGATGAGTCTTTGGGTGGTGGTGGTCTCTTTCTAGTACCCTAATACTAGTAGCGTTTAGCCTTTTAGGGTTTGGTTTTGATTAAGATCAGATTGTTAGCTTGGTAGTAGGAGTTAGGGTTACTCCCTAACTATAGTTTGGATATTCCGGATCACGGTTGTGATTATAGGATTAGCCCTAGTTTAGGGGAAACATAGACACCTGGATGTCATCTAATTTGTAATATCGCCTTTGGCATGGAGTTGAGATGGATATTAAGACACCAGACTGTTTTAGTTGGTGTAGTGGTTGTCGGTACAGTATCTGGCTATGTCAGATGAGCCTCTTGTTGGCATGGCCTTTTTTGGTACTCTAAACTAGTGTTTAAGTTAGGTTATTAGCTCTAATTTAGCTGTTGGAGTTATTATTCTAACCCTAGATAAGGGAATCAGAGATACCAGGATGCACCGGACCAGTTTGGTTGGTGTATATACTTGTAGATCCGGCAGTTAGATGAGTCTTTGGTTGTGGTGGTCTCTTTTGAGTACCCTAAGACTAGTGGATAAATTTATAATATCGATTATATGATAGGCTTCTGTTGTAGAGTCTATGGTAGATCATGACAAGTATAGCATTGTTAGTATCATTGATAAAAGTTTATGGACAAGTCAAGACTCGATATTCTTCGAGAGATGACATTTTATGAGATTTGATATTATTCGGATAACGATAATCATGTAATGTTAAAAGTATTAAAGGTATAATATTAACTAAAACAGAATTGAGAATTGATATTAGTTTAGATGATATTGATTTAGTCAAAGAAATTACAAGAGGTATAAAATAACTTCAAATACGGTGCTAAAAATGAATGACTTGATTTAGGTCGAATAATAGATGAAGATATCGATTAAAGCATCATACACATATTTTTATCAGCTTCTTTTGATAGAGTTAGCATGACTCTCACTGAGCCACTTAGTTATCTAAGTGAGTCAGGGTTTGTGCGTATGGTCTTGTTGGGCACAAACCCAGGTATAAGGAGGAGTTGAGGTCATGGATCAGACGGATGGATGTAGCTGATGAAGTAGCGAGAGCTAAGAGCTTGGAGCAACAGTGGAGCTGTTGTGGAGCGCTGGAGCAGAATCCTTAGATTCAGTACTAGTCTTAGTTAGACCAGTAGAATGTTGTAATATATTCCAACGATGAGATGTAAAGACTGTTGATATATATATATATATATATATATATATATATATATATATATATATATATATATATATATATATATATATATATATATATATATATATATATATATATATATATAGATATATATATACTAGTAAAAACCCTGTGCCCAAGGTCACGGAAAAGATTTCGAGAACAACGAAAATATTTCGAGGGCGGTGATAATTTTTAGAGGGTGGCGGCAAAAGATTTTGAGGGCGTGAAAAATTTTTAAGGGATGGGTCAATATTTTAAGGATGGTAACAATAATTTAAAAGTGGTAATAATATTTCGAGGGAGGTGATAATATTTCCATAAAAGCATTTTGGCAAGGACATATACATTAGTTGGGGGTGACAAAATCCCATACCTTCAGTTAAAGGGTGACTGATGGTTCATTCGATGCACAATGTTGTTACGGTTTTTGAAGAGAAAGAAACGAAGAAAAATAAAGGAAGAAGAGGAGAATACCCACTTCTATGAATCCACTCCTTTAGAGTCAGTACCTTCACCGAGTCATGTGCCGCTTGTTCTCCAACATTGTAGATTGATATCTTTGAACTTAGTTGCCCACCTTTTGCCAAACATGTGGACATTGCCTACAATTGCCGCCTAGCCGATGGACATCACTGCTCCGACAACCACCTGTAGTTGTTGCATTTCTCTTGATCACCGAGGGCCGCTCCCCCTCGCAACCGATCCCAACCAACTTAAGATAAACCGTACAAATGAGAAAGACCAATGTGTACTGATAACATGTAAGGCTGCACGGATCCTATATCTCAATTCGGCAAATTGTACAACAAATTATGTTTGTAAAATATTTCATAAAGAAATTTAATTTTTTAATCACCATTCGCGTTGTATAACAAATTATGCATGTAAAGTATTTAACGATGCATCAGCCAAAGTAATTCAACAATTCCGTTATTCATGGTTCACATATAACTAAGAACAAATAAGTAAAACATGGCTATCCACATGTCGAGAACAACTAAAATAGGAAATCAAAATAGAAAGAACCAATATCTATGTCAATGACAGTCAAAATCCTTGACACCACCCTTACCTCCCTTATTCTACACACTCCACCGTCCTCGGCCTACATGCAACACTCCTTCACAGATTATTGAGTGGACTCACTGCAATATATCTGAACTCATAAAACTATACACGTTGAAAAGACGTCAACTCATAAACAATCTGTACTGATCCAATTCACAAATCATATACATTACCCACCAAATGTATGCATAATCAGTGAAACTTTGCCCAAAATTAAATTAAAAAATCATATAAACCTGAAACAATGTAAACCATATTGCCTGAAACCCTATGAACCTGAAATTCTAATTTTTTTTTTTAAATACGACATTCAACTACAGGATAACAATTGATAATCCCATCCAAGATCTATCATAAAATTTCCACCAAATTTCTAATACAAACAAAATCCAATAATGCATGAGGAGGAAGAAATCACCGAACACCGAAAACAAATCAGAGAACTACCGAGGCTCATAATGTTATTGGCAAAACTAATGTTGCATTAAGAAATCCAAGGATCATTTGTGGATCGAAACAAAATTATTTGGATAACCTGCACTTTTTATGAAACTTTTATTTGCAGCTCAATCATTTGGACAACCAAACAATTACAAAAGCAATTTCATCACGTCTCACCATTACAACTTTCTAAATCATTACATTCAAACTGGAAACATGAAGCTTGCTATAAGTTTTTTTCTAAGTCCTACGGGCCTTATGTCATCGAAGGGCTGATTTCTAGAGCTAATTCCCTTAGCAGTACTGAATCTCTCATTCAAGAAGCAACCCTCCAAATTTTACATAGCCGATCCTCACATTAGGAGGCACTTGTAGGAAAGCTACATTGTCCGGAATAAATTCTATAAATATATACATTTTTGACAATTTATCCATATCCTAAAGTAACAATGTTCGGAATATCCTACAAATATCTGAATTTTGGGTAATTTATCCATATGCTAAGAAAATAAAATCGGGAATAAAATGAGCTACTGGACAATTGCTTTGCTGGTTGATTATCAACTTTTTTAATGGTTAACAACTATCAAGTGTCGGCAACTTTTTGTTTACAAAAAGAAAGATGTGACATGGGTGACCAGATACATCACATGTTATTGGGCCAATTACAGGGCTCACTAAATCAGCATAATTCAGGCCAAAAATCATTGAATCAGCATAATCCAGGCCAAAAACCCAATCAGCAACATTGAACATCTAGTTCTTGTTTCTTGTTACTCTTGATGAAACATTGAATCAGTAGTAAGAATTCCTGCATAGAAATAAAACAAAAACAATTAACCAACATAAATTGAGGCCAAATTTAAACAATAGAAATTTAGAAGCATTCCACCGCGAGTAAGCTTGCTAGGTTATTATCAGTCGTGGAGCGATCATAGAAATGGTGTTTTGAAATAAGAAAAAAAAAATTGAATTATGTCAACATCAACTTACTTTGGATTAAACTAAGATACTAATAGAATGTGAGTTAGTTTCGTTTCTCTTGATGAAACACAGGATCGGAAAGCCCCTTGGCCTTGGGTGCATTTAACAGGCTGGCACATGCGCTAGGTCGGACTTCACTCCTGGAGGGATTATTCTAAGTTTGAACCGGGCCATTATCTGAAAGGTTTCGAGACATCCATTGATCTCAAAAATAAAAAATAAAAATCTACTATATCAAGACAAATCCAGAAATATCAAAGAATGTATGGGTTGAATTAAACGGCCGATTAACGCCATTCCCACTCGTCATTCTTGAAAAGGATCAATGCACCAAACGAAAAAGACTTTCAAGCACCCACGGACCCTCTCTATGTATTATACAACATAGTATATATAGCCTTACAAAATATCAAAAGGTTGTGATGTCCAAGTAATGCCCAAATAAAACACAATTTGATCAATGATCCCATTAAAAGCTTTTAATGGTGATTCCTATTGGTTCAAAACATTGATGCCTTATCACTGTTCAAAAAAACAGGGGTTGTGATCACCATTCCAAAATACATGGTATGTTCCTCAACACTTAATTTTTTCTTGATATTCTTAAAGTTTATCATTTAAAAAAAAACCAAAAGAATCATTGATATGTGATTAATGATCCTATTCAAAAAAACAGGGGTTTTAATCACCATTTTAAATGCTCTGAATTGAACACATTGTGATCAGTGATCCCAGTCAAACATTTGACTCATTGATCTCAAAAAAGACAGCTTTGAGTTTAACAAAAAAAAAAAGAAAGAAAGAAAGCTTTAGGATTGAACACCAAAAAATCAGTGATCTCATTCAAAAAAAATAAAAAGCTTGAGTTTAAAATAAAAAAAAGAAACTAAAGAATCAGTGATCCCATTGAAAACATTGATGCCTTATCACCATTCCAAAAAACAGGGGCAGTGAGAATGAAGTGTGCCACTTAGAGAATGAAGTGACAATTATGTTACTGAATACTCTAATTGTGATCACGAATAATCAGTGATGTTTGAATAAACTTTCAAACAAAGAACAGAAAGTCAGTTTTTTAATGATCTTACTCAAATACTAAAACAAAAAAAGATAACTATGCAGGTAAAACCTCCTAAAGGGGGGGGGGGAAGTTTGGTGATTCTTATTCAAAAAAAGAAAACTTTAGTGATATTACCAAAATACTGGAGGATGGGACTGTAAGTGTGTCGAGTGGATGCACAATCGCTTGATATCTTCTAAACTGGAAAAAAAACGGAAAACAAACAACCAACCCAACCTCTTCTCAGCCATCTAAATCACAAAGCTTTGAGTTCTACCATATAAATAGGAAATGGAGAAATAGAGCATCATCCGGATCAGGAATGGGTTTACAAAAATTACCTGATCACCGGCAAAGATGATCCAAGCATGACAGTGAGTAGGGATGACAGCCGACTTCAGGTACTTGAAGCAATACTTTAAATGACATACAGCAGGAGCTGTTGTAGCGAATGCCCTGAGACCGTCGCCGATATATCATACCAAAAACATGTTCCAAAATAGGGATTATTAGGTTAAAATGATCAAAAGGGGAATAAATTGAGGACTGATGGGGGTATTTCCCGAAGGCAATAGGGAAGCGAGACTTACTCGAGGGAATCAGAAAAGGACCACTTATGGCGTACCTCCGCATCGAGCAAGAGAGTTCCATCGGCTATCGCAGTGGTTGAAGATGTAATTCATAAGGATGAAGTCTTCTTCGATGATCCAGGATCCTCTTCAATGGTTATGGCATACCTGCACGCACGCACGCACACACACATACACACACACACACACATACACACACACACACACACACACACACACAGAGGAGCGTTGAATGTTTCTACTAAAGGGTATCAAACCTTGCTGATCACCAACATGTTTATATACTGAATTCTCTTTCCTTCCTCCCTTGCTATCACTCACCTCCCTCTTTCTCTCCCTAACTATTCTCCTCCTTCTCTGATCTCTGCCATTTCCTCCCTCTCTATCACTCACCTCCCCCTTTCTCTCCCTAACTATTCTCCTCCTTCTCTGATCTCTGCCCTCCTTCTCTGATCTCTGCCATTTCCTCCCTCTCTATCACTCACCACCCTCTTTCTCTCCCTAACTCTTCTCCTCCTTCTCTAATCTCTGCCATTGAAACTGAAACAACAATAAGAAAAAAATCAAACAACCAACAACAATTGAAAGAAGAAAAAAACTGAACAGAGAGGGGGGGGGAGTGAATACCCTGCAACAGTCCTCCAGCGACCACCTGCAATCGGGACCAGACCTCTGACAACCACCTGCAATCGGTCCCAAACCTTCGGTGACCACCACCACCACCAATCGGTTCGAGACCTTAGGCGACCACCTGATGATGAAGGAGGGGATGCAAGCTAGGGGGAAGAAGGAAGAAGAGGGATCACAACTGAAAGAGGGAAAAATGAAAAAAAAAACTCCGATCAAAAAAAGGGGAGGGATAGATCAGCCTGCACTGCCACCCCGCTGCCATCGACGGCATCGCAGGGCACGGTCACCGCTTCACCTCCTCGCTGCATGTCGATCTTGTGTGAAGCGCTGATGCCCAGATCGTGACCCCGCCGGCGACGGCACCCTACAATCAGAAAAAAAAAAAAGCTTAAGAGAGAGAGAGGATCGACTCCTTGGCGGGGGACTCTCGATACGCCTTCCGATTACCAAGGGCGGCTCGGGCGAGGGCTACCCCGCCGACGACGGCACCATGCAATCAGAAGAAAAAAAACACTTAAGAGAGAGAGAGAGAGGAACTGCTGCCCTTTTAGGGCACCTGCGCTTCAGATCTGACGATGAGGAGATAGGGGGCGCAGACGATCTTCTGGGGAGAGGAGGGAGGGGGCGCAGGAAGATCTGGGGAAAGGAGGGAGGGGGGCAGGGGTGAGGAATGAGGGGGTGCGGGAGGGGTATTGAACGATGGGCGGCCGGTGCAGCCCTCACCGGAGCAGGAGATTGGGGGAGGGGGATTTGGATCCAGTCCCTCCCCGGCTTTAGATCGAGGGAGGGAGGAGGGAGGGGGCGTGTGGGATTTGTGGCCGCTAAGAGAGAGAGAGAGGGAGAGAGAGAGAGAGAGAGAGAGAGAGAGAGAGAGAGAGAGAGAGAGAGCTGATCGCCTTCTCTTATACTCCGAGATCATCTGGTGATCTGATATGAGAGAAAAGAACAGGCCGGGCGGTGTTGGTCAAGGGAGGGAGGAGGGAGGGATTGGGGGGCACGGGATTGAGAGATCTGGGGAGAGGAGGAGGGTAGTGAAGTCTGGGGTGGCTCACGGGGTTTGAGGGCGTGGGTTCCAAAGGGGGGTTGAGTAGGATTTAAAAGGGGATTTAAGGAATTCAGATCAAACGGATGAGAGGGGGGATGCGCTCTCTCTCTCGGGAGATGAATTTAAGTGTGTTTAATGGGAGGCGGTGGCTGCGGGCACCCATAGATCTGGAGGGACTTGGATCTGATGGGATTTAGATCGGATGGATCAGATCGGTCTAAAAGGAATGGGAGTGGATTAAGATCATTTAAGAGGGGGATTTATGAGCCTGAGTGCATTCGTTGGTTGGGAGTAGGAAACGAACGACTGTGATCGAATCTCCTTGTTTATCCCCCTCCTCTAGATAAATCTCAGTCGCTGCTTTGTCTCAGTTCATTTGTCCCCCCCACAACCATTGTCCCTTATTTTATATATATATATATATATATATATATATATATATATATATATATATATATATGGGAGTTTGCTTCTGGTGGTGTGTTATTCTGGCTCGAGATACCAACTGCTTCTATTAATTTGAAATTAAAATTAATGAGTGTGAGGAGCCTCTTAAGGTTAGTTCCGAGTGGCATGACGAATGACTTGCCTTCTGGGCTCGAGTCTCGTGCTCCTACGAGAGCAACACTCTTGGAAGTGTTAAGGGAGTTATCTCTCTTCTTCCAAGAGTGATGCACTTAGACAGTTGAGCAGTACTACTCTTTCATAAATGGTCTTCTTATCTTCCTTGCGAGGGCGGTTGTTCCAGTGTCTTCAGGCATTGGGTCGGTCCGAGCAAAGAAGAACAAACTAAAACTTAAAAATCCTTTCCCTTTCCTTTTCTTTAAAAAAATTGGTAGTGAAATAGTTCACGCTCGTGGGTTCTCGTGCTGCAGAGCGAAAATCCGGGGTGTGACAAAGAAAGTTGACCGACCGGTCGACCAAGAGAGAGTTGAACGACCGGTCAGCCAGGAGAGAGTCGACCGATCGATCAACGAGGAAGAGTCGAATGTCCGGTCAACCAGAAGAGAGTCAACCAATCGATCGACCAGGTGATAGTCGACCGACCGGTTGATCAGGAGGGAGCTGACTAACCGGTCGACCAATAAGGAGTCGACCGATCGGTCATCCAAAAGGAGACGATCGACCAGTCGACCAAGGAGGAGTCAACCGATCGACCGAACAATAAGAAGCCTGTCGGTTGACCAGCTAACCAATATTGCAAATTCGCAAGAAATCCCACTCTTTCCGCCCCAATGCAGCTCCGATATTCGCGTGACTTGTTGGTCCGAGAATCACGCACTAAGATCGTGTAGTAGTTACTCACGAGAATCTCGATCGGGCGATGAACACGGAAAGTTAGTCCACTCCCTGAGATTTCCAACCGACCGGTATGGCAAGAAGCATCCTCAGCCATAACTACCAATTGCTGGCCAGGTGACATGTCGCCCACTCGCAAAGCGGTTGCGTAGATCATGGGAACACGTCATTAATCCCGTCCCCATTCGGAGCGCCCCAGCTATCACCTCGAAGCACTATAAAAGGAGGCCCACCCCCTCAGAAGAAGGGATCCAAATTCTAAAAGAGGAGGTGCTGCCTAATTCTTTCTGGAGTTTTCGGAGCTTGAGAAAGAGAAAGAGAGACTTGAGAGGTTGGCATTTGGGAGGTCGGTCCTCTCTGGGTATAAGTGAGTCAGGGAGAGAGTTTGTAACCAGTTTGGTTTGTTAGTGCATTTCTCACCCCACCCCGTGATTTTTTCCCCTTCTAGGTTGAGATGGGGTTTTTCCACGTAAACCCGGTCCATTTTGTTCTTTGGTCTGTTAGATTATGCTTTCCAACTGAACCAACTAATTCCAGAGAAACCCCCCCATAATCTTGGCGACGTCTTTAGGATCAGTCTTCGAGACTTCCTACTTGAATTCTTGGCCAGTCATTTTCTCGGAACCAACCAGCAAACTCCTTCCATTACCAGACTCAGTCGACCGACCGACGAGTGAAGGAGCAATCGACCGACTGGTAATCTCTTCTGATTGTCAACCAGTCGACTCATGGGTGTCGACCGGCCAGTCAATAAAAAAACCACGACCACACGGCTGAGAACAATGGCTAGTGGACCGTATCGTACTCGCTCGAGCTCGCAACTCTAGTCAATTGCTACCACGCCAAGAGATGTTGGCAATGTTCAGCTGCCCCCCAATTTGGAGCGCATCGCCCTGCCAGCAAACCCTGTGTTGGGGGTCGGGGAGTCGAACCAAACCCCAACGGTAGTCGTGGCCAATCAAGGAGGAGGCCTATCTAAGGCTTTCTTAGCTACCATGATGCTATCCCAGCAAGCCCTCACTGCACAACTCCAGATGATGGAATGTAACTACGAAGAGTTGAATGACCTCGTACGAGCCACCCCAGTTATAGTACCGGTAAACCCAGTCGACGAGACGCAGACCGGCCAGGTCCTACCTACACAGGCCGTGCAACTGGTCCTGATGTAGCAGCCATCAGCTCCCCGAAATACGGTTGGAGTTGATCGATCGGTGAAAATTCAGAGCGCGAGTACCAACGGGCGGGGATCGAGTAGCCCAGGATTAGTCTAGCAAGGAAAACGAGCTCAAGCCGCTCCAGTACATTCGGATGTCTAGTCCCGACTCGGTGCACACCCCCGATAGCCGCCCTTGTCTAAGCATCGTTCGAAGACAAGCTGGGCAGAACCCACGCCATCAGACTCAAGGAGATGGGCCACATTACCCACAAGGCGAGAGTCACCTTTCCTGAGCAACACTGGTAAGCCACCAGCAGGCCCATACCACTGACATAAGGAGCATCAATGATCACATCAGGCGACCAGCTCTAGATCGACTTGGGGATCAAGGAGAAAGCCAATGGAATTGAGCAGGAACACGAGCTCCTGACCAGTTATAGGAGGTCACCATCCGAGGGGCCGCCCGGTCGCCGCTCATCGGACAACTCCTCAAGGAACCATTCCCGTGAGGATGGAACCCTCCTCGCATCCCGAAGTTCGATGGAACCAAAGACCCAGTTGAGCACGTGCTAGCATTTCGAGATGCCTTGGTCCCTCATGAAGAGGATCATATACTCTGCCGAACCTTTGCCAACAGTTTGTCGGGGATACCACTCGAGTAGTTCCACAAGCTCAGGCCATCATCAATCTCCTCCTTCAGAGAGTTGAGCACCCGGTTTATCGACCAATATCGTTACAACCGGCGGGAGTTGAAGACCCTAGTCACCCTTTGGGATGAGCATGACTCAGAAGGAAACGTTGAGGCAGTTCTACTATAGATTCAGGGCCGAATACCTGAACTTGACAGATGCCGACAAATAAGATCGCATGGTGATCGCTACCTTCAAGAACGCCATACAGCCCTGCCAACCCATCAATGCTTCACTCATCAAGCGTACGCCTGAGATAGTCGATAAGCTGTCATGGTGGATTGAGACGTACATCAAGATTAAAGATGCTGAACGCAAGAGGAAGGTAGTAGATGCTCGAGTCCAACACCTGACCTACAACCTACCGGCAGCGGTAAAGAGCGTTAACCAGCAGCCAAGCAAGTCATCTCAGTGTGATAACAAGCAGGAAAGGCAAGATGGACCTACAATGCCTTAGTGGAATAGGGAGCTTATGGTACTGAATGCCCCGATCGACCAGATCCTAGAGGCCATCAAAGGTGAACCGTACTTCAAGTGGGCTCCGCCACTCTAGCCTGGAGAAATAGGATCCAGGGACCCGACACGGTATTGCGAATACCATCAAGGCCAAGGTTGTGGGGAAATTTTTTGTGCCGTCTTGATTAAAGACCTCATCTCACAATTATCGATTGAATTGGATGGTTTGCAGAGATAGGGATTAGAGAGTAGATAGAGAGAGAAGACATGTGGAGTTATTGTCGAAGTTCGGTCTTATGACCTACGTCTCCGGGCGAGAGGTGCCACCTGGTTTCCACTATAATGAATATAAAGGTGGGGGATCGTTCTCTCGATAGGTAGAGAAAAGCTTTTTACAGTGGGGTTGCACGAAGCAACTAGAAAAGAACATGGAGGAGAGAAGTAAGCTCTAGCTCTGGGATCCTCTCTTCCTCTGATTGAATGACCAACCCTATTTTCTGAATACCATAGGGGTTCTTTTATAGCTGAAGCATGTGCTTGGTATAGCAGTGATGATGTCGTAGCGCTGAGGTAGCGCTAGTCCTGGGCCTCCATGATGGGCCCCTATTGGGCCGTTATCTGGGCCCAATAAGAGGGCTTGATTTGCGGGCCCTATAGAGCAGGTCCATGGGTCTGGGCTGCCTATATGGGCCGTTGCGTAGGCCCATGCGGGTCTAGTCTGGTCCAGTATAATTTTTGCACCCACAGTTACCCTCTCCCAGTCGGGCCAGGGCTTTGTGGGTCGATTGGGATCTCCTAGTGCAAAGTAGCTCCTGCTGCACTGCATGACTCGAGTTTGAGTCATCCTCAATACTGCAAGGTCGGTAGGCTCGAGCTAGTGAAGAGCTGTCAGTTCAGTCGCGGGTCGAGGCGGTAGACTTCCCGGATTTAGTTTTTCGGGCGAATTTCGATCGGTCTTCGGTGCGCCAAGCTTCGGGGTACGCATTTCAGACATAGTTTTTCGAACGAATTTTGGTCAATCTTCGGTGCACCACGCTCCGGGGTGCGTGTTCCGAACTTAGTTTTTTGGATGAATTTCAGTCGGTCTTCGGTGTGCCATGCTTTGGGCTGCACAAGGTGCACTTTCCAAAATTAGTTTTTCAGGGGAATTTCGATTGATCTTCGGTGCGTCACGCTTTGGGGTGCGCATTCTAGACTTAGTATTTCGGGCAAATTTTGGTCGGTCTTCGGTCCGCCACGCTTCGGGGTGCGCGTTCCAGACTTAGTTTTTCGGGGAAATTTTGGTCGGTCTTCTGTGCGCCATGCTTCGGGGTGCGCGTCCTAGACTTAGTTTTTCGAACGAATTTTGATCGGTCTTCGGTGCACCATGCTTCGGGGTGCGCATTCCAGACTTAGTTTTTGGGTGGATTTCGACCGATCTTCGGTGCGCCATGCTTCGGGGTGCACGTTCCAGACATAGTTTTTTGGGTGAATTTTGGCCGGTCTTCAATGCGCCACACTTTGGGGTGCGTGTTCCAAACTTAGTTTTTCGGACGAATTTCGATCGGTCTTCGGTGCGCCACGCTTTGGGGTGCGCATTCGAGACTTAGATTTCGGGTGATTTTCGGCCGGTCTTCGATGCGCCATGCTTCGGGGTGCACTTTCCAGACTTAGTTTTTCGAGCAAATTTTGAACAGTCTTTGGTGCGCCACGCTTCGGGGTACGCGTTCCAGATTTAGTTTTTCAGGCGAATTTTGGCCAGTCTTCGGTGCGCCATGCTTTAGGGTGCACGTTCCAGACTTAGTTTTTTGGGCGAATTTCGACCGATCTTCGGTGTGCCACTCTTCGGGGTATCACACTATGGGATACACGATTCAACGTCCGACGCTAGGGGTTCTTCCTTTCTTTGTTTGAGCCGTCGCCCTCCATGCAGGTGCGCTTTCCTCCTCCCTCTCCCTCTTTATTCATGAGGATGAAGACGTCGGGGGGGGGGGAGGTCAGACCATCGAACCGTCTGACCCTCCGTTACTGAGGGCCATTGGGCGAGAGAACACGCAGAGAGGAGGGTCGGACCATCCAACCCCCTCCACCCCCCACGCACACATTGCCCATCACTAGCGAACGAAGAAGAAGTGGTCGTGGGTTCGAATCCCACAGACGGTGCCAAAGATTGTGGCAGAAATTTCTATATCGTCTTGATCAGAGACCTCACCCCACAATTCTTGATTGAATTAGATGGTTTGCAGGGATAGGGATTAAAGAGTAGATAGAGAGAGAAGACACAGGGAGTTGTCAAAGTTCGGTCGTATGAGCTACATCTCAGGGCGAGAGGTGCCACCTGGTTTCCACTTTAATGAATATAAAGGTGGGGGAGCATTCTCTCGACAGGCCGAGAGAAGCTTTTTATAGTGGGGTTGCACGGAGCAACTAAAAGAGAACAAGGAGGAGAGAAGTAAGCTCTAGATCTGGCTCTGGGATCCTCTCTTTCTCTAATTGAATGACCAACCCCATTTTCTGATTGCCATAGGGATTCTTTTATAGCTTAAGCATGTGCTTGATATAGCAGTGATGATGTGGCAATGCTGAGATGGCGCTGGTCCTAGGCCTCCTCGATGGACCCCTATTGGGCCATTGTCTAGGCCCAATAAGAGGTGGCTTGATTCACGGGACCTATAGAGCAGGTCCATGGGTCTGGGCTGCCTACTTGGGCCATTGTGCGGGCCCATGCGGGTCTGGTCCGATCCAGTGCAAGTTTTGCACCCACAAAGGTCACACCACTCTGTAGTGCCAAGCACTCAAGCACCACATAGAAGATCTTATTGAGGCTAGCCACCTAGACCACTACATTGATCTCCCTCAGCGCAAGGAGGCTAAAGTAGATGGGGAGGTCCAGCAGGGGGTCATCAAAATTAACGTTCCCTGGTCCCCACCTGGAAGGCGCCAACTCAGAGAGGTAAATATAGTATACAGATATCATGGCCCAGTGTCGTCCTCCAACTCCGTAGACCGCCAAGTAAGGCGTATCGAGCAGGCCCGGCAAGACCATCACGTGGTCTTTGATCCCATCATCTGGCCGGAGCCAAAAATGGAAGGCGTGATTCAATTCTCGGCAGCAGATTTGATTGGGATAAAGAAACCCCATAACCATCCTTTGGTTATACGGCTACAGATAGCAAATTGTCTTGTGAAGAGAATTTTGGTCGATGCTGGAAGCTCTGTGGATGTTTTATTTCTCAGCTCTTTCGAAGCTATGCAGCTTGACAGAAGATAGCTAGCATTCTCATCTACAAAGATAACCAGTTTTACCGGCAAAGCTGCTCAAGTGGTTGATGAGGTCACCCTCTCGATCACAATAAGGCACCTCACCAACCTCACCTGCTTCATCGTCATCAAAGCAAAGTCTACGTACAACATCATGGGGAGACCATGGCTTCACCACCTGGATGAAGTCTCCTCATCGGCCCACCAAGTGATAAAATTCTTAACCGATCGAGGGGTCATGAGCATTAGAGGTGATCAGTCCCTGGCGGCCAAGTGCAAGCTGAGTGCCATCAACATGAAGTCCACGTACCAGATCGACGAAGGAGAACATGATGTGTAAGGATTAGCAGTCGTTGTCAACCTCTGGTCAGTTGAATGAAGTCAAGCAACCCAAATAATCGAGCACCTCTCCGCACCCAGCCTAGGAACCTCAGTGAGTGAACCCCTATAGGAGATCGACCGACCGGCTAAGTCTAAAGAGCTGGTCGGGTCGATGACCTTGAAGACTGGCCGACCAGCTGAACTTAAAAAGCTGGCCGCCCGTCATTATCCGCGAAGACCAGCCGACCAGCAGAACTTAAAGAGCTGGCCAAGCTGTCGGCATCCTCAAAGACCGGCCGACCAGCTGAACTTAAAGAGTTGGCTGGGCCATCATCATCCGCAAAGACCGACCGACCAGCTGAACTTAAAGAGCTGGTTGGGCCATTATCATCCGCGAAGACCGGCCAACCAGCTGAAGTTAAAGAGCAGGCCAGGCCGTCGGCATCCTCGAAGACCGACCGACCAGCTGAACTTAAAGAGCTAGCCGGGCCATCATCATCTGCGAATATCAGCCAACCAGCTGAACTTAAAGAGCTGGTCGGGCCGTTGTAATCATCGAATATCGGTCGACCAGCTGAACTTAAAGAGCAGCCGGGTCACCGGCATCCTCGAAGATCGACCGACCAGCTGAACTTAAAGAGCTGATCAGGTCGACAACCTTACAGAAGACCGACCGATCGGCTGAAGTCAGAGGGTCAACCATGTCGAAGGATTCAAAGAAGACCGACAAGCTAGCCAAATGTGAAGTGCCAGCCATGCCGTAGGGTCAGCTAAAAGCTGGTCGGCCGAGTAAACTTGAAGAGCCCATCGAATCGGAGGCATCACTAAAGGCCGACCGACCCATAGATCAATGGGAAGAATCGCCTGCCATCGAGCCCATACTTCCTCTGGACTTGGGAGAGTCATGGAGTCCAAGGATCACATTCGTTGGCTCACAATTATCAAGGCCTGATGTGGACGCAATGGCGGCTTTCCTCAAAGCAAACCAGGACGTGTTCGCTTGGTCCATCGAAGATATGCTAGGCATCAACCCGGAGGTAGCCTATCATCGCCTCAATATTAGATAAGAAACCGCTCCTATCCGCCAGAAGTCACGATCGATAGCACCAGAAAAGGCAGCCGCGATCAATGCAGAAGTAGAAAAATTATTGCGGGCCAGCATCATTAGAGAGGCCAAGTACCCTAAGTGGATCGCTAATGTGGTCACTGTCCCCAAGAAGTCTGGAGCATACGGGTCTGTATCGATTTCACGAACCTCAATCAGGCATGCCCAAAAGACAGCTACCCACTACCCCTCATTGATATACTGGTCGACTCCACGGCCGGGCATGAAAGACTCTCGTTCATGGACAGATACTCGAGATACCACCAAATCCCCATGCATCCCAAAGACTAGAAGCATACAACCTTCATCATTGGCCGAGGGCTTTTCTGCTACAAGATGATGCCCTTCAGGCTAAAGAACCTAGGAGCTACCTACCAACGGCTGGTCAATAAGATGTTTCTTGATCAGATTGGAAGAAATGTGGAGGTCTATGTTGACGACTTACTTGTGAAAATCCAAGCAAAGAACTCGCACATAGCAGATCTGGAAGAGACCTTTGCAACCTTCCGAAGGTATAACATGAAGTTGAACCCATCCAAGTGCGCATTCGGGGAAACATCTAGAAAGTTTCTCGGATACCTAGTCACTCGGCAAGGGATCGAAGCCAATCCGGAGCAAATTCGGGCCCTATTGGAGTTGCCATCACCCAAGTCACGAAAAGAGGTGCAAAAGCTAACCGGCCAAATAAACACACTCAACCGCTTTATATCCAAGTCTTCAGACCAGTGTCAATCACTATTCGAAAGGCTCAGCAAGCTTGCTTCGTTTGACTGGGATGCTCACTACGAAGAGGCGTTTCAAGAGCTAAAGACTTACCTAGGCCAGCCTCCAATTCTGGCCGCCCCTACGCCTAGTGCAAAGCTGGGGGTATATCTCTCCGTATTAGAAATTGCAATCAGCACAGTGCTGATATGCGAGCAAGACAAAGTGGAAAAACCCGTGTACTATGTTAGTCGCATAATGACGGTAGCAGAGACTTGATATGTGAATATTGAAAAAGTTGCCCTGGTATTAGTTTATGCATCCCGGCGGCTCCGCCCATACTTCATTGCCCACCCGATTGAAGTCATCACCGAGCATCCCCTGAAAGAAGTGCTAAACAAATCCACTCAGGCGGGGCGTCTAAGCAAATGGGCCTCCAAGCTTCAAGAATTTGGCCCAAAATATGTGCCTCGAAAGGCAATCAAGGGTCAGGCACTCGCTGACTTCCTTAGTGACTTCCCAGCGGATGACCCGAAGCCAGTACCTGAAGCTCTAAAAGAAATGCCAGCTGCAACCGACCGACCCATGGGAGTCGAAACAGCTACCGGGCAGGCCAAAGAGGAAACGGAAGGGTGGAGGCTGTATGTGGATGGCTCGTCCTATGTAGCTGGCAGTGGAGTGAGGGTAGTGTTAGTCACCCCTGATAACACAAGACTCGAGAAGTCAGTGTGACTACTCTTTCAAACGGCAAACAATAAAGTAGAGTATGAGGCGATGTTGGCTGGGCTAGAAATGGCTGAAGCCCTGGAGGTACTCGTCTTGAAAGTTTTCAATGACTCCCAGCTAGTCATCAACCAGATTATCGGCAAGTACGAAGCTCAAGACGCAAAAATGGTCGCCTATCTACAACTGGTGCCGGAATTAAGGGTCAAGTTCGAAAGCATAGAATTCTATCAATTCTCTCGAGTAGAGAATAAGCAGGCCGACGCCCACGCCAACCTGACATCGATCCTTGGAGGGAGACGAAGAAAAGTGGGTCATCATTGAAGTGCAAACCGGTCCAAGAGCGCAGGCCGCCCAGAAGGGGGGCCCCCATAATAAGGAGACCCGACTCATCGAAATCGTCTGCATCATCGCTGCCAGTGCAAATTGGGTAGCCAACATAAGAGACTACCTACTGGATGGGATACTGCCGGAAGACACGGAAGAGTCGAGAAGAATCAAAGCGCATGTGCCGAGATACACTCTCATTAAAGACAAACTCTACAAACGCTCGTTTGGTGGACCTTACCACAAGGGCCTCACTGGGGAGCAGACTGCAAAAGTTATGAGGGAAATACATGAAGGTGGATGCGAAAATCACTTGGGAGGAAGATCCCTCGTTCAAAAAATAAAGCTGCAAGGCTATTACTTGCCTACCATGGAAAAAGACACGAAAGGATACGTGAAGAGTTGCCTCCAATGTCAGAGGCATGCCACCATCCTGCACCAACCGACAGAAGAGATCCACCCTATATCTAGTCCTTAGCCCTTCCAGCAGTGGGGGTTGGATATCTTGGGTCCCTTCCCGACATCTCCCAATCGAAGAAAGTTCCTTCTTGTCACTACTGACTACTTCACCAAGTGGGTGGAGGTCATTCCTCTGCTGAAGATTGGAGAAGTACAAGTTTAAAAGTTCTTGTGGAGCAACATCATCTGTCAATTTGGGTTACCGCGGGCTTTTGTCGCAGACAACAGGCATCAATTCGACACAGAGTCTATCAGGAAGTTTTGTGCCGATAATAATATCAAGATGTTCTTTTCAACACCTCGCTACCCTCAGAGCAACGGGCAGGTGGATTCTTCAAATCAAGCCATTTTGAATATGTTAAAGAAGAAACTGGGGCAGAAGAAGGGCCTATGGGAGGACGCCCTCCCAGGAGTTCTATGGGTCTACCGTACGTCGCCAAAACGGCTAACGGGTGAGTCCTCGTTCAGTCTCACCTACGGCTCCGAAGCAGTCCTTCCCACTGAAGCGCTGGTGCCAACACTGCGGACAGTTATGACTGCCGACCCAGAGGTGAATGATGAGCTCCTACGTGATAACTTAGATTTACTAGAGGAAAAAAGGGAGAAGGCAAGATCTCGTTTGGCCAGCTACCATCAAACCATTAAGAGAGCTTACGACCGCAAAGTCAGGAAGCGAGTTTTCAATCAAGGCGACCTGGTCATGCAAAAGGCCTTCGAGAATACAAAGGAGCCAGATAGTGGGAAGCTGGGAGCCAACTAGGAAGGGTCGTATATCATTAACAACATTGGAAAAAACAGAGCTTATCGGTTGAAGACTCAAGATGGAGACTTGCTGGCAAGACCATGGAATGCAATGAACCTGTGAAAGTTCTACCAAGGCAACTAATCGGAAAGAAC
Organism: Chamaelirium japonicum; assembly: GCA_947650365.1. NCBI lineage: Eukaryota > Viridiplantae > Streptophyta > Magnoliopsida > Liliales > Melanthiaceae > Chamaelirium > Chamaelirium japonicum. Next base: position 18,227,390 of record OX393558.1, read on the forward strand.
ACTTGTAACTGCCCCGTAGTTTGAATTTCATTCAATAAAGATGTGCTTTCTTGATACTCTTGTATATATGTGGTGGTGTTAATCATCTTGAGCAGCAAAAACCCGGGTGATACGCAACACTCCGTTCGAGTTCTGCAAGGCTGACCGGTCGGTAGACCCCATACTGGGTATGACCGATCGGTGAACGAACGAAAGACTGGTCGACAGATCCCATAAGGGGTATGGCCTTTTTTTCTATAAAATCCAAGTGGTACATAACACTCTAAGTGAATTCTACCACCTGACCGACCGATCGACAGGTCCCCTTGAAGGGCATGATCGGTCGGTGAATAACTGGTAGACCAATCGACAAACCCCGCTTTGGGTACGACTGGTAAACCAATATAATCCAAGTGGTACATAAGACTCTAAGTGAGTTCTACCACCTGGCCGATTGGTCGACAAGTCCCCTCGAAGGGCACGACTGGCCGGTGAACAACTAGTAGACCAATCGACAGACCCGCTTTGGGTACGACCGGTAAACCAATATAATCCAAGTGGTACATAACACTCTAAGTGAGTTCTACTACCTGGCTGACCGGTCGACATGTCCCCTCGAAGGGCACAACCGGCAGGTGAACAACCGGTAGACCAATTGACAGACCCCACTTTGGGTAAGACCGGTAAACCAATGTAAACCAAGTGGTACATAACACCCTAGGTGAGTTCTACCATCTGGCCAACCGGTCGACAGGTTTCCTCGAAGGGCACAACTGGCCGGTGAATAACTAGTAGACTAGTTGATAGACCTTGCTTTGGGTACGACCGTTCGACCAATGCAAACCAAGTGGTACATAACATTCTAAGTGAGTTCTACCTACTGGCCGACCGGTCAACAGGTCCTCTTGCAGGGCGACTGGCCGGTGAACAACCAATTAATCTAAAATAAGGTGTGACCGATCAAGTGTAAAGGAGTTGGTGAATCAAAGACAAGCATAGACTAAAAGAGAATGGGCAACTGAACAATATTTTTCATTCCAAGCAAAGTGAGTACATTGTATTACAAAAAGGAAGAAGGGGTCTTTCGACTACATCATCACTCCGAGGGGTCCTTTCCCTTCCCCTTGGTCATTGCATCCTCCTCTTTTTCTTTAGCCGCTTGACCCTGCAGCTTGCCAACCTTCTTCTTCCACTCAGTCGCCTGCTCATCCAGTGCTGCCTGCACTTCGACACTGAACTCCTTCATTTGGCGAGCCAACTGGTCTTGATGCGCGGCCATCAATTGATCCAGGGCCGCCTGGTGGGTCACTTTCAGCACTGCGACTTCGGTATCGAAGACTGCCTGGGCAGTAGTGGCCTCTGAGCGAAGCTGCCGGATCACAGCGCCCTGCTCCCTGAACTAGGCCTGAACGGCCTCCAGAGCCGACCGAGCGGTTTCCAAGTCGAGCCGATCGGCCGTTGCCTCCACCTGGATAAGCTCGAGCCTATTTTGAAGCTCAGCCACTTCCTTAGAATGGAACTTTCAGGCCTCAGATAGCTCGATCCTTGCCTTGGCCAGTCTTCTTGGGAAGCTTTGCCCAAGCACTCCACTGCGATCTCCCTCGGGGCATTCTTTTTACAGAGCCGATCGGCCAGGAGGTTGACGTGGCCACCCATCTCCCAGCAATCGACCCCTACCTAGCAACACCAGCAAAGAAGACAGGCTCAACAGGAGGGTGATAACGAACGATCGATAGTATAGCTGCATTAACGAGAAAGTCGACCGATCGGTCGACCAAAGAGAAGCTGACCGACCGGTCGACCAAAAAGAAGCCAACCGACCGATCGATCAAGAAGGAGTTGACCAGCCAGTCGATCTAGAGGGAGTCGACCGACCGATCGACCAAAGAGGATCGGCCAACAAGCTATAGCAAAGAAAGGGTTTTACCTCACGAAGGTCGTCTATAGTGTCCCTACAGTTGGGTCTTTTTCTCTGCTCCTCTTCTTCACCTTGCTTGGAGCCCGAAGCCCCGAAGCAGACTGAGGAGGGTGAGTAGGTGACTGAGGAGGTGATTGAGGAGGACAAGGTGGTGACTAAGCAGGAGGCACAAACGACACCCGGGCAGCCTCCCCAGTAATAGAAGGCATAGACGAAAGGAGGCGGGTCCATAAATTCAGCCGACCCGTCGGCCGCGTGGGAGCAGAGGTAGGTGCCTGGCTAGACGAAGACCCCCAACATTGTCGACCGGTTCCACGGCAACAGGAGGGGACCCTGAGACACCTCCTCCACACTAGGCTCCCTGGCACGGGCTTTATCCGAGGAAGGAGGGTGGCAGCTGGGAGATGCCTCCCGCATGCTAGGCTTTTGAGGAAGGGAAGAACCCTGAGGGAGATCCTCCTCCTCTCAATAATCGGGCAGCGCCTCCAGAATTTTGAAGGTCGATCGTCTGGTAGTACGCCCCACCTCAAGGCTACTCTCAACGATAGGGGTGTCCGGCCGAGCAGACAAACAGCGCTTCTTCGGATCCTTCTGATCGACCAGAGCCTTTAGGGCTAAAGAGGAGATCCGCTTGCCAGTCTTCTCTCCGTCGATCGGTTTCTTCAAATGCCTGCGGATTATGCAAGTCTTAGACCGCCTGATATTCAGGTTGTAGCGTCTAGTCGAGCCTACATACCTATCAGGTAGCTCAGTGTTGGAGGTCGAACCCTCCCCTCCTCCACCGACTGACGCCCGCTGCTCGGTCAAAAATGTCTGCTTATCCCCTTTCTTGGGCGAAGCACCCGGCAGGTGTAGCTTTACCTGAGGGAGTTTGGGGAACAGTAGCCTCCAGTCATCTTCAGTCTCGTTTATGTTCATCACCCTCTGGTCCCACTCTACCTCCAAGGACTCAGAGCACCTGCGGGACCCAGTGGGGTAGAACTCCTCTATCACTGAGGAGAGTTTTGAAGGAACCCCAGGAACTGTGCAGCCTCCCTGCCATAATCCCCCGATCAGCAGGGGGCATTCCTTGCACCCCCTCACCGAATCTGCCAAGCCACTGATGGGAGGAGTGAAGCCCACGCGGGCTTGAAAACTGAAGAAGTATTGAGTAGCGTCGACCGTCGCCTTGTAATCCTTTATCATGTACTTCTTTAAGAAGTAAGATAGAGGGACACGTTGATCGGTCTTCTCCTCTAGCACCTCCATATAGCGGAGAACCCTCCAACCATTGCCGACGGTCTGGCTCGGAGAGACTTCCATCCACTCTAGGAGTCTCCCAGAGAAACCATCCAAGGGCAGCCTCAACCCGCATCGCAGTTGGCCCGTGACACGACTGTTTCGTCAGCTACAGCATCGACGGGGCCAGTCACAATTGAAAGTGAAATGCCCTCAGGGATGTTGAAGGCCGACCAAACATTCCCTTGCAGGGGAATTTTCTCAGAAATCGTAAACCAATTGAAAGCCATTGTGGCAAAGAGGAGGTAACCGGTCGACTAGGAGGATATGACCGGTTGGATGAAAGGATGACAACCGGTCGAGTAGAGCGGGCTGACCGATCAAGGAGTGAACTCCCAATAGCAGGATGAGACCCGTCGAGCAGAGCGAGCTAACCGATCAAGGCGCGAACTCCCAATAGCAGGATGAGATCGATCGACCAAGCTAAAGGAGGAGAGGAAGCTCAAGAACCAGATAGAAGACTCAGATCAGAGCGAGAGGAGAAATGAAAGTGACACTTTCAGAAGACAAGAGGCCCTATTTATAGAGGGCAAAGGGGACCCACATGGGTGCCATATGGCAGAAAAGAGGAGGGAGAAGTCCGATCGATACTCCTTTCACCCAAGTCACAGGAATCGAGGTGGCCTAGAGGACCTGCACGGATGCCACATGGCCTACAAGAAGCCAAGGGGATTCGATAAGCATTTATGACACCTATGATACGGGAATCGAGAGCCAAGCAAGACCTTGACATGAAAATTGAGATAACTCAACCACTGCCATCAAGCACAATCGACCGCGTACCAGACAACCTGATAGGTAAACGGATGATCCCGATCGATCGAGCAACCCAGGGTGACCAATCGATCAGGAGGGGGTATTGTGTGTACCCTTGTAAACAAAGGAGTCGACCAATCGGTCGACCAGGAGAGAGTCGAATGACCGGTCGGCCAGGAGAGAGTCGACCGATCGATCGACCAAGAGAGAGTCGAACGACCAGTCGGCCAGGAGAGAGTCAACTGATCGGTCGACGAGGAAGAGTCGAATGACCGATCGACCAGGAGAAAGTTGACTAATCGATCGACGACGAAGAGTCAAACAACTGGTCGACCAGGAGAGAGTTGACCGACCGGTCGACGCGGAAGCGTCAAACGACCGGTCGACCATGAGTGAGTAACCGACCGGTCGATCAGGAGGGAGCTGACCAACCGATCAACCAAAGAGGAGTCGACCGACCAGTCATCCAAGAGGAGACGATCGACCAGTCGACCAAGGAAGAATCGATCGGTCGATCGAATAATAAGAAGCCTGTTGATCGACCAACCAACCAATGTTGCAGATTCGCAAGGAATCCCGCTTTTTCTGCCCCAAGGCAGGTCCGACAGTCACGTGAAGTGTTGGTCCGAGAATCACGCACCAAGATCGTGCAGTAGTTACTCCCGAGAATCTCGATCGGGCAATGATCGCAGGAAGTTAGTCCACGCCCTGAGATTTTTGACCGACCAGTAAGGCAAGAAGCATCCCCAGCCATAACTACCAATTATTGGCCAGGTGACACATCATCCACTTGATAAGCGGTTGTGTAGATCATGGGAACATGTCGTCAATCCCATCCCGTTCGGAGCACCACAACTGTCACCTCGAAGCACTATAAAAGGAGGTCTAGCCCCACAGAAGAAGGGATCCGAATTCTAGAAGAAGATGTGATGTCCAATTCTTTTCGGAGTTTTCGGAGCTAGAGAGAGAGACTTACGAGGTTGGCATTTGGGAGGCCGGTCCTCTCTGGGTGTTAGTGGGTCAGGATGAGAGTTTGTAACCAGTTTGGCTTGTTAGTGCATTTCTCGCCCCACCCCATGGTTTTTTTTTCTTCTACGTTGAGAAGGGGTTTTTCCATGTAAACCCGGTCCACTTTGTTCTTTGGTCTGTTAGATTGTGTTTTCCAACTGAACCACCTAATTCTTGAGAAACCCTCCACACTTCATATCACTGTTCTCGAGTCGTTCATGTGATCGAGGACCATAACCAGCCTATATAATTGTTTGTTTTAGGCATAACATGGTTGAGAGGCTTTTCGTTATGTACGGTGTCTCCAATTTGGAAGAAGAAGGGATATTTAACTGCAGTAAAAGCCCGCTCGGGGTGGAGCAGTTAGTTCTTTCAGAGAATCCTGATCACCTTATTGATGCTCGGCCCGTCTGACTCTTCGCTATTTACACAGGCGGCGACTGCACAAACCATCTGGCTAATCTCAGTCTGACGGTACGAGCCGGGCTTTAACCTCGGATCGACTAACTTTTCTATGGCTCCTTCACCTTGCTGCATAAGTGGCTTTGCCTGCGAAATTAAGGGGATTTAAAAAGAAAAATTTCTCAACATAGAGGGCCAAGAATTATAGATGGCGCATCTCATGTGTGATTCTTACTATATCTAGAAAGTTTAAATTCTTTATTGATGATGAAAAAAATTATATCATCTGGATTAATTTACGTACATGAGTGCCAAAGTACGATAGCCCGACATAGCTCTCTTAGCAATTGATTACATGGCTAAGCTGTTGTCCAAAAAATTATAGATGAATATGATTAGTGTTGCAAATATCAATAAGAACAATGAAAAGAGATCTAATAAAATTATTCAAATTTTACTCATCCTCAAAATAAGCATACTCGGCTTGCAAACATCTCAATCCAATCTCTTCCACTACTAAAAGAATTACTATAGAAAGAGATATCAAAGATAGAAGAGTTAGAGAGAGTTTACTCGACGGTCAAAGCACGTTAGAAATGCTTTTCGTAAAGGAAATTCGCCCCCTCTGCACAGGAAAATCCGACGATTTCCTTTCAAGATACGACGACCACACAACTCGCCGTCTTGTGCAGGAAGACGAGTTCTCGAACCACCCTTTTCACCCTTTGATTGATGGAGAGTATCCAAGAAAGATTAAAGATGAAGAAGAAGAGGGTTTTCACTTTTTCTCTCTGCTTTTAGCTTTCTGCTGTTCCCCCAAAGAAAACCAAAAAACACACTACTCCTCAAAAACCACTTTGCTGGTTTTTCTCCCAACAACCCCAGCCAAGTGCACGTGGGCACCAAACAGCCCACTCCTCAAATACCGAAAGACCAAGTCAAAACAAAACAAAAAAATAAATATTTTATTCACAAAGAAATCCATCAATACCCCACATGAATAAAATATTTAAACTCATAAATCAAAGAAATTATTTTGGATATCTCACATCAATCATATACAAGTGTTTTCGGTAAGAGGTGTCTGGCTGACTTGAACCTTTACCTTGTGAGACTAATCTTTATAAGTACAAGTCCGAGGTGAACTAAGTCTTGAACCTGAACCCTTATGTAAATATATTGACTAGAAACACGCACTGAACGGGCTATTAGGGTAAGTTCTCACGGGGTTGCGTTTTTCGGCCATGCGCAGTATCTTGTTTCATGAGTGCTCTAGGAATTTGCCCAAATTCCATAGATAGCGGCCCCACTACCACACTCACATAGGTGAGTTCTCCAAGGGTAAACTGTAACTAACACCCTGCCACATAGGTCTTGAACTCATTCAGAGTATTAAACTCTTCCTAAAGTTTTACAGTTAATGAGCACTTACATCATAGGGAGGGACTTAGAGTTAAACTCCAAATTAGTGCTCCTACTAGTTACTCGATTAGCTCGTTTCCCATTGAACTTTCTTTCTGGGATATCCAGTCAAATAAGTTGGGTAGCCACTGACGATAACTATCAAGAAATAGGCTTCAGTCCCATCCCCCTCGATGTATCCTCAACTTGCTTTCTAGCAAGCCTCTTTGTGAACAGATCAGCAAGATTCTTTACCGATCTTACATAATCGAGTGAAATCACTCCATGAGTCAAAAGATATCTAATGGAATTATGTCTCAGACAAATATGTCATCTCTTTCCATTATACAATGCACTCTTAACTAAAGCAATAGTTGCTTGGTTGTCATAGTGTAGAGACACCGATGTAATAGGTTTATCTCCCAACGGAAAATCCGCTAACATATTCCTAACCCACTCACCCTCAGCTCCAGTCGAGTCTAGAGCTATCAACTCGGCCTCCACCGTGAACCGAGAAAAACAAAGTCTGCTTAGCAGACTTTCAAGACACAGTAGCACCTCCTAAGAGAAAAATATAGCCACTAGTGGCCTTAGTCTCATCTGACTCAGAGATCCAGTTTGCATCACTGAATCCCTCTGGTACTACTGGAAACCTGGAATAATTAAGCCCCAGGTTCATGGTACCTCTCAGGTACCTAAGAACTATGTCTAAAGCATCCCAGTGATACACATCTGGACAGCTAGTAAACCTGCTCAATTTGTTCACAGTATATGCTATGTCTGGCTTAGAACAGTTCGTGAGATACATCAAACTTCCAATGATTTGAGAGCATCTCAACTGAGAGATAGCCTCTCCTCTATTCTTTCTAAGTTTGATACTAGAATCAAACGGAGTATGAACATGTTTACAACAGAACTTCTCAAATTTTTTGAGAATCTTCTCAATATAATGAGACTGAGAAAGAGAATACCTATCTGGAGTCTTATCTAGCTTGAGACCCAACACAACACTAGCAACACCAAGGTTGGTCATTTTAAAATGATTTGAAAGAAATACCTTAGTGCCCAAGATATCTAAACAAGATCCAAATAATAATATGTCATCTACATAAAGACAAAGAATGATAATATTATTATCATCTACTCTACTATAACTATATTTATCTAAATCATTAATAGAAAAGCCAGTGGATAAAAGGATCTGGTCAAATTTTGCATGCCACTGATTAGGGACTTGCTTAATCCCATAAAGAGACTTAACTAATCTACAGACCTTATGCTTTTGACCTATAATCACAAATCCCTCTGGTTGATCCATATAAATCTCCTCTTCAAGATCACCGTTCAAGAAGGCTATCTTGACATCCATTTGATGGATCTCGAGATTATGGATAGCAGCCATAACTATCAACACTCGGATGGTAGTGATCCTGGTCACAGAGGAGTAGGTATCAAAGAAATCTATCCCCTCTCGCTGTCTATACCCCTTGGCAACAAAGCGAGCCTTAAACTTCTCTACAGTGCCATCTGGCTTAATATTTGTCATTACCAAAGTTCTTTTCAACTCTGGTTCTGATACTTCTCCTAGGTTCAACCGATTATACTTCCATTGGTGCAAACCCACTGGAAGAATGAATGTTAGAAGAATCAACTATAGATCTATTAGGCCTATTGCTGAATAGAAACACATTCTCAAAGAATGTAGCATTCCTAGGCTCCAAAATAGAGTTTTCAGCAATGTCACTTATCTTGGACCTAACGACCAGAAACCTAAAAGCTGCACTAGTATGTGCATATCCTAAAAAGATAATCAACGGACTGGGGACCTAATTTTTGCTTCTTGTTCAACGGTACAACCACTATAGCCAAGCACCCCCACACTTTAAAGTATTTGAGGCTATGTTTCACACCTTTCCATAACTCATAGGGAGTCTTGTCATTACCTTTAAATGGAATCCGATTAAGGATATGACATGCTGATAACAGCGCCTCCCCCCACAAGTTACAGGGTACACTCGAACTACTCGATATGGAATTTACCATGTCTTTAAAAGTTATATTCTTTCTTTCAGCTACCCCATTGGACTGGGGTGAAAAAGGAGCTGTGACTTCATGGATAATCCCATGTTGTTCACAAAATTGTGACATACAAGCAACGGTATATTCCCCCCCCCCTCCCGAACCGATCTAAGGATTTTAATCTTTTCCTCTTGTTGATTTTCAACCTCAGCTTTATAAGCAGTAAACCTATCCAAAGCCTTATCCTTGGTCTTAATAAGATACACATAGCAGAATTTTAAAAAGTCATCGATGAAGGAAATAAAATACCTTTTCCCTCTAGGGGTAAGAATATTATTGAACTCACATAGATCACTATGGATTAACTCTAGCAAGCTAGAATCACGCTCAACAGAAGAAAAAGATTTACGAGCTTGCTTAACCCGTACACAAATCTGACATTTATCTTTATAATCTATGCTAGAAGAAGGAATTAGACTAGCATTCATCATACGTTTTAGAGTGCCAACATTAACATGTCCTAATCTAGCATGCCAGATAGTAGAATTATCAACATTTGATGAAACAGATAATGCACTTTTATTCAAATTCAAATTCGATAAAACAGATAGCTTGAAAAGGCTATCACAGACATATCCCAGGCCAATAAAAGAACTGAATTTAAACACTACTACTTTATTAGATTCAAATATCAACTTGTAGCCGTCTTGTACTAGACGGGATCCACTAATTAGGTTCTTACAAAGCTCTGGCACATACTGCACATATAGTTGGAGGACCTTCCCTGAAGTCAACTTCAGGTCTACTCGTCCTTGTCCAAGCACTCATGCAACGGTAGCATTTCTCATGGTCACGCTGCCATCAGATTCCTGATACGACACGAATGTAGACCGATCAGCACAAACAGTATCCACCCACCACTCCTCTGGTTGGTAGATAATATAAACTTGAGGATGATAAGAAACGTACCCCTCCTATTAAAGTGGAGTCACCTCTAGTCACCATGTTTACCTGGCCATCGACAACTGATTTTCCCTTCCTAATCTTGTTCTGGAAGCACGCTCTAGCATAGTGGCCAATTTTATGGCATGCATAGCACTCAATTTTGCTCTTGTCCTTCTTGACCTTAAGATAGGGTTTAAGATTGATCGGTTTCTTCTGTAAGGTTTTCTTATTGAATTTGGGCTTTTGACCTACCACTACATTGTCTTTGGCATGAAACTCAGAAGTTTGCCCCTCAGAGACATGATCTCTTTCTCGGGCTTTCTCCTCTATCTTGAGGGACACAAGAAGGTCATCTAGGAAAATAGATTCTTTATTGTATTTCAGGAAAAGGCCAAAGTTTTTCCAAAACTTAGGTAGCTTTTCTATAATAGCGGCTACAACAAATTTTTTATGAATAGGGATACCTGTCTGGTTAAGCTCATGGACTAAAAGTTGGAGTTCATGGGTTTGGTCAACTATGGATTTGTCTTCTACCATTTTGAAATCAAGGTATTTGCCCACATGATACTTCTCAAGTCCAGCATCTTCGGTGCTGTACTTCTTATCTAAGGCATACCATAGGTTATGGGCAAAAGGAATTGGATGGTAGATGTCAAAAAGTTGGTCTTCCAAACGGCTATAGATGCGGTCGTGACAGAGGAAATTCCTCTCCTTCCTAAGTTCAAAAACAGTAGTGCGACAAGGTTCTTCCTCAGAATTAGGAATGAGGAAATCATCGATTATCGAGAAAAGACCCAACGTGGTAAGCCAGAATTTTATCCACGTTTGCCAGCGTTTGAAATTTTGTCCATCGAAACGTTCAAGGGATGGGTTCGAGGAATGAATAACAGATTCCTCAATAGCCATTTTCAAGTAAAAATGTTGAAAGCAGATAATGAATAAATAAGCCACGGCATGAATCATCCAAACTCGATTTTCATTGCATAAAGTAAAATCAAAGTAGACGGTAGACATGAGAGCATTCAATATAAATTGAAACATGTCAATTGCTAACCGATATATATACTTATTCCGAAAAATTAAGCATATTATGATAATGTTGAAGATTAAAATTAAACTAATCATATTCACAAAGAAATTTCCTTTACGATTGTTATCCAAAAAATTATAGATGAATATGATTAGTGTTGCAAATATCAATAAGAACAATAAAAAGAGATCTAATAAAATTATTCAAACTTTACTCATTCTCACAATAAGCATACCCGGCTTGCAAACTTCTCAATCCAATCTCTTCCACTACTAAAAGAATTACTGTAGAAAGAGATATCAAAGATAGAAGAGTTAGAGAGAGTTTACTCGACGGTCGAAGCACGTTAGAAACGCTTTTCGTAAAGAAAATTTGCCCCCTCTGCACAGGAAAAGCCGATAATTTTCTTTCAAGATACGATGACCACACAACTCGCCGTCTTGTGCAGGAAGACGAGTTCTCGAACCACCCTTTTTACTCTTCGATTGATAGAGAGTATCCAAGAAAGATTAAAGATGAAGAAGAAGAGGGCTTTCACTTTTTATCTCTGCTTTTTGCTTTTCCCCCAAAGAAAACCAAAAAACCCACTACTCCTCAAAAACCACTTTGCTGGTTTTTCTCTCAACAACCCCAGCCAAGTGCACGTGGGCACCAAACAGCCCACTCCTCAAATACTGAAAGACCAAGTCAAAACAAAACAAAAAAATAAATATTTTATTCAAAAAGAAATCCAACATAAGCTTGATCGGTCCAAAAGCGGTATGGATCAACCAGTTGACTAGGATCGATAAATTTAGTACGGCCTGCAAAAACATTGTAGATTTGACATTCAAATATCTATGACCTGTCGACGGGCTTACGGCCAATCAATGTTGTTTCCAAGTCTCAAATTCCATTGTTTCGAGGGTCTACACAAGGCGGAAAGTCAAATTTTGGGATTTTAAATTGTTTCTTCTTAATTTAGTAAAAACATAAATTTGGATTACTCTAGACTTTCTCAGTTTATTTGGCGATATGGGAGATTCGATGCATTTTATGCTTTCAATATGTTTAAAAGGGTGGGGTTTCTTTATAGAAGACGATTTATGGGATTGTAAGAACCCAGTTCATTATCTTGTTCTGTAAACAATTCCATGGGCAATCCTCTTCGACTTTTTTTCTCTTTTGTCCCTTGTGTTTTGTTGGGGATTCAAAGATCTAACCCTGAAGGTCCCACTAGTCGCGCGCACTCACTGAGTCACTGGCGATCTGCCGAGAGCAATCGGAAGCGTTGAACTAGGATCTTAGTTTAGATCCCTGTAGAAACAATGAGAACGTTCGATATATGCACTAGACAAGAATGAACAACGATATATGCTGGTAACAAGGATTGAATTATCACGATCAAGAGAATACACAAGTGGTGGGTCTCCGTTTGTCGGAACCACGCAAGCTACTTTATAATCCCTCTCAGAACGCCACAACACGGAGTAGAGAAACCCCCCTCATAAAGATCAGAGAATACCAAAATATCCCAAGAGATTAGAACGCCCGTCGAGATCGAAGCCGACGAGGAAGACGCACCAAGAATCCGTAGACAAACCCCCTTCCTTCTTCCTCTCTTCCTTCTTCTTCCTCTTCCTTCTTCTTCCTCTTCCTCTTTCTCCTCTTCTTCGTCTTCTTCTTCTTCCTCCTCCTTTTCTTCTCCTTCCTCTTCTTCTTCCTCTTTCTCCTCTTCTTCCCCTTCCTCTTCTTCTTCCTCTTTCTCCTCTTCTTCGTCTTCTTCTTCTTCCTCCTCTTCTTCTTCCTCTTCTTCCCCTTCCTCTTCTTCTTCTTCTTCCTCTTCTTCTTCCTCTTCCTTATGGAGACCGAAAAGGTCATTGTCGCATTTGAGAGGAATAGTATAGTGGACCTTTAATTTCCAAAAGATTTTTAACCCCTCATTGAGAAATATCATGGTGTCTTCCTATATAAATTGCCCCTATTCGTGGGTCTATCCTTCCTACAAAAGTAGCCTATCACATGGGTTCTATGGAATATGATGAGCTACAAAGATGAGCGTAGGAATTGTTAGGGCACATTCAACCTAGAATAAGTTCCTTTTATACCTGCTCTATTGACACCACAAAAAGACTAGTCCTAGCGCATGTGATGACAAATGGGTCATTAACCAAATTACTACAAAGCATCATTTCCCCACCCCATATACGACGACATTTTAAACCAATTGTCTGAAGCAACCTTTTTTTTCCTCCAAAATTGATGTGAAAAATGATCGCCATCAAGTATCAACTACATATCAGGTTTGGAGATAGGTGGAAGATAATGTTCAAAAGCGATATGGGATATACGAATGTTTAGTGCATTTTGGTCTCTTTAATGCCACTAGTACATTTGTGAGAGGTTGATGAGTGTTCACAAAATTTTATTAGCAACTAGCAAGTTTGTCGTAGTATATCTATGATTTCTAGTATGCAGCCCTTCGCAGGAAACTTTCGGGATCTAAGAAAAGTGCTAGTAAATTAGAAAGGAGAGGTTTTATTAAATCCAAAGAAGTGCAGTTTAATGGCCGATAGCCTAACATTTATGGGTACATTGCTCCTCTAAAGACTTGAAAGTTGATCCCACCAAAGTGCAGGCTATCCTAGATTACCATGTCGCTCTTTGCAGCATCCATGATGTTCAAAGCTTCCATGGTTTAGCATTTTTCTGAAGTGGTATGTCTGAGGCTTTAGGAGTACGTTGTTATAAGAGAGAGAGAGAGAGAGAGAGAGAGAGAGAGAGAGAGAGAGAGAGAGAGAGAGAGAGAGAGAGAGAGTAGGGTTTGGAGAGATTAGTAGTGACTCTGTAATTGACTATATTACACTAGCACTACCTCTCCTTATATATAGAGAGAACCCAAATCAGTAGAATATGATAGCCCATATGGGACTAAAGGAATATTACATCCAACACCCCCTCTCCTCACACCATCGTAGATTTCTCCACCTGTTATTGTGCAGGCCCTTGTTTGTTGCCGATTGTAGATGTCTCAAACAATTTTTCCTGCGATTTAGCTCTCGCCACCTTTTGGCACGCATTCACACGCACGCACATGCAGTGCCTTTTACTCACTAATGAAAAATAGGGACTCGGCCCTCTAGGACTCCCCCCATGCAGTACCTTTTAATCACTGATAATAAATAGGGACTCGGCCCTCTAAACCTCCCCCCCCCCCCCCCCCCTCCCACAAACGTCACTATTTGTCGATTTTGGCTTTCGGTCTGCCACTACCGCTGATGGCTGTGATAGAAACTTATATCGATAGTTTTTAGTCGTCATCGCAATCACCAATGGGTTAGATTCCATTCTACTAGGGAAAAATGGTTATGCATAGCTAATTAAAGAAGCCCAAGGTGGGGGAGGTCCAAAAAGGCGGGCGCTATGCACAAGAGGAGATCGAAGGCACTGATGGTCCTAATTGAGCACCGATAGGAGGTTGAAAGCTTGGAGACTATGGTTACCCACCTGATGTGATTTTCAATTTATTATACCGCAAGTGCACGGCGTCTATTTGGTAGACAGTGGCAAATACGGGTCGATCCCACAGAGACTTGATTGAAAACAAATAAAGAAAAGATTAAAGCTAATTAATTTTATAATCTAGTTTAAAGGGATGATTGGTTTTGTGCAGTTGATTTGTGAAGAGAAATACGGAAAGCAAAACTAAAAGCTAATTAAGATTGAGGTTGGAATCAATATAGAGAAATATTTTAAGCCCTAGAATCCGCTCATGTTGCGATCTAAACCATACTTTTATATGATTTCTACGATGCACATGGAGATTCAAAGTCAATTTATCTCCGTGGAAGATATTCAATAAAGAGCACAATTATGATGCTATAATGGAAAGAGAGAGAGAGTTTTACATGGAAACCCTTGCGGGGAAAGACACGGGCGAAGACGATAGAACGATCCGCTATAATGGAGAACCAAAAAGTTACCAGCAGCGCTCATCATCAACGAAAAGGAATCCCTTCGCCTAGAGCTCCTTCCTCAAGATCCCTCACCAAGCCTCCCTTTCAAGGAAACAAGTTTTCATTACCCAAACAAAACCATAGACCACCCTTATATACGTCAAAATAGGTGTACAAAAGATCTCTCCCAAAATCCCCGTCCAAATGCTAAAACCAATCCAAAATAGGGCAGGAAAATGGCGCAGTGCAAACTAGTCGCCCTGGCAAAAATCTAGATGTTCTGTCTTGGGTACTTCTCGATTTCACCCGTGCGAAATCTAGAGTCTGTTTCAAATGTCCCCTATAACGACCCACCCTTCAACATATCTAGCACGTGATACTTGTTGTGTGATGTTGTGATTTTATTTGCTGACAGTCTCGTGATTGAGCACTTTTTTGCTCAAATCTGCCCGCTTGATCTCTATTTGTGTGCGGTAATTTTGTAGGCCTAATATAGTTCTTTGAAGGGGATTTCCAAATTGCATCAACAGTTGGACTAATTTTTTTTTTTTTTTTGTACAACTGTTTGATGCAAATTGAAAATCCCCTTAAAAGTAGGGGTGGGATTTGGGCAGGTTGAAGGCTTGATCTCTAACCTGTTTTGCTCGTGGAACGGAGAATTTGTGGAAGCTCAATCTGTGCTTGCCCATTCTAGTTCCTCGGGTTGCCCAATTTGCAATATAATGGGCGGGTTGGATGGGTTGGCCGGGTTGCGCAATTAGAAATGCTGGTGCACATAAATAAATGAAAAAAAAACCCAACAGATTTTTAAATTGCATAAAAAAAATATTTGATTTGCATAAGGAAAACATAAAGTCCAGCCCATATCCTCACATATTTCAAACGAATTCTTAGCATTCAACATCAAACCAACAGTCTTTTATTTTCATAAAAAAAACTACCAAAGCATTCAACCTTAGTGTGTCACTTCCTCAGGTTCCTTGAGTTTGGAAGATCGGTGCCCAAACCCGTCCAAATTGAAATCGGGTTGATCTTTTTTTCCCCAAATCCGTCCAAGCTTTTAACCAGCTTCGTCCATGTTTGTCCATTGTTCGGGTTGGACGGATCGGGTTTGGGTCAGACCCGCCCACGTCCCACCCCTACTTAAAAGAACAATAATAGACTAAAAAAAAAATCTTGGAAAGCATGTAGTACAGCATAATTATTTGGTAGATGGTGAAAAAACTATACTGGTCATGTTGAACAGCATGAATGAAACAAAATTTTGATAATCCCAATTAGACACTTTACATGAAAGCTTACCTTACATGTTAGCCCAAATCCAATGTATGGCTGTGGAACCATGTTGAATGGAGTTGGATGACAAAGAAATGGTGATGCACCAATATTTTTTTTTTTTTGAGAACCCCTCCTCTCAGGAGGGAGGGTTTGGCGGACCCCAACCAGAAGTCATTATGAACTAAGAAATGATACCATTACAAAAGCGGCATCGACACCCAAGGTGTACCCCCTTCCAACACGGGCCAACAAAAATGCCCTGCACAACAAGCAAGAAAAAACAACAAGCCGAAAGTCCTAAGGCTCAGAAGCCCTCGATCTTTCCATATCACGGAATAGAGCTAGGAGCGATCCCGAGTCTTTCTCCGTGATGGAGAAGCCGACAGCCGAAGCTAAATCAAGGATGGTTCTGTCCTCCAGCATGTTGATGGGCAGGCCCAAGTCCTCTCCATTAAGATTAGACAACTGATCCTTAAGATCCTGTATGAGTGGGGTCCTAGGCCGTGGTGGTCGGCGGTGTAAGTTAGATTCAAGGGCTCGAGATTTGGCTCGAAGCGAAGCCCTGGCCTCAATCGTGTCCGATCCTCGGTTAGCAAGTCTAGGACTGCGGCGAGCTAGTCCCCCCTCCACTAAGCCTCCAACTTGTGTAACATCTGTTACACCAGCTTCTGGCATCGTAACAACCTCTTCTTCCCCAGCTGCATCAGCAATATTTAGTGTTTCAGCATCAGGTACTGCATCAGCCTCTACGTGCGTAACAGCTTCCTTAGGCAGTGTAACATCAGTTACTGTGTCCTCCTCAAACGAACCCTCATTCTCATCATCCTGCCCTTCAACATCTGCATCCTGCGTTACAACAGTACAATCTGCTGTGATCTGTTGTGTAACAACATCAGGTACCTCGCTATTCAGCTGCGTAATATCAGCAGTCGCCCCAGCAAGCCCTTCTGCTGCAACTTCCTGCTATAAATCATCTGTTACAGCCTTGCATCCTGCTAGACCAGCATAAGACATTGCACTAGTTCCAACCACAACATGCGTACCATCAGGAGCTCCAGCCTCAAAGTCCCAACCACAACATGCACCAATATTCATAGTAACAAATTCGGCGTTTTGGAATAATTCAGTGAGGACGGCAAAATTCGGAGTTCGGAAAATATCCGAAAAATTCAGAATAAGTTTAGGAGACGTTCGAAAACATAAAACATAAAATATATTATATTATAATAGTAATTCTATATTAATAGATATAAGAATATATATTTATAACTAAAATAAAATAGGCAGCACATAAAAAAACTTTGAGAAATTGTGAATTATTTAAAAAATCTGTGAATTATTTGTGAATAATTCTGAAGTTATTCGGGCGTGACCTATGTTGCTGAATAATTTGGAGAATAATTTGTTTGGTCTTGAGTTCGCAAATTATTCACGAATTTTTTAATAATTAGGAGGATATTGCTAGAGAGAGAGAGAGAGAGAGAGAGAGAGAGAGAGAGAGAGAGAGAGAGAGAGAGGAGCAGATTATGTCCTTCACGCCTCAAGCGGTGTGGTGCTATACCTCTCCTGGGACAGCACCCTCCTCAGTGGTACCACATCAGCCGCACCCAAAGATCGTGAGATATGCTCCAATCTTAGGCATTGATCGCTATTCGCTAGATAACAATGGCCTGTTATAGAGAGGTGGGGCAAGAGCCTCAAGTTTTGGCACACCAATATTTGCTCTCAAAACACCATCTGAAAGTTTTTTTTATTACAAAATGATCCCCAAGTAAAATGACCAAAACAATTTTTTTTTTTTTTATTCTGTTCGAGACATGTTTGGCCAACCAGGGCCGAACAAAGTATTGTATGTTCAGCCGACCAGAGCCGAAGATTGTATAATACGTTCGGCCAACCATGGCCGAACATACTGTACCATGTTAGGTGGCCGAACGTATTGTATCATGTTCAACCATGGTCGGCTGAACGTACTATATAATGTTCGGTTCTGGTCGGCCAAACATAAGGTTTGGATGCCAGTAGATGACGACGGAGAGAAAATCGATGGGGGGAGGAATCTACGGTGCCTGGGCGGGGGAGTTCGGGGAGGAGATGAACTCGGAGAGGGGGGGGAGAGTGGAGAGGAGCTCGTCGAAGCTGTTGATGGAGGAGGTAGGGTGTTAGACGGATAGAAAATCGGCCGGGGGGGGGGGGAGCTCGAGGAGGGGCGGAGAGCAGAGAGGAGCTCGCCGGAGTAGCTGATGGAGGAGGTAGGGTGTTAGGGTTTGGGTGTGTGTGTGTGTGTGTGGAGTAATTTGGGGAAAAAAGGTAGTATAGGATTTTAAAAAAATTGGAGGTGTGCAGTGAGCAAATACATAAAATTTTAAAACTGGGTTGTGAGGGAGGTGTGTGAAGAGTATTTGGTGTTTGAAAAGGAATACTTGGTGTGCCAATAGACCCACTCGAGAGCCTCTCGTGCCATGTCAATCATGCCTCACAAATCATGGAGCATGTCTCAGAAATCGTGGCATGTTGGGCGACGTGGCGACAACTCGCCACAACTATCTGCAAGGAATGTCATGCATGCTCCTGAGGAAAATAGGGCAATGATCTTTGTTCTGATACGAGGCCTACAATATTTATATAATATGTTACGTCTGTTCGTGATAATTATGAGTTTGCCATCTTTAACAACTCTTCATCAATAAAAATGATCCAGATAAATCTAATCGCCAATCAAGATCTGGAGAGAGAAAGAGAGGGAGAATTCAAACGTATGATAGAAAAGATACAAATGCAAAAGGATTCAATTCAAAGACATACATGGCCAACTCTTAAATGAGGCCACAAACTTTCCCTCTTTGACCATACAAATCCTTTCATATTCCTGTCAATCCCATGCATGACAGGCTCTTAATGGCCCCATCGAAAAATCGATCTTTTCTTTTGTGCCCTTTGCTCGATGAATTTTTATATTTCTCTATGTCTTCGACCTTGTTGAGCCAAAGACCTTTGCTGCGTGCCAATCAACACGAACATGCACTAATGATCCAACGAAGGAAGAGACAGTGTGCAGTGATGTTGGTCCGTACACAATCATGATCGAAGCGATTACCTTTGTCTCAGCATAACGCCCACACCCCTATATAACTAACTATATAAAAGACCGAAGGATTCAGAATCAAATTCGACCAGTGTGCAAACTTTCATCAGTACCATAGTGTCGAGTGTGCATAACTTACATTCAGAGCCTGTTCTGATTACAGACTCAGCTGAAACAGCACAATACATTGGATGCACGAAAACTATGCTGCTCTTCCCCCCCTCCCCTATGTTAAAACTATGTACAGCCTTTGCTTTACTTGAAATTGATCAAACTGACAATAAACAGTAAAAAAATAAAAAATAAAAATCTATTTCATTCTGTGACCATAGATGTCGTCTTCCTCGGTATCAGAAACCCCGAGCATGGCGAGAGCGAAGTGACCCTTCATATCACTGTTCTCGAGCGGGTCATGTGATCGAGGACCATAACCAGCGAGGCAACCATTACCCTTGAAAATGGACCAATCGGTGCAGGTCTCCTCTTCTCCTTGCAGCATCCCGATCACCTGATCGATACTCGGCCTTTCTGACTCTTCGCTATTTACACAGGCGGCGGCTGCACGAACCATCCGGCTCATCTCAGTCCGACGGTACGAGCCGGGCTTCAACCTCGGATCGAACAACTTTTCTATGGCTCCTTTGCCTTGCTGCAGAAGTGGCTTCGCCTGCAAAATTTAGGGGATTTAAAAAGAAAATTTTCTCAAAAGAGAGGGCCAAGAATTATAGATGGCCCATCTCATGTGTGTGATTCTTACTGCATCTAGAAAGTTTAAATTCTTTATTGATGATGAAAAAAATTATATCATCCGGATTAATTTACGTACATGAGTGCCAAAGTACGATAGCCCGACATAGCTCTCTTAGCAAACGATTACATGGCTAAGCTTGATCGGTCCAAAAGCGGTATAGATCAACCAGTTAACTGGGACCAATAAATTTAGTACGGCTTGCAAAAACAAGGATACCTTCCAAATCACTTGTCAAACCATTGTAGATTTGACATCCAGATATCTATGACCTGTCGACAGGCTTACGGCCAATCAATGTTGTTTCCAAATCTCAAATTCCATTGTTTCGAGGGTCTGCACAAGGCGGAAAGTCAAATTTTGGTATTTTAAATTATTTCTTCTTAATTTTGTAAAAAACAAAAATTTGGATTACTCTAGACTTTCCATGTTTATTTGGCGATATGAGAGATTCGATGCATTTTATGCTTTCAATATGTCTAAAAGGGTTTTCTTGGTGTTTCATTATAGAAGACAATTTATGGTATTGTAATAACCCAGTTCATTATCTTGTTCTGAAAACAATTCCATGAGCAATCCTCTTCGACTTTTTTTCTCTTTTGTTCCTTGTGTTTTGTTGGGGATCCGGAGATCGGAACCCCGAAGATCCCACTAGTCGCGCACACACACCGGGGATCTGCCGAGTGCAATCAGAAGCATTGCGCTCGGATCTTGGTTTGGAGCCCTGTAGAAACAATGAGAACGATGCACTACACAAGAATGAACAACGATATATGCCGGCAACAAGGATTGAATTATCACGATCAAGAGAATACATAAGCGGGTGGGTCTCCGTTTGTCGGAATCTCGCAAACTACTTTATGATCCCTCTCAGAACACCACAACACGGAGTAGAGAAACCTCCCGCACTAAGGTCAGAGAATGCTACAAGATCCCGAAAGATTAGAACGTCCGCCAAGATCGAAGCCGAGGAAGACGCACCAAGAATTCGTAGACAAACCCCCTTTCTTCTCTCTCTCTCTCTCTCTCTCTCTCTCTCTCTCTCTCTCTCTCTCTCTCTCTCTCTCTATCTATCTATCTATCTCTCTCTCTCTCTCTCTCAACCCTAGCCCCCCCTCCTAAATAGGAGAGGAAAAGTACACCGATGGGAGACCCAAAAGCACCACAAAAATCGGTCAAAAACGACTCAAAAACCGTCGCCCCCTGCTGACCTGCACGTGCAGAAATTCTGGGTCAGGCACACTACTAGATGAGTCATGCGCACGATCCCCTTTGGCTCGATCTGCTGTCAAATCCGGTGCTCGGGCGCCCCTGGTGCTGGGTCGCAAGTCCGAGTCTGGGCGGGTACGAGCTTCGGTGGGCCAACCCAACATGTTTCTACTTCCACAGAAAGCAGACTACGACCTGTGTGAATGGGTAGTCGCTTTGCTAGAACCTACTGGCTAGTGTTCAAGGTAAAACATAGGACGTGGACTAAGGAATTCAAAGAACCGCCCCAAAGAAAACCAACCTTCAGATTTTGTGCATAAAGTATTAAGAATTTCTTGACAACACGTTGGTTGCGTGTTGAGGTTCCGACTCCAGATCAGGGTGATGATGGATATGATTCCTCCATTTTAGAAAAACTTCTCTACAGAGAGAGCCACATATGTTCTTTTCAATCAAATAGGACGGGTTGTGAGCATCGGTCAATCTTTGGTGGTATATAAACATCAAGAGAGGAATAAATGTGGACAAATTCATCAATGGTTGACCATCATCTAACACATATTTGATCACATGGATATGCGTAATGATATCAGGATTGAGCTTATTGCACTAAACTGGAACGATCGAGTTTCTACCTGATGAGAGTAGCTTAAGAAGACCCGTAAAGCTGTAAAGCTAAGATCACATATTGTAAATAAGGGTGCGGGTGCAATACATGCCCTTCATTTATACATAGAGCTTGGACCAACATCTCCAGAATTTTCCTGGAGGTGGTAGATCTGTTAATGATTACACCGAAGAATTCTATCAAGTCATCACTAGAAATGAGTTGATGGAAACCGAGGAGGTCACAAGATATCTTGGTGCAATCGATCCAAAACTCAATCAAAGAGTTTTCAAGATGAAATATTCACGAGGCTTAACTATGTGCTCATTGTTAGTTTGATATACATTGTTTGCCCAGTCCCTACCAGCTTAAGCTTTTTGGTGCATGGTTAACTGACACTTATTGTGGAGATGAAAAAAATTAAGGTCAACCCTTTCCCCAAGATTGGATGATTCAGATCTAAACCCTAGGAGTAGTATACCTTGGCAGGATCGCATAAATATTCGACAATCCGGGCCTAAGAGTCAGCCTACTGACTCGGGTTCTAACTTTTATTGTTCAAAGGATGGAGATGCGAGACATATGACGATGGACTGGCGGAAGGCCAAATGTCATCCACGAAAGTAGCTCATGGTTAACGACGACAAGTTGTTCGATGAAGGGGATGTCTATCCCATTTGTGATGAAGGTGAGAGTGTAGGAGATGAATAGTTGCTACTCAATAAAAATATTTTCGTCCCAAAGCAAGGGGAGAGGATTGGCTGCAAACCAACACATTTCACACCCCTGGCACCATCTAAGTACATGTTTGCAAGGTGATCATTGGCGACGGTAGTTGTGAGAATGTCATATCTCAAAAAGTCATTGTGGGTGCAAAATTTGGCTAAGGCATTCATTGAACCACATCAGCAGTTCAAGTGGGATAGCTCAGGGCCCAATAAATTACAATAAGGGCCCTCTAGCCCTGCCTGGGGCCCACGTCTGCAAAGTGATCATTGGCGACGGTAGTGGTGAGAATGTCATATCTCCAAAAGTCATTATGGGTGCAAAATTTGGCTAAGGCATTCATTTGCCCACATCAACGGTTCAAATGGGGCCCGCGAGAGTCGCTCAGTGCCCAACAAATTACAATAAGGGCCTCTAGCCCTGCCTGGGGACCACGACGACATCTCGGAGACCTGCTGGCCCTGCGACGACTGCCTAGGAGCCCTCCAGCCCTGCCTGGGGCCCACGACGACTCCTCAAGGACCCACCAGCCCTACCTAGAGCCCGTGAGGACAACCTAGGGACCCTCCAGCCCTGCCTGGGGCCCATGACGACACCTCGGGGACCCGCTAGCTCTGCCCAGGGATCGTGACGACATACTAGGAGCCCTCCAACCCTGCCTGGGGCCCACGACAGCACATCGGGGACACGACAGCCTTGCCTGAGACCCGCAAGGACATCCTAGGGCCCTCCAGCCCTGCCTGGGGCCCACAACGACAACTCGAGGACCCGCCATCCCTGCTTGGGGCCCGCGAGGATAGCTTTGGGACCCGACAATCCCCCGAGCCCTATAAATAGCAAACCCAACATAGACTAATGATCAAATTTCCACGCTAGAGCCATTCTTCTTTTCCACGAAGAGCATATAGGTTTCTGGAAACCACTCTCTAAGATCTGATATGTTTATGGAATTCACTCTCTCCTCCTCAACTTTGCTCTCTGTATACTTGTACAAACACTCCTTGGCCTATCGAGAGTTGCTTTACTTTTCTCAGAGTTAGTGGCTTCAAGGTTGCGTCTTACCACACAGAGACGTAAGTTTCGGCCAAACTTAGTCACCACATCACTGTTTTTACTCTCTACTTTCTACATTCTACATTGCTTACGCTACAGGGCACCGCACTCCGATATTCTATTGATTGTTGGCGAGAATCTTTACACGCCAAAAGAATGCCCCACAGTCGTCACGAAGTTGAATCTGTATACAAAAAAGCATTGTTCTAAAAAGCGGTCCGGGCGACAGCCTAGGCGTTTTAGGGGGTTGGCCGCTCCGCTTCAGCATTAAGCGGCACTGCAGGCGGGTTGAACAAAGGCGAGCGCCTAGGCGGGTTTCAAGTAGGTTCCAAGCAGGAGAACAGATTAGTAATAATTTTTCATAAAACCCCGACCCCACTCGATCCCCTCCTCCCTTTTCACTACATAACTAGATATCCTAGATATCCCAAAGGCTCAAAAGCTGCTCTTTTTCCCCTGCCTTGCAGTTAACCCTGACCCCACCCGATTCCCTCCTTCCTTTTCATAAAACTTTTATATTCAAATCGGTTGTTTTGATGTTTGCATATGTAAAACTTTCTATTATTGTTTTTTTATATAGAATTATGAATTTATATATATACATACATATAGAATATATAAAATATATTTTATATAGGTGGACGCCCGCCTTTTTCTCCGAGCGTCCGCCTAGTCGTCCGCCTTCCGCCTTGAAACCACTTGACCGCCTGCCTTCCGCCTTCCGTTTTTTAAAACATTGCAAAAAAGTACCTTCAACCTACAAATTGTCCCAACTAAGAAGGAAAATGAGGTAGTTGTAGGTAGTAGATGTTTGGTTACATTTTTAATTAGCAAGACATAATTTGATAACACCTGCTATATAGTTGCAAGGATCTTTGTCATATGTTATTGGGTAGACCATTAGTACATGCTAGGTCATCCATATAGAATAATTTTCTTGAAGGCTAATATGATCCATATTAGCCCCAATAGAGGAGGCAAATTTACACAAACCTAAATCAGGAAAGGGTAATGGCCTACTCACCGTGCAAACATCTATGACTTATAGAGACCGAAAAGGCCATTATCGCATTTGAGAAATAGTATAGTGGACCTTTAATTTCCAGAAGATTTTTAACCCCTCGTTGAGGAATATCATGGTGTCTGCCTATATGAATTGCCTCCATTCGTGGGGCTAGCCTTCCGACAAAAGCAATCTATCACATGAGTTCTATGGAATATGATGAGCTGCGAAGATGAGCGTAAGAATTACTTAACAAAGGGCACATTCAACCTAGTATAGTTCTTGTTATACCTGCTCTATTTCCCCACCTCATATACAACGACATTTTAAACTAGTTGTCTGAAGCAACCTTTTTTTTTCTCTCCAAAATTGACATGAAAAATGATCATCATCAACTACATATCAAGTCGAGAGATAGGTGGAAGATAATGTTCAAAAGCGATATGGGATATACGAATGTTTAGTGCATTTTGGTCTCTTTAATGCCACTAGTACATTAGTGAGGTTGATGAGTGTTTCACACAATTTTATTAGCAAGTTTGTCGTAGTATATCTATGATGAAACTTTCAGGATCTAAGAAAAGTGCTTGAAAATTAGAAAGGAGAGATTTTACATAAATCCAAAGAAGTGCAGTTTAATGGCCGGTAGCCTAACATTTATGGGTACATTGCTCCTCTAAAGACGTGAAAGATGATCCCACCAAAGTGCAGGCTATCCGAGATTAACATGTTCCTTGCAGCATCCATGATGTTCAGAACTTCCATGGTCCAGTATTTTTCTGAAGTGGTATGTTTGAGGCTTTAGGAGTTGTTATGAGAGAGAGAGAGAGAGAGTAGGGTTTGGAGAGATTATTATTGATTCTATAATTGACTATATTACACTAGCACTACCTCTTCTTATATAGAGAGAGAACTCAAGCCATTAGAATATGATAGCCCATATGGGACTAAAGGAATATTACATCCAACACCCCCCCTCCTAACACCATCGTAGATTTCTCTGCCTGTTATTGTACAGGCCCTTGTTTATTGCCGATCATAGATTTCTCAACCAATTTTCCCCTCGATTTAGCTCCCGCCCCTTTTTAGTGCGCGTGCACACGCACACACATGCAATGCCTTTTACTCACTGATGATAAATAGGGATGTAGCCCTCTGGGACCCCCCCCCCCCCCCCAATGCAGTACCCTTTAATCACCGACGATAAATATGGACTCGGCCCTCCCCCCCCCCCCTCTCACAAACGTCATTGTTTGTTGATTTCTACTTTCGGTCTATCACCACTGCTGCTAGCTGTGATAGAAACTTAGATCGATAGTTTCCAATCGTCATCACAATCACCAATGGTTATGCAGAGCTAAAGAAGCCCAAGGTGGAGGAGGTCCAAAAAGGATGACTCGATGCACAAGAGAAGGCCCTGATGGTCCTATTCAAGCACCGACAGGAGGTTGAAAACTTGGAGACTATGGTTACCCACTCTCAATCTTAGATCCCTCTCTCTCTCTCTCTCTCTCTCTCTCTCTCTCTCTCTCTCTCTCTCTCTCTCTCTCTCTCTCTCTGTGCCTTCTCTTTTCTCTTACCTTCTCCTCTTGTGCGACTGATTGCCCTCTCAAGCCGATCCTCCCTCATTGTTGTGCCTTTTTTTCTTTTATAAGGGAGTACTAGGGTTTATTGCCCAAAGAGCATTAGGGCCACTACCATCATACGACTTGGATATATCCTAGAAGTAATGATCCGATCAGGACACTCAGTGTGTCTGAGGGTTTGCTTAGTCGATCCTCATCCGAAGGATGAGGCTGGGACGCTTAATCTGTTATAGCAGAGGGACTAAGCATGCTTCTCTCTGATGGAGGCGCATTGGTTCCAACTAGATATATTTGGATGGTTCAGATAACTCATGTACCACGTGTTGTGCATCGGTCCCCACAGAATATTCCGATACCCGCAACAACAAGGCTAGCAATATTACATGGTTCATAATGTTGAGCCATAAAGAGGGTTCAAACATGAAAGATGAGTGCAGTGGATATGATGATGTTGATGTGGATTTGTAGTAAAACTAGGAGAAATATTATGGGTAATGACTAATGAGTGTACTAGAGGAAGTGAAGAAGTTACACTAATCGAGAACAAAATATGGAGAACAAATGAGAGGAGGATGTTGAGGTGGATGTGCAGTAAAATTAAGAGAAATATCGTAAGTAATGTGTACTAGAGGAAGCGTAGAAGTTACGTTATTGAGAACAAAATATGGAGAACAAATTAAAAGGTATGGACACGTACAGCAAAGAACAAAAGGTGGTCTTGGTAAGAAGAGGGCCTCATATTGTTGTGGAGAGTTCAAGATAGTGGGGAAGGCCTAAAATAACATATAGAATTTATTAGATTTGAAAAAATTAGCGCCGACAACAAAAATAGCCCTTAATAAGAATGAATGTCAGCAAAGAAGCATTGATAAAGCCAAACCCAAATAGATTGGATACGGCACGTACAACAAAGGACAAAGATGGTCTTGGCAAGAAGAGGGCCTCATATTGTTGTGGAGAGCTCAAGATAGAGGGGAAGACCTAAAATAACATAGATAGAATTTAGTAGATTTGAAAAAATTGGTGCTGACAACAAAGATAGCCCTTAATAAGAATGAATGTCGGTGAAGAAACATTGATAAAGCTGAACCCAAATAGATTGGATACGACAAAATGTTTATGGTTGGTTATAGTTATTGGGTCCTCATTTGTGTCTTCTCAAGCATAGTTACCAACTTCAGGTTCGGTAACAATTCGGGCTCACGTAAAAATCGGTAAAAATCGAAAAATTCATATTAAAAACGGATAAAAATTGGGGAAAAGATCGGATTCGGTATTCAATCGGCTAGGGTGAAATTTGAGAAAAACGGCAAAGTAGGAAATTTTTGAAGAACTACAGGAGTTAAAAATCAAATTAATATATATATATATAATATATTAAAAATTCTTTCAACTTTCTATGTTTAAAGAAATTAGACATCCATAATTTATATAAATATAATAATATTAGGCAACAAGTCAATAAAAACATCCACATCCCAATTAAGATCTATCAATCAAATTACAATATTACAAAACCCAATATGTTCAGAATTTATTGATTAAAATATAAAAATTCTATAAAATCTTAGTTAGAATTCATCAACTCATCAATAGCATCAAATCCTAAATTTGTGTCACATTTTGCTGCTATATTCTCTTCATTTTCTAAAGGATTCATTGTCACCAAAGTCGTCGATTAAATCGCGACTTATTGAGAAAGTTTTGGTAAAAAGTGTCAATTTTGGTGATTTGAATAAGTCGGCATTAAAAATTGGTAATTTTTCGGTTTATGTTAAGTACGAGTTTAAAAGCAACTTCTTCAAGAAGTCAAGAGTTTTTTGTGACTATGTTCTCAATAGATTTAAAAAGAATTCAAATCTCTCTAAAGTGTCTTGTTGTTTGTGTGACAATCATTTGGCAGACAGAGAAAGCATAAAATTCAAAATCGAAGGACAAAAAGGGAGAGGTATGGGTACGAACCTCCTAACCTGTCTTCAACTTGCAGATATCTCATTTTATGTATTCCAATATTATTGAGTAATGGCAAAAATAAAAGAATAGAAAAATAAAAAAGTGATACGGAGTACCTACCAATAAAACCAAGTTCTCCTCTCCTTGAGGCCTACTCCGGTCTATTGCTTTCCGTCCAGTAATTAGTTCCAGTAACACCACCCCAAATGCATAAACATCAGTTCTATCTGACAATTTCCCGTGCTGGAAGTACTCGGGAGCCAAATAACTGCATTTGCAACCATAAAAAAAAAAGAGAGAATCAATCACCCACATAGTTTTCTAACAAGAGAAAGGGGAAGGACTCGAATCACTTCTACTTTCTACCCAAAAGTTCCTTTAACGGCCTTGCAAAGGAACGGTAGAGAAGGTCCATGAGTCCATGCAGCCAACCCAAAATCGCACAGCTGCCAACATAATAGAACCCAAAATCAATGTTCCAATCAAAAGGTTAAATACATGAGAATGATTATTCATTATGCTGAGACCACAGGTCTACTATAATTTCAAAGACACAGATCTCAATCATCTTCTCTCTCTTTAAAGAAACAAATCAAAATATCAACTTTCTACATAGAATGGATCATTATGTAGAAAAGTGCGGCCCGTCCCCCCACTCGAGCCTACTATCGTGGACCCATGGGAAATCATGCATTTCCAATGCGGTTTGCACAAATCAGTTGCATGTTCCAGCTGCCCATTAGTAATAATCATTACTGTGAGCCCAGCACCTGATCCACACCATGGAGGAAGGCATGATGGATATGTTCTACCCTACAAAAGACCATGGGCGAATCCAAAAAGGAAAAGATAAAGAAAGTAAAGCTGCAAAAGAGAAAGGGAGAGATCCAATCTCACTTTGGGTGATTTGTTAGAGGAGAGGAGGATGTTGGAGGGCTTGATGTCTCGGTGCACTACGCATTTATCCCTGCCGTAATGCAGGTACTCCACCGCCCGAGCCACCCTGACCGCCACCTTGTACCGCACCTCCCACGACAACACCTTCCCCCTCCTCCGCTTCTCTGAACGCCGACCCAAATCAGTGAATTGTAATCAATTGAACCACATTACATTGAATTTCTAAGTATTAAAGAATACAGAATGCAGCGAGGGGGGAGGGCGGGTACCGTGGTGATGGAGGTGGTCTTCGAGGCTCCCCCGGGAGATGTATTTGTAGATGAGGAAGAGACCTCCGGGGTCGACGCAGAAGCCGATCAAGGGGACAATATTGGGGTGGCAGAGTGAGCTGGCAATCATCAGCTCCCGGCAGAATGCCTTGGCGCTCTCCCGGTCCTGGCCCTCCACCCGCTTTACCGCCACCGCCCTCCTCCCCACCCCGATCCTCCCCTTGTACACGCGGCTCAGCGCCCCCCTCCCCAGCTCCCTCTCTAACAAAAATTCCAGCTAAGATTAGTACCCAAGTCCAGCATAGAACAGTAATGTGCAGTGATTAGGGATCGTGAGGCCATGATTTACCTCTGCAGAAGCCCCGGGTGGCCGATAAGATCTCGCAGTAGCTGAACCTCAGCAGCGTACTGGCGACCGGCGAGATGCTCCGCTCAAGCGATTGCAGCCTCTGCCACTGCTGTCGCTCACGGGACCGGGAGCCCACTTCCTTCCCTTCGTCCTCCAGGCTCACCAGGAGCAGCACGGTCGCGTCCGCCGCATCCGCAGCAGTTGGACACCCGGCGAGCGCCTCAGCCTCCGACTGCGAGCCGAAGCTGAACCGGAAGGACGAGTGGACTGACTGCGGGTCGGCCTCAGCCTCGGCCTCGGCCACCACCTCCGCCTCCGCCTCCGCCTCCGCCCGGACATCTGCAAGCAACCACGACTTGTTGTTCTCCGGGCCGCCGCCGCCGTCGTCGCCTACCACTCCTCCCCTTCTCCGCCAGCGCCTGCGCCGCCGCATTGCGCTTGCCTTGGAGACGACAAGCCCGAGGCCCCACGCCATCTCTCGACAGGCCGCCGCGGGCTCCGACGACAGTGTCCAAACACCGGCAGCATCTGCGGCAGGAGATAATGCGCCCTCGCCTCCTCGGCCAACTCTTCTACTCCTAGCCGCCCCTCTGGAGCCAATGCTGCCGCCGACTCGGCGGCCGCTGAGGCTGTGGGAACCGCCCATCTGGCCCAGATCCCCTCCACCGATTACCCAACCCTCGCCACCCAAATCCCACGCTAGAGAGAGAGAGAGAGAGAGAGAAAGAGAGAACCTGCTGTGACTTTGGGCTTTCCGCTTTGCTTGCGGACCGAGATTCCGATAGAGGTAAGGCTGCTTTCTTCTTCTTCTCGCTCCTCTCTCTCTCTCTCACTATGTCTCTCCCTCTCTCTCATATCTTCTCTCTCTACACTTTTTATTTATTTCATTAGTAATAGCTTTAAAAAAAATTTCTCCATTAATAACTTCAGATCTCCACCAGTCGGTCGGCCCCAATCGGTGATCCCGCATCACAGCCGTACGATGGCAGGCGAGCCGAAAGTGAATCGTACTCCCGTAGACTGCATGCGGCTGTGATGAGCGTCGGGCCCACCGACCGACGGGAGGAGATCTGAGAACGAAGGCATGGGGCCCCTTATTTCATTTTGGGATTCAGAAAACAGTACTTGGCTGCTTGGCCCCCAGCAGGAACCTCCTGCTTGGGCTGAGGTGTCAGCAATTGATGGGCCACTACTGTGGACCCCTATGGCAGAATTGTAGATAACCCCTCCACCGCTGCGTAAAATTAAGGGGGACTTAGTTAGAGGTCCTGACAAAAATATCAGTTTAAGGGAAAGGACAGCAACAAGATGGTGTTGCACCATATCAACCCCCCCCCCCTCCTCCGTTGCTACCGTCGAACCTAACCGAACCCCCCGCCCCCTCCCCCGTTGCCGCCATCGGACCTAACCGAACCCCCCAACCCCCTCCCCCGGGCTGGCCGGACCTAATCTACAGGCCAGGGGATGAACCCTAGACCTAACCGAGGAGCCAGTCGCACTCGCCGCAGCTGCCGAAGCCGCTCGCGCCCATCGCCCTTGCCACTGTCGTCGGAGCTGGTCCCGCCCACCGCAGCTGCCGGAGCCACTCGCGGCCGCCGCCCCTGCGGATGCTCGGGAGAGAGGGGAGAAGAGGGTGGGGGGGTTAGTTTCGAGGTAGGGACCTTCAGCTAAACTGGTCTCTTGTATATCCTAAGGCTAAACTGATCTCTTTGTCAGGGACCTTACACACATTAGCCCTAAAATTAATCTGGTTCAGCTAATAATGTAGAGGGAAAGCGGTTGATCATGACCTGCTGTACCCGGTTGCCAACTGGCTATAGCACGTAGGAGGGTGGATTGTCCTTTTTCTTTTTTTTTTTTTCTTTTTTTTTTTTTGGGGGGGGGGGGGGTTATTAGCCTAAGACCCCTCTAACCAGCCCAACATTAGGACAAACCCACCGAACCTTATCATTTGAGCTCCAGCCCCACTTAACCAACCCAACATTAGGACAAACCTATTGAACCTTTTCATTTGAGCTCTAGCCCCTCTAACCAACCAAATATTAGGATAAATCCTTTCCCTTTTTTTCTAATCCCCAGACCACCCTCATATTCTCTCCTCTCGATCTGCAGGGTCTTCAGGTCCGATGGAGGCGGAGGCGGAGGCGGACGTGGAAGCGGTCGCGAGTGACGAAGGCGGAGGTGACCACGAGCTGCGATGAAGGAGGCAAAGGCGATCACGATCAACGATGACGGAGGCGGTGGTGCGAGCGGCGGAGGCGAAGGCGACAGCGACGGCGGGGGGGTTGGGGTTCGTTTAGGTCTGGTGATAGCGGTGGAGGGTTTGGTTAGGTCCGGTGACGGGGGGGGGGGGGGGGTTGGTTAGGAGGAGCTTCGGTTGTGGCGGAATGATGACAGCAAACATAAATTTTAAATGGAATGATAGGCTTTTTCTCCATAGGGGTTTGATCTTCTAAAATGGGCTTCTTGCTAGTTCCCCCTTTTTTTCCAGCAAATTAGGTATAGATCCTTAACCATTTTGCAATATTAGCAACAAGACACCATAATTTGATATATTAGCTAAGGTCTCTACAAGTATACATTTGTCTTCAGAATGAGTATATATTCATCTTCAGAAAGAATATACATTCGTCTTCAGAAAGAGTATATATTCGTCGGGAGAGACTTGAGCTATGTTTTGAAATTAACATGTCCTGCAACTAAAAGTCATCCCTCAAAAAGGACTTATGTCAAACTTTTTCTCTTTTTTTTTTTTTGGTAAATTACACTTTGCCACCCTCAAGTTTAACCCAAAAACACAACCTCCCTATAGTTAACAAACTTCAGTTTGCCCCTTCAATTCAGTTTGATGAGATAAAAATTATCAAATGAGAAATTAAGTAGCTGACAAAAAGGGGTAATGTGCTAACATTTCAAACTTTAGGGAGCGATTTGGAATAAAATAAACGAAGGAGGCCAAAGTGTTATTTACCCTCTCTTTTCTTTGCAATTTTTTTTTTTTTTTAACACGATGACGTCAATGAGGGTGGATTGTCCATAAGGGATCTCGAGTTGGGTGAACCACCGGACAGGCTTTGGCCAAGTGGCCAACTACTGCGTCCGTCCTTTGTTCTTTTTTTTTTTTTTTGCTGGACCGGGCAGGCATCATCCTTCACTTCGGACACGTGTAATGCGACCACAATCACAGATGCGTCCATATGCACAAATCGTAAAGACAAACTGTCCTCAATTTTTCAGAATACATACTCGTGTGACCACGAAGTTAAGTCCCGAGCTTTGCCCAACGTTCCAATGAGAATCACATAGCCTCCAACAGTTGCATGTGACTTGCTTCTTAGAAAAAAAAATACCAACAGCCGTATGCAAGTCGCTCCCTAGAGAAAATCGAGTAAAAAACAATTAGTTCTACCAATGAATACAGTGTTTAAGGTCCTTAGTTGAGAAACACATGTCCCAAACAGCCGCATGTGAGTCGTCTCTTAGAGAAAACATAATAAAAACAATTGAATGCTACTAATAAATGTAGCGTTTGATTGGATCATAGTTTCTAAGTGTTCACATTGAAGGGCAGAGGCTCTACCTTTCTGAGTTTTTTATGTGGTGGTTGTTGCAATCCGAGGCCCTCGCGCAGCGAAACACGACAAGAGTAGAAGCCCCTCGGTGGAGACGACCACCGTCAAGACTGAGCGAATGGAAAAACAAAAGTAAAACACCCAAGAAATTCCAGCAACGACTGATCGATGGATTCACTAGTATGAAAAAACCCGAATACAATTACAATTGTCTCTAATCAATCCCTCATACACCCCACAAGGAGATAACCATAGAGAGAATAGATCATGCAGCCCTACACCCCGAAGAACACCGAAGGAAACCCTCCTCGAGACCTTCCGGTCTCCAATGGATTCCCTTCTCTCTCCCTTGATGATGGCTGCGTTCTAATCTCTCCCTTAGGTTGCTTTTGTATCTCTATAACCTCCTAGGTTCATACTAGGACATCCTTTTTATAAGGTTACATTTGTATCCAACTTGGAGAATGAATCCCACGCAAAAAACGCATTCCGAATTGTCTCACCAGCGTGATGTCATACCAAGTCGTGCGCACGACCCGGGGAGGTCATGCACATGTCCCAACTCAGTTTTCTTGTTCGACTTTTATGCCAATGTCAGTCGTGCGCACTGCTTGGGGAGTCGTGTGCACAACTCTTCCTGGCCGAGTCTTTCGCCCCTTGTGCTCTGTCTTCTGTCTTTCCAACACGCATAAACCTTGGAGTTGTATATGGCTTGTTTGGAGCCACATCTTCAACAATCTCCACCTTGGCTTTAGAACAAGACATGAACACCTCCTCGAACCAAATCACCATCTCTTTGAACCGTGAATCCATTTCCTAGTCGCCATCGCCGCCTTTGGCCCCGCACCGGGAGCCCAATCACCAAACTTGGTGATTGCCCAAGTCTTTCGACTTGGTGACCTCCTTATCAACCTCGCCTTTGAGCATGCTCCACCAGTACCCTTGTTCTTCATTAGATATCGTGCATGTTCCACCACTCTTCCTGCTACCGTCATGATCCTGAAAGTTTCTACCATCGCCCGTCGATAGCTCCACTGTAAACCATGGCCCTTGATTAGCTTTGGGACGCTACCCACGCCCATTACTCCCAAGTTGTTGCTCATCGGTCAACGCTCGAACATCTTCCACACCCTATTGCACCACAAGTGTGCCCACGGCTGAGTCCGCCGCCACCATGACCGTCATCACTTTTTGTCCGTCGTTCATCGATAGCCATCACACCCTACTAGACCGCAGGTGTGCCTGTGGCCATGCCTACCGCAACCTCGTCCGTCGACGATCCGTACCGACACCCATTGGCACCTCCACCAGTCACTCGTCAACAATCCACATCAGTCTGCCCCGTCGGCGACTGAACACAATACCATCAGCGCCCCTCATGCCATCGAGGTGCTCCACCTCGATCCAGGCACTCGCATATATCGTGCCATTATGACTTACCGCCGTGATACTTCGAGATGGGAAGTAGGTGATGTGGGTGCAAAAATCATACTGGACCGGACCGGACCCACATAGACCCGTGTAACGGCCCAAGTAGGCAAGCCCAGGCCCATGGACCTATTCTACAGGGCCCGCAAAATCAAGGCCTCCCCTTATTGGGCCTAGCAAGGAGGCCAGGATATAGCCCGCGTGAAGGCCCAAGCCCGATTGCACCTTGTCACTGCCATAACAAGCATATACCTCAACTATAAAAGGACCCCTATGACCTACAGAAGAGGGGGGGCCATTCAATCAAAGGAATAGAGGATTCCAGAGCCTAAGCCAGAGCTCTCTTCTATTCTTCTTGGTCTCTTCTAGTTGCTCTACGCAGTCCAATTATAAGAAGCTTCACTTGGCCCGTCGAGGGAACGTTCACCCCATCTTTTACATCCATTATAGTGCAAACCAGATGACACTTCTCACGCGGAGATGTAAATCGTAAGACTAAACTTCGACAATAACTCATTGTGTCATCTTTCTCTCTCTCTCGTCTCTATTCTCCACAACATACAAATCATCTAATTCAATCAATAATTATGGTGCGAAGTCTCTGATTAAGACGGCACGAAAAAAATTTCCACAATCATTTGGCACCGTCTGTGGAATATCGTTAGAGGTTTTACCCACACTTCTACAGACTCTTACTCAACTTGTAGTGACGAGCCACAAGAGAGGGACTCCCTGAAGAAGGCAGCTGAGAGAGCGGGGTTATGGTCCACAACACTCCCACCACTAATGAAGATCCAACAAGGACTCGCCTGGCTACGAGTCATCATCTCACAGAACCAAGGGGGCATCACACCGAGAGGCTTCAGGCATCCACGCAAGCACTAAGGCAAATAGTGTGGGATCGCCTCAATGTCGACAGCTCTAACAACCCGTAAATTTGGAAATTTATTCTAATACGTTATAATAGTAAATTTCCCTTTTAACCCCTCGTGCTTGTTTTTATTTTGAACTTTGCTTTTGTTTTTATCGGACTGTCGATTGATAATGCTTTGCTAGACTTGTGCGCTCTGGAGAGAGAGAGCTCCACAAAGTTCTAGGGATTCGGGTGGTTTCGATTAGTGATTAGTCAAAAATTAGTGATTGTACCAAATAGAGGTAATTTAGTATTTTTTTATAAATTGTTGTTTGGTTGATCTTCAAAAATGTATAAAGTCAAGTATTTTTGTATTCCTCTTGCCGAAAGCTTTCCAATGAGTATTTTTGCACAATTTTTGGATTTTTGGATCAAAAGATATGATCGTTTTTCGATGGACTGTCATTAAAGGCATGTGCAAATCCGACCAAAAATTTAATAAATCAAATCATCTTTTGAATCATGTCCGATTTGGATTTAACTTGATCATACCCGACCCGACCAAGTGCAACCAAATCGTATAGGGTTTTGGCCCTACTCTTAACCTTCCAATTTTGATTGGACGAGTGAGATTGGATCCTTCATTAATCAGGAATCTTTTTCCCTAATCAATTACTTTTCCTTTAAAACCAAAAACCTAATCTCTCTTCTCCACCCAAACCCTAGCCATCCTTTCTTCTTTGTTGCTCCTCCTATGCTTGGTTGATGGAGCACAGACGAACGCTCCACACCAATAAGGTAAAACCTTCTTTCCCTTCACTTCTTTTTCTCCTCTTCTTCCTTTTTCCTCCCCCTTTCCTTCTCGCAATGTCTCTTTTCTTCTCTACGTTTCCCTCCATCTGTCAATTCTTCTCTCATTTCAGATTTTAGGATGTGCAGATTTTTATGTGTGCAGAGTTTAGGGAGTGCTGAGTTGAGAGAGTCTGCAGAATTTCTATTGGTAGGTTTAGTGTGCAGGTTTTTTTTTTTTTTGAAAGATAAATAAAACAATTTTATTAAAACCGAAAAGAGAATTACAGTTTAGGGCTTGACTCCAAATGAGCAAGCAAACCTAAGTACAAGTTACAACACAAAGTAGCACACACATAACAACTCATCCAAACAAAACAAAAGGCTCTGCCCTCCACTAGTTCCTATTTATCACAGCTCTTCTACGGGTAGACCGATTACAAGGGGGGGTCGGTTTTGGTGTAACAGCATGAGGAGGGGGGGGGGGGGACTCCCAAAAACCGAGGCCCCTAAACCCCACCCAAACCTCAGGCTTCGTTTTCGAATGCCGAAGCGGAGGCTTCGACCTTCGTCGTCGCATGCCAAGGGCAAGGCCTTGGGCTTCGTCGAATGCCGAGGTGAAGGCCACCTCAAGTTTCGTCTTTGAGTGCCGAAGCGGATGTCGCCTCGGGTCGAGACGGTGCCGGCATCTCGGACTTCATCAGGTGCCAAGGCGGCAAAGCCTACCTTGGACTTTGTCTTCGAATGCTGAGGCAAAGGTCGCATTGGGCCGAGACAGTGTCGATGTCTCAAGCTTCGTCAGGTGCCGAGGCGGTAAAGTCTGCTTCAGACTTTGTCTTCGAATGTCGAGGCGGAGGTTGCCTCAGGCCGAGACGACATCGATGTCTCAGACTTCGTCAGGTGCCAAGGCGGTAAAGACTGTATCGGACTTTGTCTTCGAATGCCGAGGTGGAGGTCACCTCGGACCGAGATGGCTTCGACGTCTCGGGCTTCGTCAGGTGCCGAGGAGGCTAAGCCTGCATCGAACTTTGTCTTTGAATACTGAGGTAGAGGTTGCCTTGAGCCGTGACGGTATCAACATCTCGGCTTTGTCAGGTGCCGAGGTGATAGAATCTGCCTCGAGGTTTGTCTTTGAATGCCGAGGTGGAGATTACCTCGGGTCGAGACGACATCGATGTCTCAGGCTTCATCAGGTTCCGAGGCGGCGAAGCCTGCCTCGGACATTGTCTTTGAATATCGAGGTGGAGATCGCTTCGGGCTGAGAAGACATCGATGTCTCGGTCTTCGTCAGGTTTTGAGGTAGCAAATCCTGCCTCGGACTTTGTCTTCGAATACCGAGGTAGAGATCGCCTCGGGCTGAGACGGCATCGATGTCTCAGGGCTTCGCCAGGTGCCAAGGCGGCGGAGCCTGCCTCGGGCTTTGCTTTTGAATGCCAAGGCTGTCACCTTGGGCCGAGATGATGTCGTCGTCTCGGGCTTTGTCTTTGAATGCCAAGGGCAGGGCCTTCGATTTGTTGATCGATGGGGGTTAGAATTCAGAGTACTTAGCGTGGCGCCTTTGCGGTTGGACTTAGGCGGAGAATCGTTTCAGTCGAACCTTCATCGAGACGTATAGTTTTGTACTGTTGCAGGTTAGTTGGCCGTGTCACAATATGAACCGAACTAACTGTGGCGAGGCACTAGTGTATGTGCCCTTACGTGACAACGGGAGCATATGCGACGTCAATGATTCTGAATACTCAGCGTAGCGCCCTTGTATCGGTTGGACGTAGGCGAAGCGCCATTTTAGTCGAACCTATATCTCGGGACACGTAGCTTTGTACCGTTGCAGGTTAGTCGGCCGTGTCGCAACGCGAACTGAACTAGCTATGGCGAGACAGTAGTGCATGTGTCCTTATGTGACAACGAGAGCATATGTGACGCCAGTGATTCAGAATACTCAGCGTATCACCCTTGCATCGGTTGGACTTAGGCGAAGCGCCGTTTCAGTCGAACCTACGTATACGTAGCTTTTGTACCGTTGCAAGTTAGTCGGCCGTGTTGCAACACGAACTGAACTAACTGTGGCGAGGCACTAGTGCATGTGTCCTTACGTGACAACAGGAGCATGTACGACGCCAATGGTTTAGAGTACTCAGCATAGTGCCCCTTGTATCGGTTGAACTTAGGCGAAGCATCGTTTTAGTCGAACCTACATCTCGGGACACGTAGCTTTGTACCGTTGCAGGTTAGTCAGCCGTGTCGCAACGCGAACCAAACTAACTGTGACGAGGTACTAGTGCATGTGTTCTTACGTGACAACAGGAGTACGTGCGACACCAATGATTCGAAGTACTCAGCGTAGCGCCCTTGTATTGGCTGAACTTAAGCGAAGCGCCGTTTCAGTCGAACCTACGTCTCGGGATACGTAGCTTTGTACCATTGCATATTAGTCGACCGTGTTGCAATACGAACCGAACTAACTATGGTGAGGCACTAGTACATGTGCCCTTACGTGATAACGGGAGCATGTGCAATGCCAATGATTCGGAGTACTCAGCGTAGCACTCTTGTATTGGTTGGACTTATGCGAAGCACCATTTCAGTTGAACCTACATCTCGAAACAAGTAGTTTTGTACCATTGCAGGTTAGCCGGCCGTGTCGCAATGCGAACCGGACTAACTGTAGCTTTGAGTAGACTTTGAAATTGAATTTGATAGTCTCTCATAGAACTTGAAGCGGCTGCCATTTTATTGATAACTCGGAAGATGTTACATTCACTGATAGAGTCTTTTGAGGTGCGCTGCATTCCACGCTCTTGGGAGTTATCCTTTTGTTGAGAGAATGATGGCCGGGGTTTGATTGACTCACGACCGTGCAGATTCGACACATCTCTTTCTCCCCTCCGAGGAGGGGGAGGAGGAGGAAGTGAATCATTTATTCTTCTGGCCTCTGCTTTGAACTCCTTGAGGTGGCCTGTCTGTAGGAGATCTTCTAGGTGGAATTTAGGCTGTAGCATCGAACGGTTGGGTGACCATGGCACCGTGTGGAAGTTGCAGTAGATCGACTT
This sequence comes from Chamaelirium japonicum, assembly GCA_947650365.1. NCBI lineage: Eukaryota > Viridiplantae > Streptophyta > Magnoliopsida > Liliales > Melanthiaceae > Chamaelirium > Chamaelirium japonicum. The sequence continues at coordinate 18,266,516 of OX393558.1, forward strand.
GTCCCCCGTTTGCTTGGTGTCAGGCTGAAGAGGGTTGGGCCTCTTGAGATAGTTCTCATGCTGGATCTGCTCAATGATGATGTCGATAGGCAGGTTTTAGTCAGTGAACGTTGTCCTCTGAGGCTTTGTGGGTCTATCGTCTTCCCACCTTGGCCTTTTGAAGGCTCCATCTTCTTTAGCCTGAGCATTATGAGCTAGAGCTGCTAGTCTCGTTGGTTCTTTATCTGAAGAGCACTTGTTGAGGTCACGACCCTTGCAAGCGACCTGATCATCCTCAACCTCGATCTCCCATTGGATGTGATCGAAGAGTGTTCCGAGGGAGGCAGGAGGGTTGCGGATGAGATCGTTGTAGATATGGAGATCGTAGCGTAGGGCGTTCTGGAACGTAAGCATGACGACTTCATCGTCGAGGTGACGCCCTGAGAGCACTGTGTGCTCGTTCCGGAATATCCAAGTGAACTCTCAAAGGGTTTCATCCGATCCCGTCCTGAGTCGATAGAGGGAGTCCAGCTTCTTCTCCGGCTTGAGGTTCAGCCGATTGTGTTGAACGAAGAGGTCTGCCAGATCCCCGAACCAACTCACGGAGCTAGTTGGGAGGTTGTGATACCAATTGAGCGATATATCGTCCAGACTACCAGCAAAGGTGTGACATAGAACCTGGTTATTGTTATCATGTGGCGTTAACACTTGCTTGAAAGTAAGGACATCCAGCGCCAGATCTCCTATTACACAGTTAAACCTGGCGAGAATGGGGGGCTCTCCAACTTCGAGGAAACTTGGCTCGAAGAATCTGTCGATGAAGTGGCCCTTCGGAGGCATGATTGTTTTGACGATCACCTCCTTGGTCGGAGATGGGTCTCAAAGGAAGAGGAAACATAGAGGGCATCAGAGTCCCTCTCGTCGTCCAATACACGGTTGGGCTCGGTCATCATTGTAATATTGCCAAAATGTGGAACGACGACCATCGTTCCAAATACCCCTCACGATGCGGGGATCGAGGGATGACTCGAAGCCGAGAGACTCAGGATGGGGAGCAGACTCATTGAGACGTTCCCAGACCGTTGGTTTGGGAGGAATAGGCGAGGGTCTTCTCAAGAGGGATTCGAGGGACCGTCGAGGGATGTCTAAGATAGATCATCTGGAAGGAGCGGAAGATTGGTCGACCGACCGACAGACTTTTGCTCCGTCGTTGATGCTGGCGGTTGACTGCGGAAGGTTGACTTCTGCATTGATGACAGATTGTCGGAGAGAGTCTCTCTCGACCATAAGAGTGATATTTTGCCTCATAAGAGTGAGGAGTTGGAAGTCCTCAGCTATGATCTGGTATGTCGCATGAGGGTTGGCGACGAGTGAGACGTGCGCTTTCCCCAAGTATTAAGGATTTGAGTCAACAAGTTAAGGAGACTGCCGAGGTTCAGCCTGAACAGTGCGATCACCTGACGGATGACTCCTTGAATCAACAGCAGGTTGTTGCTCAGGGTGTTGACTTGTTATGAACCGATGACTCATTGAGTAAGTCGTCGGATGCTGGACATCGGGATGTATGTTACTTCTCTCCGGCTGGTCCACTGGTCGTGTCTTCGTCATTTAGGTGTATCGATGATGACAGACGGATTGCTCGGCAATTGGTAGCTACTCACTTGACGGAAGGAGCTGGGAAGCCTGAATGTCACAAGTTGATAGGAGTTAGATCCCATAGATGGCGCCAAACTATGGGGGAGGATTTTGATCGTCGTATGTGACCCTCCTCCAACAATTGATTGAAGGTTTTATCCTTTGGGATATGGCACGCTTTGAAGCACTGAGCTGTGACTTGCTAGGCTGTCACATAAGCACTATAGAGTAGATAGGTAGAAAATAAATGGCACAGGATGTGATAGAGGAGTTCGACCGAAACCTACATCTCTGCGTGGTAAGACACAACCTTTGAATCTACTATCTCTGAGTTAAAAGTAGAGTTACTCTCGACAGACCGAGGAGTGCTTCTTCTAAATAGACAGAGGGTGGAGAAGGAGGAGTCTGAAAATCAGGAAGCTCGAGGAGCTTTGGAAAACAGAAAGTAGGATTCTGGTCTGGAATTTTGAATCTGGAATCATTTACAGGATCTGCTATTTATAGAGGTTTAGTTTATCTAGAGAATATTCTAGGAATATTTTCAGAAATATCCGGAGTTTGGTAAATGCCCGGGGAGTTACAAGCCCCTAGATATTGCAAATGGGCCCCAGGCATGGCTGTGGGTCCCACCGTCGCACACGTAGGCCCCAAGTAGGGTTGCGGGTCCCACCATCATACAAGTGGACCTCAGACAAATCTGCGGATCCTACCGTCATACTCGTAGGCCCCAGGCATGGCTGCGGATCCCACTGTAGTACTCGTGGGCTCCAAGCGGGGCTGCGGGCCTCAGCGTTGTACTCGTGGGCCCCAGAAAGGGATACGAGTCCCACTGTGGGGTGCTAGCCAGATTTGCACCCATATAAGCTTCCGCTGAGAGAGAGAGAGAGAGAGAGAGAGAGAGAGAGAGAGAGAGAGAGAGAGAGAGCATAATAGTTGCTCCACATGGTCCGCATCCTGCACTCGGTCTCATATGATCTCATCCAAACCTAAGTAAACCTTCTTCGGTTCGGTTTGGTTCGGTGTGAACGTGTTTTTTTTACCAATCCAAAATCGGAAGTAAACCAAAATTTTTCTACATTCCAGAACCCAACCCAACCGAGCATCTAAAAACCTAACCGATAACCGTTTATTTGATTTGGTTTGGTGCGGTTTTTTGGTAAGGTCGGTTTTTTGAACAGCTGGGCCAGGAGTATGTCCCGTTGTTATGATTGTATGTTCAAATAGCAATGGTCTTTTTTTGAGAAAACTACAAGGGATTTATTCATGGCACCCCAGACTCTAAATAATGGTTGTTACAAGTATGGTCATCATGATTTAAAGGAATGGAGGATGACTCTTCCTCATTCATAGAAACCACAGAGCTTCGATGGACAAAGCATCAAGAATATCATCCGGTACCGGATCAGTTAGCGATGCGTCTCCATTCTCCAAAGCATAGGCCGCTAGGAGGTGAGCCACCTGATTAGTATCCTGATAGATGTGTTGAATGCGATAATTACTTATAGATTGAAGTAGTCTCATGGATTCTATAATCTCGTTATGGATTGACCAGGGAGGGATAAAAGACCCTTCCAACATGAGTTTAACTACAGATAGGTCGTCACCCTAGCCTCTATAATCACTCTGTCAATCTTCGAACTAGCTATGAGGCCAATGCATACCTTCAAAGCCAAGGGTTTAGCTATGAGGTGGGAGCATCCTCCGAATATTCGGCCTCACATCTGGAATAGTAAACATGCTTCATCTCTGATGATAAACCCACAAGCCACCTGATATGTGGTAACAATTGCATCAACATTTAGTTTAAGCCAATTCTCCGGAGGTTTCTGCCAATATCTGATGTGATTCGGTAGTGAGCCTTCTCAGATTGGATTGGATACAGTACCCATTTTCCGCTACATAGCTAATATTTGGGTAATGGTTTGGCCATATTAGATATTAGAGTTATTAAAGATTATGTCATTACGAATTTTCCAAATGCCCCACATAGCATTCATGATGAGAGGCAAACAATCAGACCCCAAGCTTTTCCCCTTTCGAAACCACTCGATGCATGTAGAGGTGGGTTGACGATCATGTCGGTGACTTTTCAGACCCTCCCAAATCTTCTTTCTTAAGATGACCCCATAAACAGATGGTCCACATTCTCCTTGACTCCAGGACTCCAGGGAACAAGATACAGTCCCTAGGAATACTCGGGATCCTACGAGATAATATGGATCTCAGTGGCAAGCAGCATGCGATAACCCTCTAAAGAAAGAGTTGGACTCGGGGTAGCAACTGTTTTTGACCACAAATAATAGCCCAGCAGTCTTTGGTTATGGACTTGTGGTGGATACGTCTGTATCTCGATTAGGGCTGGCGATTTCGGACCCGACACGGCAGACCCGACACAAAGTTAGCGGGTCTGGGTCAGGGCTAAACGGCATCGGGTCGTAAACGATAGACCCGTTTAATAAATGGGTCGGGTCCGGGTTTAGGGTTTGGACACGGTAGACCCGTTTAAAATTCAACGGGTCGTGTCGGGTCGGGTCTACCCGCAATCCGATACTGTATTATATAGTACTAGCGGGTCTATCGGTCAGGTCGAGTCGGATTGGGTCGGAACGGGTCAACTGAATAGACCCGTGTGGTAAACGGGTCTTATCGGGTCTACCTGTTTACTAGCGGGTCGGGTACGGGTTTAGGATTTAGACACGATTAGTTAAACGGGTCGGGTCCGGGTCTAGGGATTTTGGACACGACCCGAGACTGGGCACTACACGAACCTGACACGACACGACCCGTTGACACTCCTAATCTCGATCCCTTAGTTTCCGGACCTGTCTGTAGGCGGATTTGAGAGTGAACTCACTGGAATCAGTCATAGTTAGGGCTGGCAATTTTGGACCTGACACGAAGTTAGCGGGTCTGGGTCAGGGCTAAACGGGTTTAGGTCGTAAATGGGTCGACACTATAGACTTGTTTAGTAAACGGGTCGACACGATAGACTCGGAAAGACCCATTTAAAATTCACTGGGTCGTGTCGTCGGGTCGGGGCGGGTTTACCCGCAATCCGATACTATATAGTATCAGTGGGTCTATCGGGTAATGTCGGGTTGAGTCGGATTGGGTCAACTGAATAAACCCGTGTGGTAAATGGGTCTAACGGGTATTATCGGGTCTACCCGTTTATAAACGGGTCGGGTCCGTTTCTAGGGGTTTTGGACACGACCCGAAACTAGACACGACACGAACCCGACCCGACACGACCCATTGCCACCCCTAGTCATAGTCCATCTAACTCTATCTTGCGTATCGTTGTGACCGATTCAAATGCAGAGAATTTTTTCGATCATCTCTTCGTGAAACGCCATCCTCACGTGGTGCCTGCACATCCCATTGAGTGTTATTATTTACTAGTAATGCCCGTGCCTGTCGGCACGCAAAAGATTTCGAGGGCGAGGACGATATTTCGAGGGTGGCAAAAAAATATTTCGATGGTGGCAAAAGACTTCGAGGGCGAAAACACTATTTTTAGATAGATAACAATATTTCAAGGGTGGCAAAAAACCATTTCGAGAGTTGACAATATTTCAAAGGGAGAGAATAATATGTTGAGGGTGATAACAATATTTCGTGAGTGGTGATAATATTAAGTAAAGGGATAAATTAGGTCACGACCGTCTATAATAAAGTTGATGTGAGATAAGCAAACCAAATAATTCCTTCAGCTTCCTCTTATGCTCCAAAGCCAAATAGAAAGATAATACACTTCTGACATGACCCAGTATATACTATCATGTTAACAAATTAGATAATACACTTCTGACATGACCCAGTATATACTGGACACATTCTTACCTGCTCTACCGGACAACATTGGATATGCCTGAACTCTCGAGAATGCTTTCTGAGGTATTCTTGTAGCTTCAAAACATCTCCTCTTTGAAAAATATCTCATAGAACAACACTTCTGTGCAATAGTTTTTATGTACAGCAGATGCAGTGGGAATTGCCGAGTGGTCGGGCTTCACTACTGGACGGATTAGTCCGAGCCTAAAGGGGGCCACTGCCCGAATGGGGCAAGCATTATGGGACCACAACACAAATAGTGATGAGCGATGACTCTCCACCGGAGTGTCGGTGGTTTCTGTGCTTCGCCGAGCTGTGGCGCCTCCTGGAGCTCTTGTTATAACCCCTCGTTTCTATAAAAAAAAATACTATATATGGTTTGAACTCTATCTAGATAGTATTTCTTGTTATCTCCGCCTCTCTCTGTTATAAAGTGGAAAATGAAGTGGACATTCATTGATGTCAAGAAATACGATCCCTGGGAAATGCAACATGACCTTCCTGTCCTATACCTTGCTGTATAAGCATCAGTAGTTTTATGCTACTGATAATGACACTATATAAAACTTGTATACATAGCCTAGTTCAAAATTTTGCCCATTGGTTCATACTGGTATACATAAAACACAAATGACACGGGCATTACAATCAACAAAATACCTATTTTGGCATCACAAATGACACGGGCATTACAATCAACAAAATTTTGCCCATTGCCCATTGGTGCATTGCTTTGGCGTCGCACATATTTGCAAATCAGATTTTGTATACATAAAATACAAAATAAGTAGGCACGGGCATTACAATCAACAAAATACCTGGCATTGACATTTTGAGCCCAAGCTCGATAAGCTCAAGATCTTAATGCGAATGAAAATCGAAATCTGAATGACGACAAATAAATTAAACCTGATCGGTGGAACGGTGCCTAGGTGAGACTGCAGGGGGCTGGTGGATGATGGCCTCCTCTTTGTCCATGTTGATCTAAAACAAAATATGAAAGAAAAGAAAAGATGATGATCTAAAACAAAATAAGATGCTGTAGCGAGAGAAATTCTTTTGCACACCTAACAATATTTATGAATCTTTCAATTTAGAATTACCTGATCGGTGGAGCGGTGCCTAGGTGAGACCGCAGAGGGCTGGTCAATGATGGTCTCCTCTTTCTCCATGTCGATATCCATCGCTTCATGATAAACAAAGAGATAGAGAGATCAGAAAAATCCTAAAAACAATGATATTATAAATCAGATTTTTTAAAAAAATTCCATGAACAGCGCACACCTCGGTGGTGTCGGCGACGGGCGAGGGGGATGAAGAGGCATTCGGCAGCGACGATGGCGACATCTGCATCAGCAGAGGATATGATTGTGGGCACCGAAATTAGCCCACAGATTGGACCCGACCCGCATACGAAACTGGGCCCGCGCACAACGGCCCGCATACGAAACCTGGCCCATACACAACGGCCCACATGCGGAAATCTGGCCCGCACACAACGGCCCACATGCGCAACTCGGCCCATACACAACGGCCCGCATGCGAAACCTGGCCCATACACAACGGCCCGCATGTGAAATCTGGCCCACACACAATGGCCCGCATGCGAACTCGGCCCGCGTGCAAACCCAATTCGCGCATCGCGGCCCAACTCAAAGCAAACGGGTCCACCCGACCCGCAGCTCGAGCACAAAAAAGGGGGCCCACCGGCCCCCCCTCTAGAAAACCGTGCCCCCCTCCCCATGGGGAGGTGGGGCCGGCCATAAAGAAAAAGAAAACAAAAAGGAAAAAGAAAAATAAAAGAAAAATAAAAGAAAGGAAAAAGAAATCAAAACCGCCTCGATGCGGGGGGAGGTGGCGTGGACGTCTACGTAGCCGTAGATCCGCGACGATCCCTCGATCCAACGGACAAGATGACGTTGTGTCGCCATCCGATCCAAAAGTGCAACAAAAATAACAACTCGATCTTTGAAGATCGGGTCACATCTAGCCCGTAACCACCCCAACTAAAAAGGAGGGGATCGGGTTTGTTTCCCCAAATAAGGGAACAATATCTTGATGGTTATGGGGGGAGATATTGGAGGAAACAAAAAAGATTTTAGCCATATCTCCCCCAACCACCCCCCTTTGCCTATAAATAGAAGGGGTGGGGGAAGGCACAAAAGGTCGAAAGCTGAAGAGGAAAAGGCTCTGCAAAGACGAGCTCCAACGCTTGAAGACCGAAGGCTTCGCGAGGCATGGCAAGCGCGTCCTACGGGAACACTTAGCCCATCAAGTCCTCATCAAAGCGAAGACCTTGCACTCGAAGATCAAAGCTTCGACTCCTCGCACGAAGAAGAAAGCTTGGAGAAGAAGACCCGGAGTCGTCGTCATCCCGACTTCTCCAACGATCTTCATCAACTCCGAAGAAGCCATAAGCAAAGGCCGGAGAAGAAGATCGAAGCCGACAACACCCGTCGTCTTCAACAAAGGCGTCGACTCCTCGCACGAAGAAGAAAGCTTGGAGAAGAAGGCCCGAAGCCGGTGCTACCCCTGCCGTCTTCGTCAACAAAAGCCGACGCTACAACCGTCGTGCGGAGATCGGTGCTACCCCCGCCGTCTTTACCAACAAAGCCGACGCTACAACCGTCGTGCGGAGATCGGTGCTACCCCCGCCATCTTCATCAACAAAAGCCGACGCTACAACCGTCGTGCGGAGATCGGTGCTACCCCCGCCATCTTCATCAACAAAAGCCGACGCTACAACCGTCGCATAGAGATCGGTGTTACACCCACCATCTCCACAAGAAGCCTTCAACTCTGATCAAGCCAAATACGCCCGGAGAAGAAACCAGCCGACGTCACAACCGTCGAGAAAGTCGGAAGAATAAAGAAGCCTTGAAGAAGTAGCCATCGCCGTTCGAGAAGAAGATCGAGTCAAAGCTAAAGTCAAAGCCAACGCAAGAAGCTAAAGCAAACGCACCGGTAAATCCCGCGCTAAAGCAACGCACGTGCCAAAGCCAAGCAACTACGACGGTCACGAGCAAAGCACCGCACGTTCTAGCCGATACGACGCGAAGTCCGGAAGAACTAAAGCATCGCAAGTCTCTACCCGTCTACGTTCAAGCGCAAGCGCCAAAGCAAAGCAAAAGCCAGAGCCACGCCAAAGCTACGCCAAAGCTGAAAGCTAAAGCCAAAGCCGACGCAAAAAGCACGATCGACGCCGCGAACCGACGATCAAGGACGCTGAGGTCAAGCAAGGATCAAGGAAGACACGAAGACCGAGGAACGAAGCCCAAAGCCTCCCTAGCCGAGAAAGCGCGAAGCACGGACGGGACAAAATCGACGGCATAAACTCCTTAGCCTCTCAAAAACCCTCACCCTGTAAAGACCTCTGTCCTGGGCAACCCCTTCAGAGCTCTCGCACGAATACCACGTGGAGACGCGGATCAAAGGGACCCTCCAGAGGATCTCTCCCACAATCTCCTGATCAAAGAAAATTTGTAATCTCGTGTGATCCGCAATAAAGACGACCCGAATCTTTTTCCGCGACCATAGATTTCTGGCACGCCCGGTGGGACCTCCTCTCCTTTTATCCGTACGTTGGAAGAAGTTGCTTCAAGTTCGCCATGGCCGGAACGAATGATGATACGTTTGCTCCAACAAGCCTCTCACCTATCGCCGAGTCTCCACTACTCCAACACGGTGATCCAGAAAACCCGGAGGATATCATTCCCCCGGTAGTACGCGTCTACACTCGGCGTACTCAAACTCTTGCGGACTTCTTCACGCCAGAAACTGCTACCGAAGATGCCCGCCAAGGCGCCAATGAGGCCTTGGTGCATGAAGAAACAAGCCTCAATCCTGGAACATCTGTCCAGAAATTTGGGGAGGACCAGCCCCAACCCCGAACCCGTTCGGGTTCTCCAGCGGACTTTGCACCTCCCTTGCCGGGGGCAAACATTCGTCATCAAGCAGAAGCAAGTCAGCGTAACTACGTCTCCGACGACGATGGCGAGGGTGCGGGCATGCAACATCGAGACGTCCTGCGACATCATCCTCCGTCCGCTCTCCAGCTCCAAGTCATGCAAATGGGTGAACACATGGCTCAACTCACCCGACTAATGGAAGAGAAAGATCATCACATCAACACCTTGCTTCAGAGACTGAGTGCCAGGGATGTCGCAACATTAGGTCAACCTCCTGCTTCTCCAGTAGCTGCTCCAGCCCCGTCTCCAACTCCTGCTCTTGCAGAAGTCGGCCCGGCAACACTAGCAACTACTCCTGCACTTTCCTCGGCTCCCGTGCCGGTCTCGGTGGCTGCGCAACCTTCAGTGGCAGCAACGATGAATGCCCAGCAAATACAAGCACTAGTGGCTGACATGATGCGTTCCCACGGCGGTAGCCTACCTCCGATTACGGCGGCATATTCAAAGCCTTACACATTAAGGATCCAACAGCTGCGCTTCCCTACCGGGTTCCAGCCACCAAAGTTCCAACACTTCGACGGAAAGGGGAACCCAAGGCAACACATTGCTCACTTCATCGAAACTTGCAACAATGCCGGCACATACGGCGACGAGATGGTGAAGCAGTTCGTTCGCACCCTCAAAGGTAATGCTTTTGACTGGTATGTTGATCTTCCTCCAGGATCCATTGACAGCTGGGATCAAATGGAGAGGGAGTTCCTCAACCGCTTCTACAACACTCGGCGCATCGTCAGCATGACCGAGCTTACAGCCACCAAGCAAAGGAAGGATGAGCCGGTGATCGACTACATCGATCGCTGGAGAAACCTTGCGCTAAACTCGTGAGATCGCTTGTCTGAAGACTCGGCTATCGAGTTGTGCACCCAAGGCATGCACTGGGGCTTGCTCTACATCCTCAAAGGGATCAAGCCTCGGTCCTTCGAAGAACTGGCGACTCGGGCTCACGACATGGAGCTCAGCTTAGCAAATCGCGGGGACTCAAAGGTCATAGCCTTCCAGAAGGTGGAAGAGGAGGACGAACCGGCGGCATCAAAGCAAGTCAATGTCACCGACCTCGCTTCGACTTCCAAACCACTCAAGATCGGTGGCAAGCTGGACAAAGGCAAAGGAGCCGCCATACCACCTCCTCAGCCTCACGGCCACCAAGGATGACTCTCGAGGAGCTTGAAGCTAAGGAGTATCCCTTCCCAGACTCGGAAGTTTCCTCCATGTTTGATCAGTTGATGCAAGAAAAGATGATCGAACTTCCGCCACCAAAAAGGCCGGAACAAACACATCGAGTCAACGATCCGCTCTTCTGCAAGTACCACCGGATAGTCAGCCATCCCATCGAGAAGTGCTTTGTCTTCAAAGATAAGATTATGGTACTCGCCAAGCAAGGGATGATCGAGATCGACTCTGGTGATATCGTCGAGTCAAATATGACGTCAATCACCTTTGATTCCTTCCCACCAGTACTGACTGCTCCACAACGCACTTCAGCAAGGTTGCGCATCGTCTGTCAAAGATCGATGGCGAAACCAGCTCCAAGAAGACAACGATGGTATGCTCCTGCAGTGCCCAGGGCCAAATCCTCACTGCCTTGGGGGCAATCGCCTCTCGCGCAAACACTCCCTCTTCCAAACAAAGCTACATCCCAGCATGTGCTCAAAGCAAGAAACGAGCAAAGAGACCCTGAAGTCAGCCTGCTAGGCCAGCCATCAGGTAAGTTCGACTTCTACGTCTTCTACTCCAAACCTCCTTCGATCCCAATGAAAAAAATCAAGCCAACCGGCTGGGGATCAGAAGATGAATCAGTAAAGCCTCCAGAAGAGCAAGTCCTTCCGATCAAAGAAGAGCCTTCGGTCACGGCACCAATTCTTCACCCTGACGAAGAAGATCTTACTGATGAAAATGCATGGGCTATGGCGCCTCGAAGGAGAAGGCCACGACGATCAAGCTACAGGATAGCATGTCCGGCCAACCATGAGCAAGATCGAGCGACAACAAAACTCCCCGAAAGAAAGACCTTCAAAGAAAAGAGTGAAGCTCCAGAAAGAAAGACGTCCAAAGTACCTCCAGCAAGTCCGAAAAATCTTCTCCAGCAAACATACCCAGAGCTGCTGACACTCCAGGAGTTCTTTTCCAATCGCTTCCTCAAAGCTGATCAAAACTTCAAGGTTTCCTGCTGCATGATGGAAGTTCATCAAGTGCTCCAGGAAGACGATAAAGAAGGCGGCTCCAATATCGAAAGTATGGAGAGAAGCATCGCCGCCAACGGTAAGCCGTGCAACAAGGCCAAAGCACACATTGCTGACGCCAAGTGCTACCAGGCTGAAGACCTAGTTGCAGAAGTTCCTCCAGCAAAGGCACCACGAGCCCAAGAAGTCCAACCAGTTGCGAGGGACAAAACCTCTTCGCTTGCAAAACTAGTGACATCCTCCAGCCAGATGGTGCACAAAGTCAAAGGAGCGCCAGCATCAAGACGAAAAATCCACATCAACTCCAAATCAAGCTCAACGCCACACGTTTTGTTGCCTGCTCAAGCTGCAACAGTCCTGTGGCTCGCACCTCAATGGCTTCGCAAGCCAGGACGATCGCCTTCCACTCCAGCAAAAGAACCATCGTCACTATTCTCTGAGGCCAACTTCATCACTTTGCAAGAGGTGACACTGCCGTTACATGGTCTGTTGCATACCTCGAGCTCAACCGAGTCTTCTGAGTACACCAGCTCCGAGCGACTCGCAATCAAGACAGAAAACACTCGGGGGCAAAACTCCACCGAGTTGATGTTCAAATCCAGCTGCAACAAAGAAAGCACAGAGCATATGGGTTCATTACCCTTAGTTGCGATACCACATCGCCTGACAAAGACTCAAGCTCGTCTCTCCAAAAGCGACGAACAAAGTCTTTTAAACCACCGAGACATCGACTCTAGTCAAACTCCAGCAATCACCAAAACTCTAGGCAAGAAGATCTTCACTTCTAACTACATTGAAGCGAAGAAGGCGGATGACAACTGCGAACCAGCAGCGACTCTGCCTACCAGTGGCAAGTCCCTCAAAAGGTACTTTGCCTAGCGCAAGGTTACCCCCCTTGCCCAAAAAAAAAAAAAAAGGGTAATAAAGGAACTACGTGTGACTTGATCCCTCTCAGTAGGGTACGTAGGCAGCCTGTAAAGGTTCAGTCCAAACAAAAAAAAGTAAACCACCATTCCAGAAAAATAAGCCCAGAAAAGACGCAAGTCCAACTCCGTGGGACGAGAAGCCGTCAGCCTCTGTCAAACCACCAGCTTCCAGCGCTGCCATAGCTCATCTCTCGAGGCACCCACGCGGTGCAACTCCGAAAGGCGAGAAACCACCAGCTCTCGGTGGTTCGTAAGCTTCTCCCGCTGCTTTGCAAGCTCCGTTGCAAAAGTCTTCTCGGTTGCTCGAGCTTTCTCCAAACGGGACTCCAGCATCTGAAGCAACACATGAATAGCAAGTCAAAGTCCTTGAGGTGCCGAAGCGGCTCGCATCCCACAGCTTACACGCGCTTACACTCCAGGGGTAGAGGAGCCATCAGCTTCCAACGATTCGCTAGCTCTGCACGCTGCTTCACAAGGTTCGCTTCAGAAGCCTTCTTGATCACCCTACCAGCTCAACGCGTCGCAAGCTCTGCACGCTGCTTCGCGAGGTTCGCTCTGAAAGTCTTCTCGGCCGCTCGAGCTTTCCCCAAACAGGACTCCGATTCCTAAAGCGATGCACGAGCGGCCTCCATTTTCTTCTGCACCCGAACCAAGTCTGCAGTAGCAAACGTGTGAAGCCCCTCCAGTCGACGTTCCTTTTCCTCGGCCTTTGCCAAACGCCAAGGAAACGTCCTCCTCTAGTGAAGCCCGTTGCAAGCAATGAGCCTAGTTGTCCGCCAAAAGGGTGCACATATGCTCCTCAAACAAGGAGCCATCCACCAGGAAACCCACCAGTTACTCAAAGCGTCAAGACCCTCCTCTTGGAAGGGTGCAAGTGTCACCTGGATAAACTTCCAGCACAACTCTCCAAAAGAAGCTTCGAAAGAAGACTCTGCGATCTACACTTTCGCTGGTAAGTCTCTGAGTGCTGAGACAAGGCACGATCCTGTCCTGAAGACCCAAGCACGGAAACCGCCTCCAGGACCATCGCCGTGACGGCTGTCAAAGACGTCACAAGAACTGACAAAGAAGCTGCGACCAAAACATCCGTTGGGACTGACTTCTGAATGGCAACTCCGGACTCAGTCGAACGATCTACCGTGAAGATCCCTCATCAGTGAGAATGAGCTCGTCCAACTTCGACACACGCTTCCTGCTTCGAAGTACGACGGTAGAAGACTCGCACAAAAGGGAAACGAAGATGCGTACTCCCTTGGGAGACCGCATCGACGATCCATCCAGAAGTCGGAAAGCTCTCGTAACAGCGGCAGAAGACTTGCGCAAAAGGGAAACGAAGATGCGTACTCCCGTGGGAGACCGCATCGACGATCCATCCAGAAGTCGGAAAGCTCTCGTAATGGCGGCAGAAGACTTGCACAAAAGGGAAACGAAGATGCGTACTCCCGTGGGAGACCGCATCGACGATTTATCCAGAAGACGAAAAACTCTCGTAACGCCAGACCCTGAAAAAGAAAGGGAGAAAAGTACAAATCAGCCACGCATACAAACAAATCAAGTCAAGGCAAAAAAAAAAAAAAGAAAGAAAGAAAAGAGAAGAAGAAGAAGAAGAAGAAGAAAAGGGCCTCGAGCCAAGGACTGCATCTTTCGCGACCTCCACGAAGCCAAAAAGATTGTTAGAGCTGTCACCGAGGTCAAGATCAGCAAGCAAAAGACGACCAAGACAGGCTGCTCCTTGTCAATGCTAGTGGCTTCATCTTCCTCCTCGTTGAACTCCAGAACACCCATCTCGATGTCCTCCAAGCTGACATCACCACCAGAAAAAGTTATCTCCAAAGTCCAGAGGAACATCCAGCCCGTCTTGCCCAGTCTGCCCAAGTGCAACCTCGCCAGTCACTCTGCTCTCGCGGTAGACCTCAACGATCCCGCCGGCCTTCGGAAAGCACTCGGAGGGATGAGTCCTACAAGGAGACGAAAAGTGCAAGTCAAATCAAGATGCAAGGTCAATTCCAGAAGAAAAGGGCAGTGCAAGTCCAGAAGTCTAAAAAAAAAAAAAAAAACCCGGAGCTAAAGCTGCAGCCCCAAAGGGGACCATAGCCCCATGAAAAACCCAAGACCAGAGAGGGGTCAGCAGCCCTTTCCTTCCTTCAAAATCCAAGAAACCAAATGGCCACAGCCTCTTAATGCCAAAAACAAAAATATAGAGGGGGCCGTAGCAAAAATAGCCACAGCCCTCTTCTCTCCGAAAACCCACAGCCCCCAAACGGGGTTGTGGCCTCCAACTCCTGCGCCCCCAGCCGGAGCCCTCACCCGCAGTCGTCGCGTGCCTGAGCTGCTCCCACGCCGACTACTCGCAGCTCCGCTCGATCTGCGACCTGCGCACTGCCACCGCCCGCTTGCGGCCTCGCATCTCGACTCGCACGCCGGCCACCGTCGCTGTCATACCACTCGTGCCAAGCCTGGCCACCACAAGTCACTGCTGTCGCCACTGTTGCCGACACCGCAACCGCACCTCGGCCCTCGTCAGAATGCCAGTCATGACCGCCGCCTCTGCGCACATTCTGCCCGGCCTTTGCTCCATACGCCCGCGGCCACCGGCCGCCTGCACCGCAGCCACCGCTGCTGCGCCCCGTGCCAGAACCCAAGCCGGCCACCTCGCTGCTACTGTGTCCATGAAATAAAGAAGGCAGAGAAGTGGGATCCGCAGTCACCAAAACCCCCAACCATGGCCGGCTCGTGGACCCCAGTACCAAAAAAAGAAGAGGGGTAACGACTGCAGCCCCCATATGCCAAAAGGAAGAAAAGGAGGGGGCCACGGCTAAAAAAAAAAAAGCCGCAGCCCCCATATGCCAAAAGGAAAAGAAAGGAGGGGGCCACGGCTAAAAAGCCGCAGCCCCCCATGCCTAACGAAAGAAAAAGGAGGGGGCTACAGCAAAAACCGCAGCCCCCCTTCCCCTACAAAGACTGTCACGCCCCTCGGGGGGTGCATGCCGGGTCCGCGACGGCCACCAGCCCGCCGCTCCTTGTGCGCGCGCACCGACCGCCGCACCCGCCACAGCCCGGCCCGCCTCCGGTCGCGCCGCACGAGCTGCGCCCGCCACAGCCCGGCCCGCCTCCGGTCGCGCTCCGTGCGCTGCGCCCGCCGCAACCCGGCCCGCCTCCGGTCGCGCTCCGCGCGCTGCGACCACCGCAGCCCCGGCCCGCCTCCGGTCGCACCCCGTGCGCTATGCCCGCCGCAGCCCGGCCCGCCTCCGGTCGCGCTCTGCCCGCTGCGCCCGAGCCCACTGCACCCGCCCCTGCGCGCTGGGCCCACAGCAGCCCGGCCCGCCTCCGGCCGCGCTCCGCGCGCTGCGCCCGCCGCAGCCCCGGCCCGCCTCCGGTCGCGCCCCGCACGCTGCGCCCACCGCGCGCCGGCCGCACCATGCAGCCCCCGGCTGCCGCCCCTACACCGCGCCGGCCTGAGCGCGCTGCAGCCCGCACCTCGCCGCCGCCTGCGCTGCCGCTGACCCCGCGAACCCGACGGCAGAGACGAAGAAGAAGAAGGAAAAAAAAAAAGAGAGAATGAATCTATTTTTTCATTGAACACCCTATAAATAGGAACAATCGGTTATTGGGATAAAGACGAGGAAAATCTCTTATTCCCTGAATCTAGGGGTCTCTATCCGGTGGGCATCAATATCCGATGTAACCACGGAAAAAAAAAAAAAACACGAAGAAAGTGGGGCCAAACCTCGTCGACACTGTCTTCTCCCTGCGCTGTGCCAGACGCGTCGTCATCATCACCTTCAACTGCAACAATCGGCTTCCACCATTGCGCTCCAGCACCGAAGAGGGGCAACAACCCTCCACCGAGGTGCATCGCGGTCGTACTCGTGCTCCCGTCGCCTTGCTGCCCTGGGACTCCGCGCAACGACCGCCGTCAATGTTCGCACCATCCTCGATTCAAAGGAAGTCCGCGACAACAAGGAAGATGAACAAAACCCTAGAAGACATCTTCGTCTCCAAGCCGCCAAAGCCCTTCGTCTCCCACGCTAGCAAAACGATGGGGGAAACGAAATGGCGGGGGTCCTCGTAAAGACCTAAATTCTGAGCGAACACACAAGTCAAGGCCAAATGCTACGCGTTTCCCGCGGGCGCACTCGACCTTGAGGGGGCATTTGTGGGCATCGAAATTAGCCCACAGATTGGACCCGACCCGCATACGAAACTGGGCCCGCGCACAACGGCCCGCATACGAAACCTGACCCATACACAACGGCCCACATGCGGAAATCTGGCCCGCACACAACGGCCCACATGCGCAACTCGGCCCATACACAACGGCCCGCATGCGAAACCTGGCCCATACACAACGGCCCGCATGCGAAATCTGGCCCACACACAACGGCCCGCATGCGAACTCGGCCCGCGTGCAAACCCAATTCGCGCATCGCGGCCCAACTCAAAGCAAACGGGTCCACCCGACCCGCAGCTCGAGCACAAAAAGGGGGGCCCACCGGCCCCCCCTCTAGAAAACCGTGCCCCCCTCCCCATGGGGAGGTGGGGCCGGCCATAAAGAAAAAGAAAACAAAAAGGAAAAAGAAAAAGAAAAGAAAAAGAAAAGAAAGGAAAAAGAAATCAAAACCGCCTCGATGCGGGGAGAGGTGGCGTGGACGTCTACGTAGCCGTAGATCCGCGACGATCCCTCGATCCAACGGACAAGATGACGTTGTGTCGCCATCCGATCCAAAAGTGCAACAAAAATAACAACTCGATCTTTGAAGATCGAGTCACATCTAGCCCGTAACCACCCCAACTCAAAAGGAGGGGATCGGGTTTGTTTCCCCAAATAAGGGAACAATATCTTGATGGTTATGGGGGGAGATATTGGAGGAAACAAAAAAGATTTCAGCCATATCTCCCCCAACCACCCCCCTTTGCCTATAAATAGAAGGGGTGGGGGAAGGCACAAAAGGTCGAAAGCTGAAGAGGAAAAGGCTCTGCAAAGACGAGCTCCAACGCTTGAAGACCGAAGGCTTCGCGAGGCATGGCAAGCGCGTCCTACGGGAACACTTAGCCCATCAAGTCCTCATCAAAGCGAAGACCTTGCACTCGAAGATCAAAGCTTCGACTCCTCGCACGAAGAAGAAAGCTTGGAGAAGAAGACCCGGAGTCGTCGTCATCCCGACTTCTCCAACGATCTTCATCAACTCCGAAGAAGCCATAAGCAAAGGCCGGAGAAGAAGATCGAAGCCGACAACACCCGTCGTCTTCAACAAAGGCGTCGACTCCTCGCACGAAGAAGAAAGCTTGGAGAAGAAGGCCCGAAGCCGGTGCTACCCCTGCCGTCTTCGTCAACAAAAGCCGACGCTACAACCGTCGTGCGGAGATCGGTGCTACCCCCGCCGTCTTCACCAACAAAGCCGACGCTACAACCGTCATGCGGAGATCGGTGCTACCCCCGCCATCTTCATCAACAAAAGCCGACGCTACAACCGTCGTGCGGAGATCGGTGCTACCCCCGCCATCTTCTACCCGTCTACGTTCAAGCGCAAGCGCCAAAGCAAAGCAAAAGCCAGAGCCACGCCAAAGCTACGCCAAAGCCGAAAGCTAAAGCCAAAGCCGACGCAAAAAGCACGATCGACGCCGCGAACCGACGATCAAGGACGCTGTGGTCAAGCAAGGATCGAGGAAGACACGAAGACCGAGGAATGAAGCCCAAAGCCTCTCTAGCCGAGAAAGCGCGAAGCACGGACGGGACAAAATCGACGGCAGAAACTCCTTAGCCTCTCAAAAACCCTCACCCTGTAAAGACCTCTGTCCTGGGCAACCCCTTCAGAGCTCTCGCACGAATACCACGTGGAGACGCGGATCAAAGGGACCCTCCAGAGGATCTCTCCCACAATCTCCTGATCAAAGAAAATTTGTAATCTCGTGTGATCCGCAATAAAGACGACCCGAATCTTTTTCCGCGACCACAATGATAAAGAGAGAGAGAGAGAGAGAGGGGGGGGGAAGGGTTAACCTCGGCGACGGAAGGGACAAACCTTGACGGGGCTAGAGAGAGAGAGAGAGAGAGGGGGGGGGGGAGGGATAACCTCGGCGACGGAAGGGACAAACCTTGACGGCGTGCAATCGGCGACGGGCTAGAGAGAGAGAGAGAGAGAGGAAGAGAGAGGAGGGCGCTGGGTTTAAATCGGGGAGGAGGGGAGCGGGAGGCAGGTGATTAAACGGGGACGAAATCATCGTGAATTTGGAGACGAATTCGGGGCGAAATCGAGGGAGATCTAGGGCTGGGTGAGGGAGAGACGATCTCTTTTGGCCGATCTCTTTCCGAATTGGGCAAGCGTCATCGAGAGAGAGAGAGAGAGAGAGAGAGAGAGAGAGAGAGAGAGAGAGAGAGAGAGAGAGAGACGATCGCGATCGAGAGAGGGAAGGATCGGCAGGCGTTGAAGGAGGCGTTGATCGCGGGGGTTCGAGAGAGAGGGAGATCGAGAGAGAGAGAAAGAGAGAGAGAGAGAGAGAGAGAGAGAGAGAGAGAGAGAGAGAGAGAGAACACCCAATCGCAGAACGACCTGATCGCCCAATCGCAGAACCTGATCGCCGGACCTGATGGCTGCGAACGAATGGCTGTGAACGGATGGCTGATGGCTGTGAACGAATGGCTGATGGCTGATGGCTGTGAACGAATGGCTGTGAACGACCTGATGGCTGCGAACGAATGGCTCGAGCGGATGGCTGCGAACGAACGGACGGCTGCGAACGAACGGCTGCGAACGGACGGATGGCTGTGAATGGATGTCTGCTGCGAACGGACGGATGGCTGTAAGAACGGATGGCTGCGAACGGACGGATGGCTGTAAGAACGGATGGCTGCGACCGAACGGATGGCTGTAAGTGCAACCGAACGGACGGCTGTAAGAACTGCTCGGGTGATAGTTGGACGGAAAAGGAAAATTATGTCTCATTTATGGGGGAGGGGGGACCATCGTGTGAATAATCAGATTAATACCCAACATGTCGCTAACTTTTTTACACGAAAACCCTCCAAACGACTGTTAAATTTTTTGTTTTACAATCAGGTCCTTCACTAATTTATTACTTCCTCCACGTAATTCCATCCCCACATTTAAACTCGATTCAATCTTAGCCGTTCCCCTCTTTCTAGATGAATCGCTCTCACCGTTATATCAGCTTATGTTGGCCCTTCATTCTAGCCCCCTCTCAAAAACAGATCGTGACCGTTCTTTGTACCCCCCACAAAACTGTAGCTTATTATATAGACTAGTAATGCCCGTGCCTATCGGCACACAAAAGATTTCGAGGGCGAGGAAAATATTTTGAGGAAGTGACAATATTTCAAAGGTGGCAATAATATATTTTGAGAGCGGCGACAAATGCCATGTAAAGTTGGCAACCCAAAAGTTAGCAAATTAGTTGGCTACCCAGCTCTCTCTCTCTCTCTCTCTCTCTCCCCATTAATTGGCACATCCTTTATTTCTTTTTCTCTCATCTCGTTCCATTTGAGAGACACATGGCATGGGCCGATTGGGCCGCAAGAAGTTAGCCCAAGGATGAAAATGCATGGACAATCACAATATTGCCAGACATATCCCCATTCTTTTACAATAAAGCCCTCTAATATATTTAAATTTTATTTTTTTATTATCTAGTCCTTATATTATTTGTTTCTTCATCCTCTTCAATCCCACCCCACCATCTTAACTTAATTGAATTATAACCTTTCCTTTTCCCTCTCCTAAGATGAATCACACTCATCCTAACCCTCCTTTAAATCTCAGCCCCTCTTACCTCCCTCCCAACTACAGATCATGACCGTTGTTTGTACCCCTCATAAAACCCTCCCATAATGCTCATGTTTGTCGGTACTCGAACGGGGCGGCAAAACTTGTACGGTGGCACCCATAATCAATGAGAGCACCCACATTTGGATGGGGAACCCACACTTGGCAAAAACAACCACTTCGCCCTGATCTAGGGTTTCGGCGATCGACGCTCTGACCTTCTCGGTTACCTCTTGAGGCACCGAGGCGGCTGAGAATTTGAGGGTTCTTGTCCCGGCAGTGGATCTATCTCCCCCTTCCTCCACCTTGTAGGTAAGGGATCCCTCCACCCTTTCGCGTTTTGTGTTCGTCTCCCCCTTCCCCTGCTCGTTTTGCCTGCCTTCGAAGGCCCCGAGGTAGCGGGCCTCCAACCAATGCGGTGGGAGTGGCAGATTCGAGGTCAACATTTCCTTTCTACTTTTTAAATATTTTTTAAAATGTAAAACTCGATGAACCCATAATTTTATTATTATTCTAAGAGAGGAGGGCAGAGAAGGGTAGTCGGACGATGCGCGCCACCGGTTACAAATGGCATTGCAGCTGTTGTGGCTAAATGCGATTCACTATAGGATTCGATGATAGGCATACACGACAGGTGAATCGCACTCAGTCCCCGGCGCCTGCTACGGCATCCCCTTCCCTGTCCTCGCTCGCTCCGCCTTCGGTATCCGCGGCGTGCACGTCCCCACCCTCCTTCGCACCCTCGTCGGCTACGGTAGGTCCGGCCGGTGAATCGCACTCTACCCAGATTGGTGAATCGAAGGCAGCAGTGGTGATGATGGTGGTGGGCATGGGATGGCGGCGGCAATGGTCATGGTGGTGGTGGTGGTGACGGTGGGAAGAAAGAAGGGAGAGAGAGAGAGAGAGAGAGAGAGAGAGAGAGAGAGAGAGAGAGAGAGAGAGAGAGGGAGCAGAAGAGAGAGGGATGACGAAGAAGAAGGGGGGATTGTGAGCAGAGGAGAGAGGGATGATGACAAAGAAGGGGGGAGAGAGAGAGAGGACATAGTAACATGTGAGAGAGAGAGAGAGAGGAAAGAGTAAGGGAGATCGATAACCATCGGCGACGAATTCTTAAACCCCCGACCCCACCGGCAACGGAAGACCCCGCCGGCGACGATGTTCGGTCATGGCCTGTAACCGCTCCCACCCCTCCGGCGGATCAAGCCTCGAGCCCTAATCGCCGGATCCACCGAATCAGGCCTCCTGCTCCTCCTGCCTCGAGCCCTAATCCTCCTGCACAGGGCTTCGCCATGGCCCGGGCCTGTGGCGGTCGGGGTGGGGTCGGAGGCAGAGGGGGACGGGTTTACCGAAGGTGGGGAAGTCGGGCTCGGGGTCACCGGAGGTGTGTGCGGTAAATGGGCGACGGGGAGAGGGGCTCACCGGAGGTGGGGAAGTCCGGCTACGGGTCGTTAGTAGGTCGCCGACGACCTGCAGGGGAGGAGAGCAGTCCGATCGCAGGATATCGGGAGAGTGATCGAGAGAGAGAGAGAGAGAGAGGAGAAAGATGAATGGGCTGGCCGATATCGGGCAGTCCGATCGCGGGCGACATAATATCGCGGACTAAAACCAACGGCTGTGATCACCTCTCTCGGTTATTTGTAATGACAGATCATATTTCTAGGCTATTTTTGGTAATGCAACGACAGAAAATGGATAGCTGGACAGAAAGTCAATTATGGGAGGGACCACGTATAAATGGCAGCTATATGCATGAACAATCGGATCAATACCGAACATGTCCCTGATTTTTTTACATGAAAGCCCTTCAAACGATTATTTGTTTTATTTTTTTACAATCAGGTCCTTCACTAATTTATTACTTCCTCCACTTAATTTGATCCCCGCATTTCAACTCGATTCAATCTTAGCCGTTTCCCTCTCCCTAGATGAATCTCACTCGCCCTAACACCAATTTATCGCATCCCCTCATTCTATCTCCCTCTCAAAGACAGATCCTGACCGTTGTTTGTACCCCCCACAAAACTGTAGCTTATTATATAGATGAATCTCTTCGCCCGGATAGAACTATTTGCACTAGGGGCCAGGGAGATTCTGTAGCTTCCTAATCCATCAATCCAAGGATACTGATAGAATTTTGATCTTCTCACCATTACCTACTATCCAACGAACACCATGTATGCTCTTGTGAAATGAATCGCCACAACATCTGCATGATCAGGGAGATGGGTTCACCGCTTCGAAGTCTCTGATAGCAAGGCCCCCCTTGTGTTTTAGGTAGATGGAACGCAAGGCCCCCCTTGTGTTTTAGGTAGATGGAACAAGTTCCATCTTTTGAGGTACATGTGCCGTCATCCATCATCGAAAGCCCCACCAGAAGTCTCTGACAATGGCATGCAACGAGTTGGTTCTAACTTGAGGAAGCAGCGTTGTGGATAAGAAGTAGGGTGGGATGGAACAAAGAAGCTTTGATGAGAGTGATCCTGCTTGCGTGAGACAAGGTCTTTGCCTTTCATCCCTTTTGTTTAGCCTGCATGCCTTCTTGGATGAAGTTAAAAGTACGTCTCTTCGATTCACTGGCGGAGCCAACTAAGGCCCAGTGGGGGAAAGTGCCCCCACTGAACTTTTAACGAGGGTAAATTACACTTGCCCCTCTTGAAGTTTAGCTCAAAAACACATAACCACCCTATAGTTGAAGAATTAGATTTTACCCCCTTTATTTATGTTTTGATTTGATAAAAATAAAAATGGGGAAATTAAGTAGTTGACAAAAGGGGTGTTGTGCTAAAATTTTCAAACTTTAGGGAGCAATTTGGAACAAAATAAACTATACGGGGTTAAGTATTTTTTAGCTAAACTGTAGGGGTAAAAGTGTAATTTAACAAAAAAAAACCAATTCATCTTTCGTCCCACCTCCGCACCTTGCGGGTTTGTAGTACTCGCAGATTGCAGTCTCGCACACGGACTGTATCACACGATCATTCTCGGATCAACGGACCTCCTCCGCATCTATTCTGTCCGAAACTTGCGATCGGAGATGGCGGCCTGTTCCTTACCCCCGGTCAGACGATTACCAAATTCCCCTCCAAAAAGAAAAAAAGACAAGGTATATATCAAAACCCTCTATCTCTTAGAATTTATGCACCCATTAGAGTGAATTTCTGGCTCAACCACTGTTTCGATTGGCCGATAAAGGAGAGTAATCTAAGATAGACTTCATTATGATGCCCATATGATTAGAGATAAAAGCACGATTATTGCCACATACATTCTTGCTAGTAGACTTCGGGTAGCCTATTGTTTGCCCGAAAACTGCAGCATACTTGGCAGTCACCTGTGTAGTTTGCCTGCTACGTAGATCTTGGTAGCTTCAACCACGTGGGTCTTTTGTGGGACTCAACTTGGTCGGTGACACCCAAGTGTGGGTCCATCTCCGTCATCGGGTGTCCAATTGGTGTAAGAAAACTGCACCCAAGCTTCCCATCATGGGGCCCACTTGTTGGTCAGGCAAGCTCTGATGCCGCATTGCTTGTGGTGTCTAGGACTTGGTCCCAATTACGGGTTCCCACCCGGGTGCAGCCGCACGGATGGAATTCCTCTCCAAAGGTTGTGTTGAGTGACGTATCCGCGAGTCTTTTCTCCATGAGCGACGCCGATCAACGGTCCCCGCTAACCACGGAGAAATCCATTTTTTTTTTTCTCTTCCTTCTTTTTCTCTCTTTAATGTCGACTGAACCCATCTCTCCCACAAACGCCGTGTTGAGGGAGGACGCGACCAGCAGCGATGGAGGCTCTGACGTCCTCCGTCTCACATCCCGCCTCCTCCGCCTCCGCCTCCGCCGCCGCCAGCAGGCGGCGGCAGCAGCGACGTTGCCGCGGTGTCGTCTTCACGCACCCACCATGTGGCCCAGCCAACAACCACCTCGTGGCTCTGGGATCCTTCGGCCTCCCTCCTGCCGCGATCAGCAGGAGCACCGTCGGTCGGAGGCGGCGGATAGACGTGGCGCCCTGCGCCTCCTCCTCCTCCTCCCCCTCGTCCTCGTCGTCGGGAGGAGAAGGGGAAGACGGCGCGGGAGACGGAGAAGAGGTGGAGAGGGCGCTGGGGATGGACGGGAGCATCCCGGGGAGCTCGGAGGAGTTCGTGCGGTGGGTCTCCTCCCGCGCCTACGACATGCGCCGCCACCTCATGCAGACCATCGACTCCATCAGCTACGACGGTACTCCATCTATCTTATCTTTCACCTCCCTTGCTCCCTCTTCATACCTGCAGCGGCTACCGCTCGTTTTTCTGCCCCGGTGATTGGATCCCGATCAACCATCTGCTGATCTCTGATCTTGATTTACGTCAAGATCTCCAAGAAATTGGTTGTCTTGGCATCCTTGAATTATTGCTCTCGAAGTAATCGCCACTTAGCCCTAGAGGATTGTGCAATTAGTTCTTAGATTCAAATAATTTGAGATGTAGACTTCAAGCATTACTTTCAGCGAAGATTTGCATAAAGAATCTTAATTTTTCCAAGGCATTGCATCAAGGAATCTTCGAGGAGAAAAATCTGGGATTTTATAGATAAATCCATGATCGTTAGGGATTCCTTACATATGTATATATAGACTCCCCCCAACAGTATAATTCCCAATTCTTTTGAAACATCCCTAACCATGTGGATTACTAATCTAGGATTCTTAAGCACTTTCCTACTAAAACAAGTTCTTAAATTTACTTCAAAAATACAAAGAAAAATAAGTCTGAAAATCACAATATAATAAGAAATCCACTAATTAGGACTCTTGAGTCCAATTCAAATTGAGATTGAGCTCCTGCTTAAATTGAAGTTCTAGAGAATTTAAATATGGACTCTAAATAACTGTTATAATTGGATTGGAACTCTAAAGTCTAAAGGGGAGCGACTTCCAATCAACTGCAAAAAAAGGGGCCGAACCCCTTGAGATGCCCATGATGGCCCGTGGCCTTCCTTTTTCTTCTTCTCCTTGTAAACAAGTGCATGATGCAACACTACCTATGTAGAGAAACATGTCTGAGAGGCACGTTAATATCTTTAAGACTATTTTGGAAGCTGAAAGCTTAGGTCCAATGTTGAATTCGGATAAAGAGTGAAATTTAGTAGTTTGATCCACCTGCAGGCTGTAGTTAAGAATAATTTTGGACTATCGACTTGCATGCTTAGAGTTAATTTTATGAAAGATGTTCTAGCACTTGTGAACATCGATTCTCCTAAAGAATAATGGAATGCCCAGGTAATAATTGGAAAATTTCCTTTCCCAATGCTTGTTCTTTGTAGACTGTTGTACCAGTTGCATAACATCCTTCAAACTAGTAGTAAATTGTCTTGAAGCTTTCACCAATATTAATAGATCTTTAGCTTACTGTGAGTGGCCCTAAAAGCCGATTGACTTGTATGATATTGACATTCTTTCTAAGAGGATCTTAGGGCACTATTCATGTCACAGATGTCACGACACTTAGACTACTAATAGGAGCCACAAGCTGCAGTAGCAATGGTGACATGGAGTACCATGTAGCCCGCTCGTACACTAGAAACCATGAGGAGCCCGTAGTGGCCTATGTTAATTCCATTGTAAGCTGAAGGTGGCACTTCATTTGATATGACTGTAACACATGAAATTTGAAGTGGTTTTGTCTGTTCACCAGATGGGTGGTGCGTTGGGTATATTGGACACGTATCTTGAACGGTTGAACCACAGTGAGACCAATCTATAATGCTATCAAGTTTTTATTAGATCTGCACTTATGCTAATGGCACAAACTCTGTACCCTAAGGGAATTGTGAACCAATACCTTTGTGTTAATTATTTTGATTTACAACAAGTGGGACCTTTTGACTGTGAAGTTGTCAACACCTTCATATTTCAGCCTTTTCAGGTGGTCAGATTGGGGTTGTGGAAACATGTATTCATAAAGATGGTATCCAGAACTTGAGGAGAGTGATCCCCTTGAGTTGACTTATAAGTCCGTCATTGTAAACCCAAGTTACCCAACCTGCTGGTCATTTTCTTGAAAATTGTTTTACTGAAAATGTATTTATTGTAGACATGTTTGTGAAAATTGCTTTTCAATGCATTTTTTTCACAATGACCAGGAGATTTAAGTCGATAAACTATAGATAGGATATGATGTAAGCAGATCAAGAGGTGATAATTAAACCCTAACATCATGATTGGCTCCTAGGTTTGCTTACATCGTCGAGTCGGGAGTTCCACCACTACCATAGAAGGGTGGCCTTGAATATAATTTTCTTCAAGTTAGGATTATTTAGTAGCTTTCGTGTAGTGGGATCGTGAGCGACAAGTTGGTTGACTTGGCATCAGTTGCCTAGATAGTTATAGCCGAGCCAAGCCTATTGAGCCTTTAAGGTCCCTCCTTTGAGCTTGATTGAGCCTATGTGAGGGTCTATTCATATGAGCCTAAGCTACTGGTTAACCTAACTCATTCGTCTCTCGGGAAATTGGCTAAGGTAATTGCACAGTTTGATTATTACGGATGATCCTCGTTGGGTTCCTTTAGCCCGATGGACCAAATCCATAGGATTAGTTGCTGAATCCATGTTGCATATTATATGGGCCTCTAACCAGGGAGCTCATAGCCGAACACTATAGGGAGTCGCCTAGGTTTATAGTCAGAAACGCTTTGTGTTCCCTATAATGAAAGAATTTTGGTGGAATTTTTGAAAGAATGTCAGTCGATTTCGACCGATTTCCGTCTAATGTCAATCGATTATGAAGAAATTCGGAGAGGACGAAAAAGATAACCTTTCAATGAAACTGTGGTTGGGTTACTCAAATTTCAGATATAAAAGTTGCACTTACAATTCAAAGGCATGGAGCTTACCGGGTGATTGTGAATTGTGGTCCTCTAGCTCTACTTTTAACAACTAGGAAATTTGAGGTCAAAGGCTTGAAGATGGAGTAAAAGACATGGAGGCTTGTAACCAAAAAACCTCCTGATCTTAGTTTAAAGCTCTCAACTTGGCTAGTCTGAGATCTTCAAAACACAAGTTGAAGCTTTATAGAGCAGTGAACTCAGACTTCAACCGACAGGCGACAGATAGGAACATATATCGCATCTTGTCGGCCATTTGGGCCGAAGTAATGGACTAAATGATCTGGAGGAATCCTATTTCATTGATATCAATGACCAGATGCATCTTTCAACCGAAAAAAAGGTCGCATCAGCAGTTACCCCTTCTTTGTGGGTACCTTGAAAAACTAACGTTTGTCATTAATTTCAACTGATATTTGTCGATGTTTAAACATGATTGGATCTTAATCCATAATAGATTTCTACGTAAATTGAGTTGATAATTGTAGGTACGTAGAAATAGCATGACACATGGCAATATCAGATGGAGACATGTAGCACATGCAGAAAGGAATAATGCAGGAATAAATATGGATAATTATTGAAATTTGCTTGAGATAACTATATTGTAGATGTCATAAATAGCTTGAGTAATCTATGGGCTTGGCAAGAGGATATATAGATATCAGGATAATTAATGAGGGAATATTACAGATATCACATTGCGCAAGAAAACTTGTGAGGTAGAATGCAAATACTAGAATTCAGGATGTCTCACAAAAAGATACACAGATGACAGGATAATTGAGTATATATATTTACGACATAGCTTTGAAGATAACATTAGGCCTCTTAATGCCATGAAGAGATTCCAGATACTCATATTATCTAATTGAGGACTTGATTATTTTCGTAGCGTCGGATATGTGGCACAATGGAGGGAATGGGTGACCTTGCAAGTTCATCTATTATATGAGACATGGAAGATTCCTGTGAATTTGAAGATTCATTGGTTAGAATATATATAGCTACCAGAGCCATGGAGCTTCAGACAAGACAAAGGCAGTTAGGATCTTGTGAACTGATGAAGTGGAGTTGAGCTGACTGTGTTTCCTCGTCCATCATGTTGACAACTGGCGTAACTAACTTGTCGTCATTAGACAATTAACTAATTTTGCAATCAAAGAAAGAAGGGACTACGATTGTAATGATGACTCTCTAACAGACTGGAGAGGGGCGCGTATAAATAACGGCCTCAAGAAACAGAGGTGAGATCCAATCTGATCTGATCCAAAATCTGTGTTCCAGCTTGAGTTGAGAGTTCAGAGTAGAAGTTCTTGAAAGAGGGTTGAGTTTGAAGATTTGAGGAGAGAGATTGTGAGAGCTGAGTATTGCAATCGCTGCATTCTTATTGTATTTGTCTCTCGATCTCTCCCATGGTTTTTTTTCCTCTCGTTTGCGGAGGGGTTTCCATGTTAATCTTGTTGTCATGTATTTTCTCTTCTTTTTTTTCTATCTTTTCTCCCTTTATAAACGATTTAACCTCTAATCTTAAGATCATGTGAGGAAAACTAGTTTTCACCCACACAGTGATATTCCTTGATGATAATGGTAATGCTAATCATGATTTTGTTCTACATCAAACGTCAACTCATTCCTCCCTCCCAATGTTTAAAAAGGCGAAAGGCGTACCGAGGCATTTTTCCTATGAAGAGGCGAGGCGTAAGCCTCAAGGCGCACCGAGGCGTAAGCCTCGAATTTTTTCAAGGCGTTTTGGTAAAAAAAAGTTAAAAAAGAAAAAAAATCATAATAAATACTATTATTGAATGTGTAATAATAATTGAACTATATATGCATAATAAATCACAATGTGTTAGAAAATATCTTATATGACACGATTGAGGACTCCATCGAGCAATCTAACAACAAAATAGAAAGTCAAATTGCTCAAACACGCTTAATTCTTTAATATTCAAGATAATAATTAAAGTAGCAACTAACAATTAATAACAAACAATAAAATACGAATATAAAACTAACATTGTCAAGATTAAAAAAAAAAACAAATACATGATACAAATACATGAGAATGGTAAAATACAAAGAAAAAAACATAGAAAAACATAGTAGTAGATACAAGATCATGATCCATCCCTCTAAACATGAAACAAATCTTTATCTCTCACAGTCTCACCTGTAGTTGGTAGACGATCCACAAAGAAGAAGAATACAACTTCGGAATCAAAATCGAAAAATAAATGAGCACTAGATCTTGATTTTGGGTTTTTGGAGACAAGGGGGTTTCAAAACCTAAAGAGATCTAAAAGGGTTTATGAGGTTTCAATGGGTGAAAAAAGGGTCCATGTGGACGATTTACATATAAAACCCTTAGTGCCCTCCTACACCAAACATTGGTTTTAACCCCTCCCTGTTCTATGTTTCACGCCTAGTGCAAGAGGCGTACGCCTTGAGGCGCGACTCGGACGAAGGTGTACTACTGTTAATGTTGAGGCGTAGGCTTTTTATATGTGGCTGCTGAGGCGTGGGCCTCGAGGCAGCACAGGACCGCCTCACCTTGAGGCGAGCCTCGAGGCGTAAGCCTCAAACGCCTTTTTAAACATTGCTCCCTCCCCTGACACTCAACCATATATTGAAGAATAGATATCTGATATTTTGGGATCATCTGTATAGAAAATGTATATTTCCATCATCGGCATTACTTCCACTTTACAATTTTGGTATATTGTTCTTGGATTATGTTTGATGAGGTGACTGATGCATAAAATTCTTCTTTCCAGTTAGACAATAGAAGATTGGCATATTTTCTGTAATCATTTTGATCTATTCATCTTATCCAAGTCTTATCCCACTAGGATATGGGGTCAACTATTTCTTAATGGAAGACCGAGAAGAATTCCTGACCTACTATCAACCTAATGTCTGACAGGTGTCAAAAACGTGACGTCAAGAGACGCATGACAAGAAACCTAAAAGCCCAATTACTGGTTAGGTTGAATTGCCTTGTTGGTTACAAAATTTTTATGCAACTAGGGAGAAATCAATTTTGGCTCTTTGAGACATTGAAAGATTATTCACATGGTTTTAAAACTTGACCAATACAGAGTCATACCAGCCGGTGCGATTCCGACTCGAGCCAACCTGCACAATACCACCCATGAAATCGAAACCATATTCGTATTAGTCGATACCTAGTGGTATAGGTCCGTATCAACCAAGTCAGTTAGTTATCGACCGATACGGTCGATACGACTTGGTATATGGCCATAATGGGAGGAATCATGATTGGCCATGTGGGGGCATGTTTTTTTGAGGTGTTTTTTTGGCTTTTCCCCCCAACCACGTGCACAACTGTGCATATTGGGGAGGGTACCAATTTGGGCCTATATCAGGGGGCTTAAGGTTGTGTTTCTTTGCACCAATCCCATCCTTCCTTCAATGTGTGAAGTGTTGTGAATTTTGTTATTTGTGAAGAACTGTGAGGGCCGTGATGAGGATTTGTGAAGTGTGTGTTGGATTTATCCATTTGTGAGGAATCAAGCAGGAGAGAAGGAAGAAACACCCATTTGCAAATCGTTAGGCCAAATCTATTGGCTAAATCCATTGAGCAAATCTTTTGCAAGAGAAAAGGAAGAAACATCCTCCGAGTCTTCGACTCTTCAAAGACCGAGGCCCGCAGCAACAAATCAAGCATCCATTCAATCAAACAAGTTCATAAAGCCTATCTTTTATTTATATATAAGTATAACTGTATAAGTTATAATCGTTTTAGTTTATTTTCAGATTTATTATTATTTTTTTTCCAAAAAAAGGGCCGATTCCGGCTTCGGACGATACTGACCGATACCGAGTCATATCGTCAGTACGTATCGGCTCGGAGTCGACCGATACTGGTACCGATACCCGTATTTTAAACCTTGATTATTCAAAGTACAAATTTTGCTTTATTAAGGGGGCTTAAGATTCCTAATAATTTCACTTGGTTGTCATTTTTATTTGCATCTATACCCATCATTGTTATTTTCAATGTAATGGAATATGTTTGTAATATATTCCATTTCTGTCTCAGTACTAGAGACCAACCCATGGAGAGAAGATTCAAAACCTGTGTATGTACTGACTCAAAGGGAGAATCAGCTATGGACTATGAAAACACGCAGGAGTCGCAGGTCTGATCTGGTTTCATGTGTTGTAATTATCTGAACCATATTAATATTGACACTGCTAACAGCCTCTGCTTATTGTTTAGTGAAGTTGAAAGGGAACTTGGGCTTTTGTTTTCTAAAGGGGCAAAGAGGGGATCCGAAATTGGCAATAAGGCTCAACATTCAAGAGGAGGCAGCAAGTTCCACATGCTTGTTGAAGATATCAGGGAGGGAGTTCTTGTAAGTAACAGTATCTTTTGTATGTTCAGAAGAAATTTATGCATATAACATAACGGTTTATGGTTAATTTTTTGTGCTTTCCCTTTGCACAAATGGGAATGGCTCCTTGTATTTGATTTTGTACGTTTGCTTATCACTGTCAGTTCATGTGGAAATTGATTTTCATGAATTATTCTATGAATGTCAACCATGGAGGCTATATTTCTTACCAGTGTTGTCAAGGCGTCGCCTAGGCCATGCCTAGGTGGCCGCCTAGGCCTTTTCGGGCCCCGTTGCATAGGCCACAGCCTAGGCGGGAGACCTATATAAAAAAGGATTTTTTTTCTCTTTTTTTTTTGTTTCCTTTTCGAATGTATATATGACCCATATACTTAAATATCATTTTATATGTCTTTCTTCTGAGCTATTTATCTATATCTTCTAATTTAGAGTTTGTTTCATGTTTTTTTTTTAAGGTTAAGGGTAATGTTATTGTTTGCTTATAGAATTTTTTTTCTCTTTGAATTATCTTTCTATATATATGTGATTTATCCTTTTTAGTGCTTCTATGTCTTTAATTTTAGGGTTGTGCTAATTTTTTAGGTTTTTTTTATTATGCTTGATTTGTTTCACAATGAAAGTTAGGGATCTAGGGTTTTAATGTTCTAACTTCTAGTTTATAACTTCTTAATAGTAACATAATTTGATTCATTGATTGTTACATATTGATAATGCATGACATACATGATTTTACGTATTCACATTTCAGTGATTTAGCATGACAATGATGACATGAATGTTCTTTTTGGATAAGAATATTAGATTTTGGTTTATTGATTAATTTCACATGAAGTTTTTTTTTATGATATTATGCTTATTATTTGTTCAAATCCGAATATTATGCTATATATATTTTAATATAAAAAAAAATTTGTCGCCTTGGCCTCGCCTAAGCGCGTTAGGCGAGGCCTAGACCACGCCTCGCCTAGGTAGGCTTGACCGCCTAGGCATGGCCAGACCGCCTTGTCAACACTGATTCTTACTTGGAAACCTAAGATTAGAGAGTAGACCTTATACGTGTGCTCTTCTATTAAATACTAGGAGAATGCTTATGTAGAGACACAATTGGGTTCATATTGAGAAAGAAAGGTGTACTTAATGTTACATTGTAATTGTAAAGTTGTGTGAAACAACAATCAAAGCTGTAAATGTTGTGAGATGAGGGAATTCCTTTTATATAGGCCTATCTTAAGGGGAGACCTTATGCCTATTTCTCTTTACAGTAATTCTGGGTACTTGTGCTGATTTTAAAGAGGTAGCACAATTTACAATCCTTGTCAATGGTTTAATGTAGTGCTAATTGATGACAAATAAGGGTGGAAAGCTTCTAGGTAGGAAATCTTAAAGTTAACAATCTTAATCAGGGATATCTAAGGCAATTGTAGTGTAAACAAAATAACAATGATGCCTTGGTAAATTGATGGTCAAGAGCTATCACATATTATCATTTTTATTGTTTCCGAAGAAAAAGGAGATAAAGATGATGACACCTAGTAGAATTATAGCCTAGTGGTTTGACTGGAGAGTTTCTTTTTGGAGTTTATTAGAGGGTGGGAGTAAACCAAGAATGGTCAGCCAAAAAACAAAAAGTACATGTGGATTTCTGTTTCCATATTATCATGGTGAAAAATTACTATAGGCATTGTTGTCATGTGTGGTCGGATATGCGCATATGCGGTTGCATATGCAAAACCCACCTATATAAATTGATGTATGGACTCCGCATATGATAGGAAGCACATATGCGGTTAACTTGTGTCGCCGCACTTGTACTTGTGCGACGCATACGTCCAGCGACCATATTTTTTAGTGTTGGAGTTGTGCGGTCGCACCACCACATATGCGGACACACAAACTATATTTTTTGTATAAATCCCAACCAACCTCTTATTCTTTCTGCACACTTCATCGATCATCCTCTCCCCATCCACACTATACCTCCTCCCCCACTCATTTTCATCCTTTGTTATCTTTGGCATGGTTATTTCATCTAGAACGATTGATTATTGGAGGAGGTTCTTCCCTACTGCAACAATGACTTCATTGAAGTGATCGAGTGTGCCATCCTCATCGCGACATCCGACTGCCCGAAGGAACTTGAGAGCTAGAAAGATCAAATTATTGAGAAGTTGTACACCTATCACACTCTTCTAAGAAAACGTCTTGAACCAATCGTTCGACCATATGGTAATAAGGTTAGCGGCGAAAGTGTCCAAAACCAGCCCTTCCCTCAGAGCCCTTGCTAAACAAAAAGTGAAAGCAACCCCCCCCCCCCCCCGCCCCCCCATCCTACTCGGCAAAAAGTGAAGCCCCCCACTTCTACTCAGCAGAAAGTGATCCCCCTTCATTATGCACAGTAGAATGTGAGGCCTCCCCTCCTACTCAGTAGAATGTGAGGCCTCCCCTCCTACTCAGTAGAATGTGAGGCCTTCTCCCACCTACTCAGCAAAACAAAGATTCGTTTCTTGGAGCAAAGTTAGAGGCCAAAAAGACAAAACTTCATAAAAATTACTAGCTGGCAGACGCAACTAAAAAACAACGAACGATACAACTATTAGAGCAAAATGATATACCAGCAAAGAAGATCCATATTAAAAGCAGTCATATTCAACAAAAAATTAAAAGCAACAGAAGGATCTGGCTCAACTGGGTGAAAGGACAATGCTAGCTACATCCATTGAGAGTTGATGACTGGTCACTTGACGTCCCTATATAGTAATTTTTTATGCAGGTTATAAAACAGAAAAAAGGGTAAGCGTTCTAAGGTCAGCGAAATTTATTTTTCTTCCTTGTCCATACTAGGTTTAAGCGCTATAACTTAATAATAACTAAAATAATATTAGTTTAACCTAACTTTGGCCAACAGAGATGTACAACCACAGAATCACATATGCGATCAACTTATGTTGAGTTGTGCGGTCGCACATCGCACTTGATAACATTGACTATAGGTATAACACCTTTTTCAAACAAAAGCTAGATCTAGAGTTTGGGGATAATCTCTTGCTTGTGAAGATGTTGGAAAGCTGATGGGAAAATGATAGACCTAAAATGTGTACAAATTGATTACTGATGGAGTGATGGTGCATCCTCCAAGAATTATTAGTTAATGAAGATCCTGCCTAATTTTCTCTCACATTCTCTCTTTTATTTATTCGACAAAACATAGCACTTTCCTATTAGTTCCTCACCCTCTAGATATAGAAGGGTTGCTTGCTTCAGCATACCTGAAGGCTAGTAGCAGAAGCGGATGGAAATTGTGACTTGCATTTGTTGCAATGTAAGTGGTGGTTGAAGTGGGAAATTTAGACTTCTTTAAGGGCCTTGAGTATTTTGAATTCCATTTTCGGGGAGTGCAAGTCATTGAGATTTTATCTCTCCATCTCTTTATCTACTTTTCCTTTCACAAGGTTAACATGGGCTCAACTTTGTTAATATTGTACACTTGTAAAAGAAAGTATTTTACAATCAGGCTCCTGGAAAAAAAAATCCATAAAGATCCATGCATAGGCATTTTTTGCTAATACCCCTTTTGAACTAGTTTCAAAAACCTAGGCTAGATTTTGTCTACTCAAGTCACCATTCTAAAAGTGGATATCTTACATTTAGTGAGTCTAATGTCGTATGTATTTACTTCTACTAAAAAAACTACACTACAAATCAAACATGCATCATATCGACTGTAGATCCAATAATTTGGGCCTAAAGTGACTACGGGCCTGTTTAGCTGTGTGATTAAACAGTCCAAAAGCTCTTTCAGGATGATTAAGTGTGTTCAGATGTGTTTGATAACTACTAAAATTGCATTTTGTTGGCCAAAAACTCACTAAATTATCTAATCAAAGCTTTGCCCGTATGCTCTTTTGGTACAACACTTCGCTAAAAGCTCTAGCCCAACCAAAGGGGACCTACTATTAGTCCACATTAGATGGTAACATCCTTGCTTCTGAGGGATCACATACATGCTATGCAAATATGGACATTCATTTGGTCTGACAAGATTTTCCCGTGAGCAAGTCCATGTATTGATTTCCACTTCAAAGCACTTTTAAGATAATTAAGTCATCCAGACATGTTTGGTAACCGTTAAAAAATACTTTTAGGAGGCCATCCTTACAAAAAATCAGAAAAATCCAAAACCTCTAGCCCCATCAAATGCCCTCCTCAAATATAGACCGTCCATTTTAACGTTTAATTTGAAGAGTACAATTGATAGGGCTAGAGGTTTTAGAATTAGTTAATTTTTTGTGGGTGTGCTATATATAGTAAAAGACACTTTGCTAAAAGCTCCAACACAGCCGAACGTGACCTAGTTTAAAACATTAGATAGTAACATCCTCACGTGCGATGGACCACATACAAGATAACACATAAGGACATTTATTTGACCTGACAAGAGACAAGTTCCCCTGAGCAAGTCCATTTGTTGATTTTCACATTGAAGTACATTGCTATCCATGTGTTGGCAAGAAGCCTTCATAGTTATTGGAGTATTTAGATGGGCCTTTTTGCAAATTATAGAAGGTGAGGGACCTTTTTGAAAAGGGATTTTTCGTAAAGAGAGTGCTGACAACTAATCCAATTCACCTCCTTTTTCTCCTTAATTTGAAGAGTTGATGAGAGATCAAAGGGGACGAACCCTCCCTCTCCCCCCCCCCCCCCCCCCCCCCCCCCCCCAACACACACACACACACACACGGAGAGATTTGAGCGCTCCATTCATCATGTGTTGCCCACCCGCGTGAAGATGAGGCTTGGGAATCCTCCTTTGTATGGGTAGAGGGGGTCTGTGATCTCATTTCAATGGCCCTTTCCACAAGAAAATTCCCACTGACTCTCCTATTTTCCTAATTTATACTGCTGGCCTTGTGGGTGCAGTAATTCGAAAATAACACCAGAAGAAAAGAAAATGAACGAAAGAATGAGAAAATGATGAAAGAAGACAAGAAAGAGGTGTTAGCGGCAAGAATAGGCCATTCTCTAACATCCTGTGACTGTGTGCACTAATTAGATATTTGGACATGTAACCATTTAACAGTTTGTGATCTAGGTTTAGTAGCGTGTTGTATGTCTCTGCTTTCATGAATCTAGCAAGGATACGATTTCTATCTCGTTGCGATCAAATCTTCAACCTAGCTGCTACTCCCATAGGATACATTTGTACTATTTTCTCTAACCCATTTTCATTTGTGAACAAGATACCATCGAACCGTTCTAGTACATACAACATCGGCATAACCATCAAGCCTTGTCCCATCTATTTGATACCGTCTTCATGAATCTTTCTTCATGAATAATTCATGTTATTGGTTATCACCTATTTTACAATGGGTAACACACCCTAGCATTAATAAATATCCGAGTCTTAGCTGTGTTTTTACGATTGACCATCAACGTAACATTCACCCTTTCTTTTTCATCCGGTCTTGGGACCGGTGTCAATAGTTTTTAGTATTGTCTAAATCTCCATAACAATTCGTGTAACTTATTTCGCCCTGCCCATTTGCTTCAAGCTCATGGATATTATAAGCTTTGGAAAAAGAGATTAAGAGATATCTTATTCCATGGGTGCAAAGACCTTATATATAACCTAGTGTCCAAAGTAGTCGATTACCCATAGGCGATGTGGAACTAAAAGAAAGCAATAAACCTATATCTAACAGCCTCCCTTAAACTCAAAGTAGATTTTTACACAAATTTTGCAATGGAAGAAAGCAAAAGCTCCAAGTTGACCTTTAAGCAAGTCGTCTTGGAACCTGATTGACCTGCATGTAGGGCAATTGGGGGAGCCCAACAAACCTGCAAGTAGGTTAACCAAAAAACGAATACCACATTAATATCTCGAACACCCCCCTCGCCTGGAGATAAACAGAATAATAGACCGCCTATAGGAAAAGAGGAACACCGAGAGGTAGCATAGCAACCCAAGGAAGTTAATTGATGTAATGGCCGGAGTGTTGAGTTTACTTAACGAGTTGTGTTGAAAGCACCACCACGAATGAATCACAAGCATAGTGAAGCACCACAGCTACTACTGAGTCAAGGCGACGAAGGTACAATGCTAGTGAGTAGTGACTAGTCCAGCGAGGACAACGATCCTCGAGCGATAGTACTTCTGGAACAACACCTTTGAAAGAGAATTGCAAGCTGAAGAGGCTGATGATGCAACAGGTGGTGTAGAAGGCTATAGCGATGTCGTAGGCAGCTAATGCTTGAGATTTGTAGTGAAGAGTAAAGCACATCTAGGAGATCTCATCAAATCGTATGGCGAAAGGAGCCGACAATGGTGGTACAATCGTCGAAGACCGAAGCTAAGAACCCTATGTAGTCAGACGACGGGGCAAAGGGTTGATGGTCGTGCAGAGCGGATTCACTAGCATGTCGACGATGACAGTGGGTGCAAGTTGACAACGTCAATGGACGCAAGTGATGCGGTGTCAAGATCAAGGCGCAAAAGTCTTATTGTGCAGGTGCAGATTCATAGATGCACAACTCAAAGAGCAAAGTGCAAAGCGCTGCTCTGAGAGCAAAGAGCAAAGTGCGGCACAAGCAGGACTAAAAGAAGGGCATGGCATGGCTCAAAGAGCGTAGTGATAAGCATGATTCGGTGAGCGAAGAGCAAAGCGCCCCACAAGTGACATAAAACAAGATGTAGACAATACAAGTGCGCGGCTGGAGTTGAAGCACGACATAGGGGCATGTACGCGGTGTGGAAGAGAAAAGAACCGATCAATGAGTCGATGAAGTCATAGTAGAGCAAGGGAGACCCGGGGTGAGGCCGGACAACGGAGTCGAGTAAGAGGTTGGATTGTGGAGCCGAGGCAAGTTGAGACGAAGGCAAGGCGAGAGACCGGATGGTGAAGCTGGAGGCAGAGGCGAGGCACGAGGCCGGAGGCGGAGCCGAGGTGAATCCAAAGCCAAAGCCGAGGCGAGGTCGACAGTGGAACTGAGGCAAGAGACCTGGAGGCGAAACCGGAAGTGAGCCGAGGTGCAGCCAGACAACGGAGCCGATGCCCAATGCCGGCAAACTAGCGGAGTGAGCAACAATCGTGGTGCGAGTGATCGTGACAAGTGATGCAAGCAAGGCGAAGCCGGAGGTGTGCGCTATGGAGCCGAGCCGCAACACCACGCCGAGCTAGACGAAGCCGTATGGTGCTGACACGACGAGCAAGGTGAAGCTAGTGTGCCTACAACATGCGGTAGTGAAGCATCGAAGCGAGCACGAGCTATGGCAACGGCGAGCGCGAGCAACATAGTGGTGTAGTGGTCCATGACAGCACAATGAGCAACAAGCGCGGATGGCAAGACAACAATGTAGCTGTTGTGCATGATGTCTATAGATCGCGTGCACAGTAGCCGCTAGGGTTGCCAATAACTATTGATAGGGGTGCAGTGCTTGGTTAAGAAACTTGAGCTGATCACGATTGCACGATCGACACAACACAGATTGAAGACAATATGGAATGTAATTGAAGCCAACAAATGAACGACACAGAAGTCACGCTCTTCAAGGCACACAGAGAAGAAGAGTCAGTTGATGAAGTGGGACACTGAGGGACGCGAGCTGGGATCGTGCGAGAAATCACAGCAAGACACAACTGGATCACGGACAGCTGGATCGCTGGGTCACCAGCTAGTGTTATCAAACGTAATTAGTCGTGAGATCCCGGAGGTCGCGTGATCTCAGACGCGTGGACATGTTGGACATTCACAGATTAGGCTGACGTTGCGCGTAGGAATTGCGCTCGCCTCCCTTACAATGCGAGGCGCTCCAAGGTAGGCTCATAAATAAAGACCGAAGTTGTGATGGTATGGGTGACTTGGTTGTCTGTGAGATCGTGTGGATGTGGTGCTGAGTGTTGGGATCCTGGACAATAAACACGTGATCACGTTGGAAACAACAATTTCGTTAATCGCCGAGTCACTAGCGTGGAGGAGTGGATCTTCGAGGCACCCCGGGGTGGTGTGGAGGCGATGCGGCAACACAAGCAAGCGAGCAAAGATTCGAGGCGACGCCGCAGGAGCACAAGGGGAACTCGGTAATCCTCGTGAGATGTGTTGTTAGCCCGAGTAAGACAGGCCGGCTATAAAAACTCGCAAGGAAAGAGAAGACACGAGTTCTTATAATAGAACTAGTAAGAAACCCGGGCAATGCCCGAATGTGCTTGATGCACGCCTGTTGGCAAAGACGACATCGCAATTGTTCGAAGAAGTGTGAAATCTTTAGTGAGTGTGATTCACTTGTTAGAGAGAGAGAGAGAGAGAGAGAGAGAGAGAGAGAGAGAGAGAGAGAGAGAGAGAGAGAGAGAGAGAGAGAGAGAGAGATTAATATCAAATAACCATTAAATGCCATTGAATGAAAATTTATCATCTTTATGCTAAGTTTTTATAAGGATTTAAAAGAGAGCCGCGTTCACACACTGAAGAAGAATTTTAGGTCTTTAAAAGACGTCCACGTATCACAACACGGGGGAGAGACTTCCATTTTAATATATAGATATAGATGATTCCAGCCTCCTCAAGGTCGCAGGCGACCTCCTCGAGGAGGCCAAAGAGGATCGATCTCTCAATCAGGTCTTTACCAGATCT
Source organism: Chamaelirium japonicum (assembly GCA_947650365.1). Lineage (NCBI taxonomy): Eukaryota > Viridiplantae > Streptophyta > Magnoliopsida > Liliales > Melanthiaceae > Chamaelirium > Chamaelirium japonicum. The sequence continues at coordinate 18,306,685 of OX393558.1, forward strand.
CTGATACCATAAAGTTTGGAAAAAGAGATTAAAAGATATCTTATTCTATGGGGGTAAAGGTCTTATATATAACCACGTGTAGAAAGTAGTCGATCACCCATAGGCGATGTGGGACTAAAGAAAGGTAAATACATAAGTCAACAAACCTATATCTAACAGATTCAATCGAAATTTTACTGTTGTCCGGTATTCCCGACCTTTCCATCCATTGGCCATTGTTTCTTCTGTCTTCCTCCTTTTATATTGCTCTTCCCACTGGGATAATCTACCCTAGTGTCGATAACTCTATTTCGTTTCAGGTGTTTGAAGATGAGCATGATGCCACAAAATACTGCGACCTGCTAGAAGGAGGAGGTCAAGGCTGTGAAGGCATCGCAGAACTCGAAGCATCATCAGTAAGAGACGTGGCATGCTTGAGTTTGCATTGACTTGATTGATTACTAATGGTTGCTGATATTGTTCATCTGCAGGTCTTTGACATTTGCCAGAAGATGAGGGCTCTTGCTGTCCTGTTCCGTCGAGGGAGGGAACCCCCGTTGCCTAAAAGCCTGGAGCAGAACCTACGGGCTCGAAAGCGGTCGCTGGAGGACCAGGATCTGTTGTGAAACTGCACCACTTGTATATATGTATATGATTGTGCTCACTTAACATAGACTACAGAGAAGGGAAGATATATATATATATATATATATATATATATATATAGACCAAATGGGAGGATTCAAACCGATACGGGTTGTGATTGCAGGTAGACCCGACCCGGCACAATCCGTTGAATTTTAAACGGGTCTTCCTGGGTCTACCGTGTCCAGACCCTAACCCCGGACCCGACCTGTTTATTAAACGGGTCTATCGTGTCGACCCGTTTACGACCCGAACCCGTTTAGCCCTGACCTAGACCGCTAGCTTCGTGTCGGGTCTGCCGTGTCGGGTCCGAAATTGCCAGCCCTAGTAATAGGTAAGTTCCCCAACAGTAGAACCTTCACAGGAAAGGAAGTGATGCTGAGTGCTCAAGTGTGAGAGTAATTATGAAAGAAATTAATGGAACCGTGACCTCGAACTCGAACCGTGGTCCCATGGCAATAGATATGTTTGCTTAATTCCTGGTTAAGTAAAATTTTCCATCTGACTGAGGTATTGGGTCTGTCATCGGTATAACCAGAATCAATAATCCAAGTAGTAAGTACAATCATCGGAGATAGATTAAGAAAGCTTGAAGGTTACCTAAGGGTCTGTTTGTTTTTCGGACCCACAAAGTAAAGACTAGTAAATCGGATGTGGGCTAGTAAATCGGATGTGGGCTAGTAAATAATCCAGATCGACTAGTAAATCTGATTTACTTTTTGCTGTTTGGATTGATCAGTAAAGTAAACCATTACTTCTGAGACGGTTGTTTGGATTGACCAGTAAAGTAAATAAAAAATAAATCTACCGGTCGCTCGCCGCCGCCGTCGTCCACCACCTCCCGTTGGCCACCGACAAACCTGTCACCCCCCCCCCCCCCCGATGGCGGGGTGGTGGCGGTGGCCGATAGGGTGGTGGTGGCGGGCGGGGTGGTTGTGGCCGGCGGGGTGGTGGTGGCTAGCAGAGTGGTGGCAGTGGTCGATGGGGTGGTGGTGGCAGGCGGGGTGATGGACGAAGGGGTGGTGGCCGGCGGGGTGTGTGTACGGCGGGGTGGTGGACAGCGGGGTGGTGGTGGTGGGGTTGTGGGCGGCAGGGTGGTGGCGGTGGCCGACGGGGTGGTGGCGGCGGGCGGGGTGGTGGGCGACGGGGTGGTGGCCGGCGGCGGTGGTGCAAGACGACCGACAAGGCCACATGTCACTCCCCAAATAGTGATGCTCTCTTGATTGTGCCATTGGCTGATGTGATATGGTTAATGGGAGCCTTTTACTAGCAAATCAAACGTTTTACTTGGCTTTTTTCAAATAAAACTTTTTGGCTACTAGTAGATTTCTTACCATTTACTTTACTACAACTTTTTAAAATCAAACGGCAACAAAGTAAATTTTTTACTCGATTTACTTTACTAGTTAACCTGTTGACCGAATACAAACAGGCCCTAAGAGAACAAAGGCTATTCTTATTAGATGAAAATAAAGGAGAGAAAGGGAATAAGAAATGGCTTGAGGGATTGAAGCGTACGCCGTTGTCCTAAGAGCTAATTACCTCTCACGTGCGGGACTTCCGGCAATGGATCCTAGAGATATGACATTTCCGGAATTTCACCATCTTCTCGATGGCACGTCTTCGAGAAGTTCTCAGGGAACTTGAAGCCGCCTTCAGAACCCATGAGTAAAGAGATGAAAGAACAAGAAGAGAACTAGTTTGGAGAGAGAGAGAGAGAGAGAGAGAGAGAGAGAGAGAGAGATGCTGAAAGTGCTCGATCGTAACTGAAAACAAGGCCAGACCATGGCCTTCAACGAGGATCATTGGTAATGGCGAGGGCCTCATGCAAATATCCACGGGCAGAGACGAGGAAACAATGGAAGTTGGAAGGATCAATTCTTGCACGAGTTACCCAGCTGGGGGGGGGGGCATGGAAACTTCCGAGTGGGTTGGTGCCTCTTCTTGGAGGAATTAAGGAAACTTCCGAGTGGGTCAGTGCCCACTGGGGGGCTTCCCTGAGGGATTACATGTAAATAAGAATTTTTTTTCAAAACAGCATTTTTATAAAAAAAAATTATTTTAATAACCACCTATATAAAAAAAAATCAAAAGTAGCCTGCCACGTGGCCGTCATGTCAGTTATGTGCTGAAATTTTTCTGTCCAATAAAATCAGTATGGTTTTCAATACCACTTTCAACTTTAAATTTTGGTTTTAAAAAGGGGGACCATCACATTCACATGTGACCTGTAGTGTAAATCGATAAATAAAATACCGATTTCAAAATTGGTATCCCACTTACCGATTTTATTGGATAGAAATTTCGTCAAAGAGCTGATGTGGCACCACGTGGCAGCTAAATGACTACTTTTAAAATTATTTGTGACAGATTGCTATTAAAAAATATATATATTTTTAAAAATATTGTTTTGAAAAAAACCCATTCAAATAAGAGTACTCCTTTGCAAACTTAGAGCGGCTATTCTCGGTGAATCCTGCAACAATGTGTGTGTGTGTGGTGTTAATGGCTACTGCCCCATCACTAACTCGAATGGTTTGTGGTGTGTGGACTCATGCTTTCGTCGGTTGTAGGAGAACCGCGAACCGCTCCACGTCTAAGTTTGCCCAATTTTGTTACACTTACAAAGTGTCATAATTACAAACTAGAAGTGCATTCACATGCTCTATCTGTCCATAAGGTTGTCAATAGAGTAAAGAAGTGGAGGTCGGAGCCAAGTAGCTTGAACAACTCCGTCTAAAATCGCCCCGTAAGGCGAGGTTCTCGATCGCTAACTATGGTTTGTTGAAACCCCCAATACTTACTCATGTTCTTTAGAAAATAAACAGGCTGCCACCAACTAAAAAGTTTTTAGATTCCTTATAATATAAAACCTTTGGTTTGGAAAATACAATAATTTGTGTATAATTCAAATACTTTCTAAAATTTTGAGGATTTTTTTCAAATTATTTTTAAATATTTCTTAATGAAATATTATTATTTGAAACTAGTTTTCAATGCTATGTTATTTTTAAATTCTTATCGTGATTTTCATTATTTTTTTGGTTAACAATAGTGGTTGTTCTCAAAATACAGGTTGAAGGTCGTCGTTCTATGTTGCGGATTTTAAAGCCATTGTCTAGATCGAAAACTTTGTTACTGCAATGAAGAAATGACTCTCAATACAAACTCGTGGGCTTGTTATTGTAAAGAAAAAAAATCATTGAAAAATAGTTTTAGAGTAATTCCAGAACAACCGGCATAAGCCAGACTAACATCGTTTTGAAAATTATTTTAAAAATAATAGCTAACAATCTGGATTTGAGTTTTAGTCCTTAATTTTTTATTCCTAAAGATACGAAATTAGATTCCTATGAAAGCTTGTATGGATATGCAGTATTGGAATATGATTCTCGTAGAAGATTAAATCGATTTTATATAAAAAAATAGAAATGTTGTAGAATCGCCCGAGAACAGCTTCTAGTTTCGGCTTCTAGATTCTACAGGAACCCGATTATGTAGGAATCTGGTTGGCACATAATCAAATCGTGTTCGCTACCACAGAAGAAATAAAAATATTCTGCAAATCGTTTTTAGAGTTTTGCGACCTAGCCAAAATAGCATATTTTAAATTTTTTTGAAATAATAATTTCATTGTTATTAAAAAATTTACTTTTGAAAAATTATATATTTTTTTCTAAACTAATATTGTAAAAAATAAATTTTATAAACAATGTCGCCCTCAGACTAATTGCACATGTATTGTTACTTTATTTCTCAATTGGGGGAAGGATACAAGTCGTTGTCCGTGCCAATGGCTTTATATAGCTGCTGCTAAGAACAATGTGATCAGCCAAAAATGTGATTCTCTCAGGACAATAAAGCCACTATTTGAGGTTAAAATTTAATAAAATCACATATCTAACAATGATTTTAATGCAATTACAGCCATGTCGTTAACACCTTTATGAAGCTGCCGACACAGACCATTACTTTCACCATTTCTTTTGTCGCATTAGTAGTATATTTGTAATTATTTTGGGAGGAATTTTTGTGCAATTATTATTTTTATAATATTAATTCAAAAAAAAACTCAAAAAAAAATCTACATGTTGACCTTGGTGCCCACATAACAAAAGCGGTCCCACTCTATCAAAAAAGAAAGAAAAAATTAAGTATAGGGCCAATATATAGTATCATGATAAGGTGCATGACAGCTAATAGTTTCAGGTAAACTTAAGTACACGGAATCAAAGTTAGTTTTAAAGGTGATCATCTCCCACTTTTTTTGCACATAAGAGAATCTTTGCCAACTGTTTTGGATGACATATTTTTTTAAATACCAAAGATACCCATGATATCGTTTCACATTAATTAACAGTAAATGATATAGCGACACATTTTTTTATAAGAATAGTGGACACGTTACTACAATGATTTTACTATAGCATCTACAATGATTTCACCATGGTTGCTACAGAGATTTCGATATTGCTACTATATTGAAATCATTTTATATATTTTTTAGTATTATTTGAAATCATTGTAATACCTACAGTGAAAATTACTATAGCAGCTACGATACTTGTCGTAGTTGTTACAGAGATTTCACTGTAGCTGCTATAGTGAAATCACTGTAGCATTTAGTACCATTTAGTATTTTTTAAGTACAATTTGAATCATTATTGAAAATTGAGTACCATTCTATATATTTGAGTACCGTAGTGATCATTGTAGGAAATTGAGTATCATTTAAACTCATTGTAGGGATTTGAATAACATTTTCTATAATTGAGTATTATTTTAAAAATGAACTCAAGTATATAAAAATGATACTCAGTGCTACAATAGTTTCATTGTAGGAAATTGAGCATCATTTTAAATAAATGTAGCGGCTACAGTGAAAATCACTGAAGGATTGCAGTAGCTACGATGATTTCATTGTAGATGCTACATTATTTTACAATGACACTCAATTATATAAAAATGATACTCAATGCTACAATGATTTTACTGTAGCAGTCATAGTGAAATATCTGTAGTAGCCACGACAAAATGACTATAGTAGCTATAGTATTACTGATTCAACTATCGGTTTTAAAACTGGTCGTTTCGTAGGGATTGAGGGTGGTTCTATAGGCAATGACAGTTTTTATAAATTTAATAACTTACCCTGGCCATATTAGTCTTTTAGTAACCAATTGAGCCGTTGTAATTAATATACTGAATCGTGGATCTGAACTAAGTGTATAAAATTGTCGGGACCTATCCTTAAATGAAACTATTAAAATGGACTGTGTGTTATCCACACCAAAAGGAAAAAAAAAAGGGAGGGGAGGGGGGCTTAGTGTTAGGTCCCATGCAAGTGATTCATTTGGTGAAAAGGAAATACAACATGATCATTTTGAACCAGCCCCTCCTCAAAGATATATTTTACAATAAGTCCCTTGTTGACTTTTTCTTTCCTTTTCAGTGACAAAACTTTCTTTAATTCTATAATCACATTGAAAAGAACAATCACATAGAATAGTAGCAATATTCAAATGTTACTGTTTAGCTACAATACTTTGTAGAATGTTACTCTTTGCTACAGTAATTTCACTGTAGCAGATACAATGACTTCTACATTGATTTTACTGTAGCAAAGGGTAAGAATCTGTAAAGTACTATAGCAAAGAGTAATAATCTGAAAATGTTACTCTCTTTAGCTACAATACTTTGCAGAACATTACTCTTTGGTACAATGATTTCATTGTAGCAGATATAGTAACTGCTACAATGATTTCACTGTAACAAATAGTAATAATATGCAAAATACTATAGCAAAAAGCAATATTTGCATATTGCTACTCTTTACTACAGTGAAATTACTGTAATAGTCACTGAAGCTGTACAGTGAAATCACTATAGCAGCTACAATGAAATGCAAGTTCAAAGAAATGCTAATTTTTTATCACCGAAATGTGACTCTTCATGCAATTTCTTTGTACAATTGCATGTAGGGGGTAAAATGGATATTTTTCAAATGACAAGACCTAACGCTAAAGCATCTCTTTACATGTCCTTATCGTTAAATATGATCTATTTGAAGGACTGTAGACCTATTTGCCCAAAAAAAGGGAAAATTTTATTCATATCCCATCAATCTGTAAATAGCCCCCGTTTCCCCCTAATTTTCACCCTTATGACAAGTAAGCCCTTGTCAAACCTCTTCCTTTGCCATTACTGGTGCAGATCTGTAAACACACGAATTTTGTCTAACCCGAACCCGACTTGCGTACACCTACGCGGATGCAAACCCGACGCGCGCTCCGACCCGGACCCGACTTGCACGCACCAGTGCGGACCCGGACCCGATTCGCGCCCAACAAGGGAGGAGCGGACCCCACACTCAAGGGGGGCCGGCCCCTACTAGGGACCCGAACCCCATGGGGCTGGCCCCTACTAGGGACCCGAACCCCATGGGGCCGGCCGGCCTTGCAAGGAAAAAAGAAAAGAAAGGAAAGAAAAGAAAGGAAAGAAAAGAAAAAGGAAAGAAAAGAAAAGGAAAGAGAAGAAAGAAAAGGAAAGAACTACCGCCATGCGCGGGGGGAGGTTGCGTATGACGTCTGCTCACGCGCGGATTTGCGCCGATCCCTCGATCCGACGAACAAGAAGAAGAGCCGGGTCACCATCGATTTCGTGTGCAAAATTTAGCCATAATTGCCCCGCCAGGAAAGGAAAGCAAATAAATGTTATTCCCCTTATCAATGGATGAATAAATCCCGGGTAATTATAAGGGAGATATTAAAAGGATTTAAAATTAAAACTTCCCATATCTCTCTCCCCTCCCCTTTGCCTATAAATAGAGGGGGTGGGGGAAGGCTCAAGAGGTCGAAGATTGAAGACAAAGCGAGGAAGCTCTGCAGAAAAGGAGACGCTTCTTCATCGACCCAAGGCTTCACGAGGCACGGGCAAGCCTGTCCCTCCGGGATCGGCTTAGTCCATTGAAAGCCCTCATCAACGTGAAGACCCTTGCACAAGAAGATCAAGACTTTGACTCCGTGCACGAAGAAGAAAGCTCGGAGAAGACGACCCTTCGACTCCGAAGACGCCAGAAGCAAAGGCCGGAGAAGAAGCTCGGAGCGGCACTACCCCGTCGGCTCCAACAAACCCTCAACTCCGATCAAGCTCCAAAGCCCGAAAAATAGGAATGAAGCGTCATCAACCCGTCGCCTTCGACAAACGTCTGCTCCCTCCACGAAGAAGAAAGCCTGGAGAAGACTACCTGAAGCGTCGCTACCCCCGCCGTCTTCATCAACAAAAGCTGACGCTACAACCGTCGCACGGAGACCGTCGCTACCCCCGCCGTCTTCATCAACAAAAGCCGACGCCACAACCGTCGCACGGAGATCGGTGCTACCCCCACTATCTTCGAAAACATTCTTCGACTCCGATCACGCCAAAGAAACCCGGAGAAGAAGAGAAGTCCAGCCGACACCCAAACCGTCAAAACACCGAAGAAGTAGACCACATCGTTCGAGAAGAAGACCGAGTCGACGCTGAAGCCAAACCCCATGCAAGAAGCCAAAGCAAAAGCCCCGGTAAAGCCCGCGCCAAAGCAACGCAAGTGCCAAAGCCAAGCGACTACGCCAGTCTCAAGCAAAAGCACCGCACGTTCTAGCCAATACGACGCGAAGTCCGGAAGAACGAAAGCATCGTAAGTCTCCCCCGTCTACGTCCAAGCGCAAGCGCCGAAGCAAAGCAAAAGCCAGAGCCACGTCGGAGCCAAGCCAAAGCCAAAGCCGATGCCAAAAGCACGATCGATGCCGCGAACCGACGATCAAGGACGCCGAGGTCAAGCAAGGAGCGAGGAAGACACGAAGACCGAGGAACGAAGCTGAAGACCCCCTAGCCGAGGAAGCGCGAAGCACGGAAGGGACCAAAGAAACGGCGGACATTCCTTAGCCTCTCAAAAGCCCTCACCTTGTAAAAACCCCTGTCCTGGGCAACTCCTTCAGAGCTCTCGCACGAACACCACGTGGAGACGCGGATCAAAGGGACCCTCCAGAAGATCTCTCCCACAATCCCCTGATCAACACTCGCCGCGACCCGGACTCGCCACACCCGAGCCACTCGGGTCCCGGCCACACTTGTAATATCGTTTTGTGCAATAAAGACGACCCATATCTTTTCCGCGCATACAAGATCATAGGTGGGGCCATTGTTGGTACAGATCCAAGGTGGGGGAGGAGGGGTTTGCCGCCTCTTTTCCATTATTGATGCAAATCGGAGGTGGACTCCCCTTTGTTGGTGCAGATCGAAGGTGAGGTCGGCTGCCTCCTCTCCTTTATTGGTGTAAATTGGAGGTGGGGGAGTAGAAGTTGGTCGCCTCTCCCCTCTATTGGTATAGATCGGATGTGGGGGAGGATGGTTTGGTTGCCTCCTCCCCTCTTCTATTGTCGTGCAATCTGAGAGGGAGGAAGGTCGGAGGAATGTCTGTGGGCATCAAAATTAGCCTTCGGGTCGAACCCGATTTGTACACGAAAAATAGGCCCGCACCCAACGGCCTTCGGGTCAAACCCGACTCGCTCATGCAACTTGGGCCTGCACACAACGGCCCGCATGCGAAACCCGGCCCGCACACAACGGCCCGTATGCGAAAAATAGGCCCGCACCCAACGGCCTTCGGGTCAAACCCGACTCGCTCATGCAACTTGGGCCCGCACACAACGGCCCGCATGCGAAACCCGGCCCGCACACAACGGCCCGTATGCGAAAAATAGGCCCGCACCCAACGGCCTTTGGGTCAAACCCGACTCGCTCATGCAACTTGGGCCGTATGCGAAACCCGGCCCGCACACAATGGCCCGTATGCGAAACCCGGCCCGTACACAATGGCCCGCATGCGAAACCCGGCCCGCACACAACGGCCCGCATGCAAAACTCGGCCCGCACACAACGGCCCGTATGCGAAACTCGGCCCGCACACAACGACCCACGTGCGAACTCGGCCCACGTGCGAACTCAATTCGCGCGCCATGGCCCGACCCAAAGCAAACGGGTCCCACCGGACCCGCAACTCGGACACAAAGAGGGGGGCCCACCGGCCCCCCCTTCTAGAAAACCGTGCCCCCCTCCTCATGGAGAGGTGGGGCCGGCCCTAAAAGAAAAAGAAAAGAAAAGAAAAAGAAAAAGAAAAAGAAAAAGAGAAGAAAAAGAAAAGAAAAGAAAAGAAAGGAAAAAGAAATCAAAACCGCCTCGATGCGGGGGGAGGTGGCGTGGACGTCTACGTAGCCGTAGATCCGCGACGATCCCTCGATCCAACGGACAAGATGACGTTGTGTCGCCATCCGATCCAAAAGTGCAACAAGAATAACAACTCAATCTTTAAAAGATCGAGTCACATCTAGCCCATAACCACCCCAACTAAAAATGAGGGGATCGAGTTTGTTTCCCCGAATCAGGGAACAATATCTTGATGGTTATGGGGGGAGATATTGGATGAAACAAAAAGATTTCAGCAATATCTCCCCCAACCGCCCCCCTTTGCCTATAAATAGAAGGGGTGGGGGAAGGCACAAAGGGTCCGAAAGCCGAAGACGAAAGAGCTCCGCAAGCGAAGCTCCAACGCTCGAAGACTGAAGGCTTCACGAGGCACGGCAAGCACGTCCTACAGGAATCCTTGGCCCTTCAAGTCCTCATCAACGTGAAGACCTTGCACTCGAAGATCAAAGCTTCGACTCCTCGCACGAAGAAGAAAGCTTGGGGAAGAAGACCCGGAGTCGTCATCACCCTGCTGCTCCAACGATCTTCATCAGCTCCGAAGACGCCATAAGCAAAGGCCGGAGAGGAAGATCGAAGCCGACAACACCCGTCGTCTTCAACAAAGGCATTAACTCCTTGCACGAAGAAGAATACCGAGAGAAGAAGGCCTGAAGCCGGTGCTACCCCTGTCGTCTTCATCAACAAAAGCCGACGCTACAACCGTCGTGCGGAGATCGGTGCTACCCCCACCGTCTTCACCAACAAAAGCCGACGCTACAACCGTCGCATAGAGATCGGTGCTACACCCACCATCTCCACAAGAAGCCTTCAACTCCGATCAAGCCAAATACGCCCGGAGGAGAAGCCAGCCGACGCCACAACCGTCGAGGAAGCCGGAAGAATAAAGAAGCCTTGAAGAAGCATCGCCGTTCCCGAAGAAGATCGAGTCAAAGCTAAAGTCAAAGCCAACGCCAGAAGCCAAAGCAGACGCACCGGTAAAGCCCGCGCTAAAGCAACGCACGTGCCAAAGCCAAGCAACTACGACGGTCACGAGCAAAGCACCGCACGTTCTAGCCAATACGACGCAAAGTCCGGAAGAACTAAAGCATCGCAAGTCTCTACCCGTCTACGTTCAAGCGCAAGCACCAAAGCAAAGCAAAAGCCTGAGCCACGCCAAAGCTACGCCAAAGCCGAAAGCTAAAGCCAAAGCTGACGTCAAAAACACGATCGACGCCGCGAACCGACGATCAAGTACCTCGAGGTCGAGCAAGGATCGAGGAAGACACGAAGACCGAGGAACGAAGCCCAAAGCCTCCCTAGCCGAGAAAGCGCGAAGCACGGATGGGACAAAATCAACGGCGGAACTCCTTAGCCTCTCAAAAAACCCTCACCCTGTAAAGACCTCTGTCCTGGGCAACCCCTTCAGAGCTCTCGCACGAATACCACGTGGAGACGCGGATCAAAGGGACCCTCCAGAGGATCTCTCCCACAATCTCCTGATCAAAGAAAATTTGTAATCTCGTGTGATCCGCAATAAAGACGACCCGAATCTTTTTCTACGACCACAGATTTCTGGCACGCCCGGTGGGACATCCTCTCCTTTCATCCGTACGTTTGAAGGAGTTGCTTCAAGTTCGCCATGGCCGGAACGAATGATGATACGTTTGCTCCAACAAGCCTCTCACCTATCGCCGAGTCTCCACTACTCCAACACGGTGATCCAGAAAACCCGGAGGACGTCATTCCCCTGGTAATACGCGTCTACACTCGGCGTACTCAAACTCTTGCGGACTTCTTCACGCCAGAAACTGCTGCCAAAGATACCCGCCAAGGCGCCAATGAGGCCTTGGTGCATGAAGAAACAAGCCTCAATCCTGGAACATCTGTCCAGAAACTTGGGGAGGACCAGCCCCAACCCCGAACCCGTTCGGGTTCTCCAGCGGACTTTGCACCTCCTTTGCCGGGGGCAAACATCCGTCATCAAGCAGAAGCAAGTCAGCGTAACTATGTCTCTGACGACGATGGCGAGAGTGGGGGCGTGCAACATCGAGACGTCCTGCGACATCATCCTCCGTCCGCTCTCCAGCTCCAAGTCATGCAAATGGGTGAACACATGGCTCAGCTCACCCGACTAATGGAAGAGAAAGATCGTCACATCAACACCTTGCTTCAAAGGTTGAGTGTCAGGGATGTTGCAACATTCGGTCAACCTCCTGCTTCTCCAGTAGCTGCTCTAGCCCCGTCTCCAACTCCTGCTCTTGCAGAAGTTGGTCCGGCAACATTAGCAACTACTCCTGCACTTTTCTCTACTCCCGTGCCGGTCTCGGTGGCCGCGCAACCTTCAGTGGCAGCAACGATAAATGCCCAGCAAATACAAGCACTAGTGGCTGACATGATGCGTTCCCACGGCGACAGCTTACCTCCAATTACGACGGCATATTCAAAGCCTTACACCATAAGAATCCAACAGCTGCGCTTCCCTACCGGGTTCCAGCCACCAAAGTTTCAACACTTCGACGGAAAGGGGAACCCAAGGCAACACATTGCCCACTTCGTCGAAACCTGCAACAACGCCGGCACATACGGCGATGAGATGGTGAAGCAGTTCGTTCGCACACTCAAAGGTAATGCTTTTGACTGGTATGTTGATCTTCCTCCAGGATCCATTGACAGCTGGGATCAGATGGAGAGGGAATTCCTCAACCGCTTCTACAGTACTCGGTGCATCGTTAGCATGACCGAGCTTACTACCGTCAAACAAATGAAGGACAAATCAGTAATTGACTACATCGATCGATGGAGGAATCTTGCCCTGAATTCACGAGATCGTTTGTCGGAAGACTCGGCTATTGAGATGTGCACCCAAGGCATGCACTGGGGCTTACTCTACATCCTCAAGGGGATCAAGCCTCGGTCCTTCGAAGAACTCGCAACTCGAGCCCACGACATGGAGCTCAGCTTAGCAAATCATGGGGACTCAAAGACCAAAGACTTCCTGAAGGTGGAAAAGAAAGACAAACCGCCGGCACCCAAATCAAAGCAAGTTAACGTCGCCGACATCGCCTCGGCCTCCAAGCCACTCAAAATCAGCGGTAAGTCGGATCAAGAAAATGGAGCTGCCATACCACCGCCTCCACCCCAAAGGCAGTCAAAGATGACTCTAGAAGAACTTGAGGCCAAAGAGTATCCCTTTCCAGACTCAAAAGTCTCCTCCATGTTCGATCAACTGCTACAAGAAAAGATGATCGAGCTTCCTCCTTCAAAAAGGCCCGAACAGATGCATCGTGTCAACGATCCACTCTTCTGCAAATACCATCGACTGGTTAGCCATCCTATCGAGAAATGTTTCGTCTTCAAAGAAAAGATCATGGCGCTCGCAAAGCAAGGAAAAATTGAGATCGACTCCAGCGACGTTGCAACGGCAAACATGACGTCCATCACCTTCGGTTCGTTTCAACCGGTACTCGTTGCTACCCACCAGAGAAGGCCCAAGTTGTGCATCAATCGCCAAAGGCCAATTGCGAAGTTAGCTCCACGACGGAAGGTCTCAAGACGACAGCAGTACGCTCCTAAGCTCGCTGAGAAAGAAACGTCACTGCCCTGGGGGCAACCGTCGCCTATATCGACGTCTCTCTCAAACAAAGCTATGTCCCAACGGAATCTCCAGACAAGGTACGAGCAAGGAGACCCGGAGGTCGGTCTGTTAGGCCAGCCCTCAGGTAAATTCGACTACTACGTCCTCTATTCCAGACCTTCGCCTGTCTCAATAGAAGAAATCAAGCCCACCGGCTGGGAGTCAGAAGGCGAACCACCAAGGTCCCCAGAGGAGCAAGGCTCCCCGACTCATAGAGAACCCATAAATCTCCAGACAAGGTATGAGCAAGGAGACCCGGAGGTCGGTCTGTTAGGCCAGCCTTCAGGTAAATTCGACTACTACGTCCTCTATTCCAAACCTTCGCTTGTCTCAATAGAAGAAATCAAGCCCACCGACTGGGAGTCAGAAGGCGAACCACCAAGGTCCCCAGAGGAGCAGGTCTCCCCGACCCATGAAGGACCTACCGCTCCCACTCCAGAGCTTCACCTTGGTAACGAAGAATCCACTGATGAAGATGCATGGGTCATGTTGCCTCGCAGACGAAGGCCATGGATGCCAAGAAGTCGCAAGTTCGATCGGGTAACAAGAAAGCTTCCGGAACGAAGAACTTACAAAACAAAAAGCAAAGCTCCAGGAAGGAAGGCATTCAAAGTACCGCCAGCAGATCCTGATGATCTCCTCCTGCAAAACCCTCCAGAACCGACAACGTTGCAAGAGTTCTTCCCCTATTACTTCCTCCCAGCTAATCAGCAGCACGAAGCTTCCTGTTGCATGGTTGAGATTCATGTAGCGCCGGAAGAAGAAGATAGGATCAAGCCTTCCAAAGAAAGCAACACCGACAACGAGGAGGATGATTCCGACAAAGACAGTACTGCTGCTTACGATGAGGCAATCCTGCACTTGCCACTCATAGAAGCACTACACCTCCCAGAGAAAGCTCGCCTAGCAATGGCCGAGGCTCTGACAGACCCAGACAGCTACAAAAGAAAGAAGAAAAACGCCGAGAAGGACAAAACTTTTGTCTCATGTAACGCAACAATAACTTTCTCGGACGAAGATCTGCAACTCGGAGAACGACTGCACAATCGACCTGTCTATGTCTCGGGATACATCAACGAGAAGTCAGTAAATCGAATCCTGTTGGACTGTGGCTCCGCCGTCAACATCATGCCTATCCAGACAATGCGCCAGCTCGGCATCACCACCGACCAGCTCTCACAAAGCCAGCTGATCATTCAAGGGTTCAACCAAGGAGGACAGTCCACCATAGGGATCATTCGTCTAAAACTCTCCATCAGTCAACTTGACACGACGGTTCTTTTCCACATCATTGACTGTCAAACATCATATCACCTTTTGCTGGGAAGACCGTGGCTGCACGAAAACGGTGTCGTAGTGTCTACCTGGCACCAATGCCTCAAGTACTACGAGGAAGGTCTGGAGAAGTGCATTGTTGCAGACGACAAACCATTCAATGAGGCTGAAGCGCACCTCGCTGATGCCAAGTTTTACCAAGCAAAGGACCTTGTCGCAGAAGTCCTTCCAGCTAAAGCTCCTCGAACTCAGAAAGCTAAAAGGATGGAGCAGGAAGAAGCTCTGCCAACTCCAAATCCAGTACCACTATCTAAGGCGATACGCGAAGTCAAAGAAGTGCTAGCGCCGAGACGAAGAATGCGCATCAGCTCCAAGCCAAGATCCATGAAGCACACTCCATTACCCGCCCAAGCTACGACAGTCTTACGCCTCACGCCTCAGTGGCTTCGCAAAGATGAACCACCACCTTTTGCCTCGCCAAAAGGGATAGTCCAGCCGCTATCGGAAGCTAATGTCATCACTCTGCAAGAGATGACACTGCCACTACCCAGCTTGGGGCAAGCTTCAAGTTCGCCAAAACCCATCAATCCCTTCGAATCCAGCCAACTCACATTCAAGCCAAAAGGAAGCTGGGGGCAAAATACCGCCAAGCTGCTGTTCAAAGTTGGCTACAACAAAGACAGTGCTGCACATATGAGTACGCTCCTGCCAGCTCCAATACCACACGGGATGACTAAGACTCAAGCCCATTTACTCCAGGGTGGCGAGCAGATCCCACCAAATCGGCGAGGCATCGGCTCTCGTCAAACCCCGATGGTCATCAAAATAACAGGAGAAAAGACCTTCACCTCTAACTACATTGAGGTGAAGTTGGTGGATGAAACGAAAGAGGGATCGTCAGCCTCCGATGCACGCTCCACCAATATCATTCATCCCGCTACAAAAGGGCGCCAAAAGAAGGCGATATCGAGCTCGGCGTCGGACCATACCTCAAAAGCAAAGGAAGAGCGTCAAAAACCAGGCAAGTCAAAACCCAATTTCAGTATTCAAAAGACTTGGGCCAATCGGGCAAGCAAAGCAAAGGTCAGTATTCGACCGTTTGGGAAAGCCACCCACTGAGGTGAGAAAAATCATTCCCACCCACCCACCCAAATTTTTTCAAACTGCCGATGTTCCCAATATCATTCTGGTCTCTCTTAATCATATCACAATTGCCGACTCCTCGGTCGACGACACTTCTACTTCGGACGACAAGTTGCCTGATGCACCGCCAGTCCTCGAAGAAGGGGGGCAATCTACCGTCGACGATCTGAAAGAAATCAACTTGGGGACACAGGAGGATCCTCGACCCACATTCGTAAGTGCACTCCTGACTCCCGAAGAGGAGGTCGCGTACATCAAGCTACTCCAAGAATACAGAGATGTCTTCGCATGGTCCTATAAGGAAATGCCAGGACTTGACCCCAAGATTGCAGTACACCAGCTTGCTGTCAGACATGGAGCTAGCACCGTCAAGCAAGGACAGAGACGCTACCGGCCGGAACTAGTGCCTTAAATAGAAGGTGAAGTCAACAAGCTCATTGAAGCCGGCTTTATCCGAGAAGTTAAATATCCAACATAGATCTCCAGCGTGGTCCCAGTCAAGAAGAAGAACGGCCAGATCAGAGTATGCGTGGACTTCAGGAACTTAAACAATGCATGCCCCAAAGATGACTTCCCACTGCCAATCACAGAACTAATGGTGGATGCAACAACAGGCCATGAAGCACTAACCTTCATGGATGGATCCTCAGGCTACAACCAGATCCGGATGGCGCCCAAAGACGAAGAGCTTACGGCATTCCGCACGCCAAAAGGAATCTACTGCTACAAAGTCATGCCTTTCGGCTTGAAGAACGCAGGAGCCACTTACCAACGAGCCATGCAAAAAATTTTCGACGATATCCTTCATCAGAATGTAGAATGCTACGTCGACGACCTCGTGGTAAAATCAAGACAAAAGTCCACACATCTTCAAGACCTCGAGCTAATCTTCAAGCGACTTCGGAGGTACCAACTCCGCATGAACCCGCTTAAATGCGCATTTGGGGTCTCCTCGGGAAAGTTTCTCGGCTTTGTCGTACGCCATCGAGGCATCGAAATAGATCAAACCAAGATAGATGCTATCCTCAATATGCCAATCCCGAAAACCGTGCGAGACCTCCGAGGTCTCCAGGGCCATCTAGCATATATCAGAAGGTTCATCGCCAACTTAGCTGGAAAATGCAGGCCCTTCAGTCGCCTCATGAAGAAAGGAGCAGCATTCAAGTGGGATGAAGCTTGTCAGGAAGCCCTCCAAACCATCAGGGATTACTTACTCAAGCCCCCGGTTCTGACAGCACCAGTTCAAGGAAAGCCATTGGTCCTTTACATCAGCGCCCAGGAGCAGTCCTTGGGGGCACTCCTGGCTCAAGACAACGAGCTAGGCAAGGAAACAACATACTACTATTTGAGCCGCACTCTCATCGGTGCGGAGCTAAACTACTCCCCTATTGAGAAGGTCTGTCTGGCGCTCATCTTCGCTATAAAAAAGCTGCGACACTATATGTTAGCTCACGCCATCAGGCTCATCTCAAAAGCCGACCCACTCAAATACATCATGTCGAGACCAGTGCTCTCCGGACGTCTGGCCAAGTGGGCTTTGCTCCTCCTTGAGTTTGACATCACCTTTGTCCCTCGTAAAGCGGTCAAAGGACAAGCTCTCGCAGACTTCCTAGCAGAATACCCCCTTCCAGCAGAATGGGAACTATCGGAAGATCTCCCAGACGAAGAAGTATTCTGCATCAACATCGCCCCTTCTTGGAAAATGTTCTTCGACGGTGCGGCCAGGCAAGACGTAGCAGGAGCATGAGTTATCTTCGTCACACCAAACGACGAAGTACTTCCCTTCTCATTTCTACTATCAGAGCCATGCTCCAACAACAGGGCAGAATAGCAAGCTTTGATCATTGGCCTCGAACTCGCCAATGATATGAAACTTCAAGGGCCCGAAATTTTCGGCGACTCTCAGCTCGTCATTCAGCAAATATTGGGAGCATACGAGGTCAACAAAGAAGATCTCGTGCTATTGCATCTACGAGCTCTGAAACTCCTTGGTACACTCAAAGATACTTCAATCCAGCATGTTCCCAGAAACCTTAATCAGCAGGCTGATGCGCTTGCAAATTTAGCGGCTACACTTCCGTTCCCAGAAAAAAGTCAACTCATCATCCCTATCTGCAAGAGGATGGTGATCACCAAGGAGGACCTCCCTATGGGAATCCCGGACCAAGTCAATACAGTACACGTCTTCGTGACCGACGAGCTAGACTGGAGACAACCATTCATAGACTTTCTTGTCCACGGGAAGCTCCCTGAAGATCCAAAGCATAAGGTCGATATTCGCCGGCGGTCTCTGAAATTCTTTCACTTCAACAACGAGTTGTACGTACCATCGAAGCTACGATGATGCACTCCTGAGGTGTCTAGCAAAAGAAGAAGCAGAAACAGCACTAGAAGAAGTCCATGCCGAGATCTGTGGCTCACATCAGTCCGGTCCAAAGCTGCACTTCCGCATCAGGTGGATGGGGTACTACTGGCCCACTATGATCAAAGACTCCCTCGAGTTTGCAAAAAGATGCCACACTTGCTAGCTGCATGGCGACTACATCCGTCAGCCTCCCGAACCTTTGCATCTAACCATCGCATCATGGCCATTCGATGGATGGGGACTCGATATTGTCGGTCCGCTACCCAAGTCATCCAAGTAGCATCTTTATATCCTGGCGGCAACAGATTACTTCTCCAAGTGGGCTGAGGCAGTACCATTGCGAGAAGTTACCAAGCACTCTGTCATCAACTTCATCCAGAACGACATCATCTTCCGGTACGGCATCCCTCGCTATATCGTTACGGACAACGGGAAGCAATTCAAGAACGCCGCTGTCAGCCAATTCTGCGCCAAGTTCGATATCAAGCAAAGATGTTCAACCATGTACAACGCCTCTGCCAATGGCCTAGCTGAAGCTTTTAACAAAACACTCTGCAAACTTTTGGAGAAAGTTGTCTCAAAGTCGAAAAAAGACTGGCATGAACGCATAGGTGAAGCGCTATGGGCATATCGCACCTCTTTTCGCACGCCAACACAGGCAACTCCGTACTCACTAATGTACGGAGTAGAAGCTGTCCTCCCACTTGAGCTCCAGATTTCGTCACTCAGAATAGCTATCCAGGAAGGCCTCGTCAACGGCGACAACGCTCAACTTCGCCTAGCAGAATTGGAAGCCCTGGATGTAAAGCGCCTCGAAGCCCAGCAACGCCTGGAATGCTACCAAGCCAGGCTGACCCGAGCCTTCAACAAAAGGATTCGACCTCGATCCTTCCAAAAAGGAGAATTGGTACTCGCAGTCAAACGCCCCATCATTCTTTCACATCGAGGAGGAAAGAAGTTCGACGCCAAATGGGATGGACCGCACGCTGTCAAAGAGGTCTACTCCAATGGCGCATATCTTCTCACCACGCCAGAAGGGCTTACACTCGGCCCCATCAATGGCAAGTACCTCAAAAGGTACTATGCCTAAAAGCAGGGCTACATTCCTTGCAAAAAAAAAAAAAAAAGGAACTACGTGTGACTTGATCCCTCTTAGTAGGGTACGTAGGCAGCCTGTAAAGGTTCAGTCCAAACAAAAGAAAAACACAACCAAACTCTGCCATTCCAGAATACAAGTCCAAAAAATAGATGCATGATATTAAGTTATCACCAGATAAAGAAAAGCATAACTACAAATTTGTTCAGCAGAAATGACAAGAAAGAAAAGGAAATGCGACATGCTAGTAAAGCGAATCAAATTCTTTGAGATGTTGGAGCAGCTCGCCGTCAGTAACCTCCATGCGCTCCAACTCTGAAGACCGAGAAGCTACCCGCTCCCGATGCGTCGCCAGCTCGATACGCTGCTTTGCCAGGTCTGCTCCAGAAGACTTCTCGATCGTCTCAGCTTTCTCGAAAGATGCGCGAGCAGCCTCTAGCTTCTTCCGCGCCCGAACAAGGCTCGCAGTGGCAAGTGCATGCTGCGCCTCCAGTCGACGCTCCTCGTCCTCAGCCTCTGCCAGTATCAGGGGAAGGTCATCTTCCATCGAAGCCTGTTTCAAGCAATGAGCTTCACTATCCGCCAAGAGAACACGCATCTGTGTCTCAAACAAAGAGCCATCTACCTGGAAGGCCGCCAGGTTCTTGCAAAACTCAGGCCCCTCGAGGACCCACCAGCTACTCAAAGCGTCAAAGCCCTCTTCCTGGAAGGGTGCAAGCGTCGTCTGGATATACTTCCGACAGCTCTCCAAAAGAAGCACAGAGAGAAGGTCTCACGAACTGCACTTTCTCCTGTCAGCCTCTGAGTGCACAGGCAAGGTGGGCTCCGGCCCCGGAGACTCAAGTGTAGGAACCGCCTCCTAGACCATCGCCGTGATAACAGTCAGCGGAACAACCGAAGCCGAAGGAGGAGACACAGGCAAACCTTCCGACAAAACGACTGCGGGAGTAGCCTCTGCCGGAGTACCGGACCTAGCTGGAGGAGTCTGTTCTCTCCCTACACTGGAGACCTCATCCTCCTCCCCAAAGCCCAACTGCTCCACGTCAATGTCATCCAGGTTAACAGCACTGCCGGTAAAATCTGCTCCACACGTTCCCAAAAGCTCTAAGTTATCCCAGGGAACATCCAACCCGCCACCTTCAATCAACGTTGCTCTGATGGGAGAGCACTCCTGCCCAACCCCCTTCGGGGCAGACTCGCAGTCCGGTCTAGCAGACCCTGCCAAAATGAGAGCTGGACAACTCAGCCAACGAAGTAAGAATACAAGCACAGAAATTCATGAGAAACTAGAAATAAGATATACCTGCAGCGTCCGATGAAGATACCCCAGAAGGAGGGATTACCTCATCGGCAAAAAGCCCTGGCTCTCCGTCTCGAGCTGGCCCTGCCTCGCCAGCACCAGTCAAAGCTGCCTCACACAAGAGGTCCAACTTTCTCCTCTTGGGAGAAGCACGTCCACTCCAAGAAGCCTGAGTCTCAGGAAGACCCTGAACCTTGGGGGACGGAGCCATCTCAACTTCTTGCACAGAAAGTGAAGCTTGGGAAGTACTCTCTCGACATCCACAAGATTTCTCTGACCATCGTTCCTTGGACCAAAGACGACGATCCTCTGACCCCGCCAAAGAGTCAAAAGGAAAGTCAGCCCGCTCGCTGCTAGCAAGGACGTCTAGCGGAAGGCCAGCCAAGAGGGGAAGCACTGACCCGTTGACCCAGCGACGATACTCAGGAGTTGCGGCATCCTTGCCGCCCGAGTTAATCCCCGGTGAGAAAGTACACCCAGTAAATCGATCGTAAAGTGCTCCCCAGAGGCGGTACGCCTCCTGCGGAGTGTAACGTAACCGCAGGCGCAAAGGAGTCCCAGGCAACTCCTGCCGAAAACCCTGCTGGCGAGCAAACTGGTGGGGAGAGTACCGTGCCACCTCCACTACATCCCCACGACGCCAAACAAGATACCCAGGCCTGCAACTCACCATGCTCCAGTACAAAGGCCCGGACATCTCCACCCCATCACACACCATGGATTTCGTAGAAGGCGCAAGTGCATTTTCCGATACAAATTCAAAGTCAGAAGGACCCATGCGTCGCAAACACTCTCAGGCACTAGGCTTCGGACGCTCCCATGCATAATAAGCATTCATCACACCTCCCACACCAGGAAGAAAGGGCACCGAGGTCGAAGGTCCACGCGCTGCAAAGATCCCCTTCGGAAAGTGAAGCCCAATCCAACCATAGAGGTAATGCAGGGGGCAAAAGGAACTGGCTCTGCCTACTTCCCCTCTTGCATTACCCGCACTCGATAGACTCCAGTAGGTGCCGCTAAGCCCGCCGTACAACGAGTAGAGGATCACCGGTGCCAGGTTAAGGAACTCTCCAGTCACCATCCGAGCAGCTGCAAGGAAGGTCCCAGGGCGTACCACATCCCCTTCCCAGGGTAAAGCAAAGCGGCAGAGAAAAAGTACTAACCCCGCTGACCAGTAAACAACACGCCAGTCATCGCTGCACTCTTCAAGTCCCAAAACTTCCCAGGGACGTTGCGCCCCAGCCATGGAGCACCACTCTTTCTTCAGAGATTCAATCGGTCGCCGGAAGGTGCCAGGCGCCGGTCTCTTTGACGAAGCATATCTCCACATCGGGTGACTCGAAGGGGGAGCGTGACGATACTCTCCTCGAAACCAGAAGTCCACCCAATCCGAGTGAAGCACCCGGTCTGACCGCTCGCGCACCGCTATAATAGCATACGCCTTAAAAAGCAAAAGGCAGAAGCTAGGAGACTCGTCTGGGTCCGTCAAAATCTCCAGAGAAGGAACCTCCTCCTGATAGTAGCTCCGAACTTCTGGACACCCAGAGATGACGTGCACGTCACGAAGGGTGATCCCGATTTCACCAGCCCCGGTCAAGAAGGTGTTGGTCTCAGGGCACCACTGCTCACACAGAGCCCGGTACATACCGTCCGGACGGCTGTACTCCCAACAAGCCGACTCCACAAACCTCGCCAGACGCTCCATCCCTGGCTCTGCCTCCAACGCGCCAGATAGCTCTCTCATCCAGTCCCGGAAACCTCCCAGATACGTGACATCTCCACGCGATTGAATCCCCACACCCCATCGCGTACGGCGGGAGCATATCTTCAGAGCAACAACAGGGACCGGAACTGACTCCTCACTAGTGTGGTGGAACGACAACCCCAAGCTCGGCCGAACGATTTGCCGGGAAGATCCTTCGTCAGTGAGGATACGCTCGCCAAGTTTCAACACTCGACAAGAGCCGTCGGTCACGCCGTCCTCGCAAACTCTCTCGTGCGTCAAAAGCTGAAGTACTGACAGTCCGGTCTCCTATCTCAAAGCACGGTGGTGGAAGACCTGCGCGAAAGGGAAGCGAAGATGCGTACTCCCGTGGGAAACCGCATCAACGACCCAGCCAGAACTCGGAAAGCTCTCGTAACGACGAGACCTGAAAAAGAAAGAAGACAAAGCCCAAGTTAGATAGATTCCGAAACGGAGAAGCAGGGGGGGGCCTTCAGCAAATAAAGAAAGACAGAGGGGGGTCATGGCAAAAAGCCACGACCCCCTCCCTCTATCTCTCCTATTAAACATGCAGGGGGGGCCTTCAGCAAATAAAGAAAGACAGAGGGGGGTCATGGCAAAAAGCCACGACCCCCTCCCTCTATCTCTCCTATTAAACATGCAGGGGGGGCCTTCAGCAAATAAAGAAAGACAGAGGGGGGTCATGGCAAAAAGCCACGACCCCCTCCCTCTATCTCTCCTATTAAACATGCAGGGGGGGGGCCTTCAGCAAATAAAGAAAGACAGAGGGGGGTCATGGCAAAAAGCCACGACCCCCTCTCTCTATCTCTTCTATTTAACATGCAGGGGGAGGGTGCGTCGTCCCCGACCAAACACCGGCCGCGCCGCACCCCGCCGGCCCCCGCAGCCCCGGCCGCCTACGCCGCCGGCCTCCGCGCGCCCGCCTGCGCCCTCCTTCGCGCCCGCAGCCCCGGCCGCTGTTGCACCGACCGGCTCCGGCCCTCGCGCCCTCCTCCGCGCCCGCAACCCCGGCCACGCCGCTCCTCCGCGCCCGCAGCCCCGGCTGCGCCGCACCCCGCCTCCAGCCCACGCGCCCGCCCGTGCCGCTGTTGCATCGACCGGCTCCGGCCCCCGCGCCCTGCCGCCCTGTGCCCGCGCCTCCGGCCGAGCCCGGCTCCGGCCCCCGCGCCCCGCCGCCCGCTGCGCCCACGCCTCCGGCCCCCGCGTGCTGCGCCCGCGCCCCGCGCCTCCAGCCCGCGCGCCGGCCGCCACAGCAGCCCCCGGCCGCGCCCGCGCAGCCCGCCGCTGCACCCGCCCGCTGCGCCCACGCCACCGCGCCCCAGCGCCGCCCGTGCGCTGCGCCCGCAGCCCTGGCCGCCTCCGGCCCCCGCGCCGCCCGCCCGCTGCGCCCACACCCGCACGCCGGCCGCACCATGCAGCCCCCGGCCTGCGCCCTCCCACAACCCACCATGCGAAGAAGAAGAAGAAGAAGAAGAAGAAGGAGGAGGAGGAGGAGGAGGATCACCTCGCCGGCAGCCCTCCGCCGTCCACGGGCCGGCGGTCTTCCCTCCTCCGCGAACCCCATGGCGTCACCATCTTCATCCTCCTCGGCATCGTTGCAAAGCAAGAAACCCTAGCAGAGCTCTCGACTTCAAGCCGCCGGGAATCGCTGATAATGAAGAGAAACGAAAACGGGGGGGCCTTTTAAAGACCTAATCCCACACGAATTCGCGACTCAAGTCCAAGCGCTACGCGTTTCCCGCGGGCGCACTCGAACTTGAGGGGGCATTTGTGGGCATCAAAATTAGCCTTCGGGTCGAACCCGATTTGTACACGAAAAATAGGCCCGCACCCAACGGCCTTCGGGTCAAACCCGACTCGCTCATGCAACTTGGGCCCGCACACAACGGCCCGCATGCGAAACCCGGCCCGCACACAACGGCCCGTATGCGAAAAATAGGCCCGCACCCAACGGCCTTCGGGTCAAACCCGACTCGCTCATGCAACTTGGGCCCGCACACAACGGCCCGCATGCGAAACCCGGCCCGTACACAACGGCCCGTATGCGAAAAATAGGCCCGCACCCAACGGCCTTCGGGTCAAACCCGACTCGCTCATGCAACTTGGGCCCGCACACAATGGCCCGTATGCAAAACCCGGCCCGCACACAATGGCCCGTATACGAAACCCGGCCCGCACACAACGGCCCGCATGCGAAACCCGGCCCGCACACAACGGCCCGCATGCGAAACTCGGCCCGCACACAACGGCCCGTATGCGAAACTCGGCCCGCACACAACGACCCGCGTGCGAACTCGGCCCACGTGCGAACTCAATTCGCGCGCCATGGCCCGACCCAAAGCAAACGGGTCCCACCGGACCCGCAACTCGGACACAAAGAGGGGGGCCCACCGCCCCCCCCTTCTAGAAAACCGTGCCCCCCTCCTCATGGAGAGGTGGGGCCGGCCCTAAAAGAAAAAGAAAAGAAAAGAAAAAGAAAAAGAAAAAGAAAAAGAAAAAGAGAAGAAAAAGAAAAGAAAAGAAAAGAAAGGAAAAAGAAATCAAAACCGCCTCGATGCGGGGGGAGGTGGCGTGGACGTCTACGTAGCCGTAGATTCGCGACGATCCCTCGATCCAACAGACAAGATGACGTTGTGTCGCCATCCGATCCAAAAGTGCAACAAGAATAACAACTCAATCTTTAAAAGATCGAGTCACATCTAGCCCGTAACCACCCCAACTAAAAAGGAGGGGATCGAGTTTGTTTTCCCGAATCAGGGAACAATATCTTGATGGTTATGGGGGGAGATATTGGATGAAACAAAAAGATTTCAGCAATATCTCCCCCAACCGCCCCCCTTTGCCTATAAATAGAAGGGGTGGGGGAAGGCACAAAGGGTCCGAAAGCCGAAGACGAAAGAGCTCCGCAAGCGAAGCTCCAACGCTCGAAGACCGAAGGCTTCACGAGGCACGGCAAGCACGTCCTACGGGAATCCTTGGCCCTTCAAGTCCTCATCAACGTGAAGACCTTGCACTCGAAGATCAAAGCTTCGACTCCTCGCACGAAGAAGAAAGCTTGGGGAAGAAGACCCGGAGTCGTCATCACCCGGCTGCTCCAACGATCTTCATCAGCTCCGAAGACGCCATAAGCAAAGGCCGGAGAGGAAGATCGAAGCCGACAACACCCGTCGTCTTCAACAAAGGCATCAACTCCTTGCACGAAGAAGAAAGCCGGGAGAAGAAGACCTGAAGCCGGTGCTACCCCTGCCGTCTTCATCAACAAAAGCCGACGCTACAACCGTCGTGCGGAGATCGATGCTACCCCCACCGTCTTCACCAACAAAAGCCGACGCTACAACCGTCGCATAGAGATCGGTGCTACACCCACCATCTCCACAAGAAGCCTTCAACTCCGATCAAGCCAAATACGCCCGGAGGAGAAGCCAGCCGACGCCACAACCGTCGAGGAAGCTGGAAGAATAAAGAAGCCTTGAAGAAGCATCGCCGTTCCCGAAGAAGATCGAGTCAAAGCTAAAGTCAAAGCCAACGCCAGAAGCCAAAGCAGACGCACCGGTAAAGCCCGCGCTAAAGCAACGCACGTGCCAAAGCCAAGCAACTACGACGGTCACGAGCAAAGCACCGCACGTTCTAGCCGATACGACGCAAAGTCCGGAAGAACTAAAGCATCGCAAGTCTCTACCCGTCTACGTTCAAGCGCAAGCGCCAAAGCAAAGCAAAAGCCTGAGCCACGCCAAAGCTACGCCAAAGCCGAAAGCTAAAGCCAAAGCTGACGTCAAAAACACGATCGACGCCGCGAACCGACGATCAAGGACGTCGAGGTCGAGCAAGGATCGAGGAAGACACGAAGACCGAGGAACGAAGCCCAAAGCCTCCCTAACCGAGAAAGCGCGAAGCACGGACGGGACAAAATCAACGGCGGAAACTCCTTAGCCTCTCAAAAAACCCTCACCCTGTAAAGACCTCTGTCCTGGGCAACCCCTTCAGAGCTCTCGCACGAATACCACGTGGAGACGCGGATCAAAGGGACCCTCCAGAGGATCTCTCCCACAATCTCCTGATCAAAGAAAATTTGTAATCTCGTGTGATCCGCAATAAAGACGACCCGAAACTTTTTCTGCGACCACAATGTCGTAGACACTATTGTATGTTATGGGGTACGATCCTTACAAAAAGAATAAGGGAAGGATATATCTGTCATGAGGATGAAAAATGGGGGCTATTTACATATTGATAGGTGTATGAGATTTTTTTTCTCGAAATAAAAATAAAAAACAAAAGCGGTCCCACACTACAGGCGGCTCCCTTATCGTGGGGCAAATTTTCAGCAGATCCCGTGTACCATACAACCGCCGGCTCGGCACGCTCTGAGTGCTGGGGGTTACTACCCCCATTTTCTGGGGCCCGCGGTTGTATGGTACGCAGGATGTGCTGAAAATTTTTCCCCTTGTGATTAGAGAGAGAGAGAGAGGGGGGGAGGCATCTTCGAATCACACACTGGAGCTCGGAGATAGATTTATTCCGCGAAATAAAATACAGTCGGTGATATAACGATAGAAAAGGCATCGCTGTGATACGATCTCCAATCCGACGCAACGCGTAGACGAGAGGTAGAGAGTGAGATGAGCGGCATGGAGGGGAGCTCCGACGAGGCGAGCGGCGGCTCGTCCGGCACGCCTTCGGCCTCGCCGCACTCGGAGGCGGCGGCGGGCAAGAAGAAGGAGAAGGCGAGGGTGAGCAGGACGTCCCTGATCCTCTGGCACACCCACCAGCACGACGCCTCCGCCGTCCGGAAGCTCCTCGAGGAGGACCCCGACCTCGTCAACGCTCACGACTACGACAACCGCACCCCGCTCCACGTCGCCTCCCTCCATGGCTGGATCGACGTCGCCAAGTGCCTCCTCGGCTTCGGCGCCGACGTCAACGCCCAGGACCGCTGGAAGAACACGGTGACTGCCGCCACCCCTAATCACCCCCGTGCATTTGTCATTCTTCTTTCGATCCTCTATTACGTTGCTTAATAGATTGTATATGCTATCTATCAGTCTGGATCAGTGCTTTCTGATACCATCTACCAATCAATTCCTTACAATCCGTTTGGTTTTTCATCTGTTATGTTGGTTTTTGTGACGGCTGTATCAGTTTTACGGCATTAGACAGCAATGCATTTTGGATCCCTACTTTCTAGAATGGGCTCTGAAACCAAAATTTTGAAGATTGATCTGTCTTAACTCTAGGGGAACAGATTCCGCACACGGATCCCTATTTTTATAAGGGGAACATGTAATTGCTTCTTCCTGTACTGAGTAAGATACTCCGATAGTCCGAAAGTTTAAGCGTATTCATACTCGATCCAGTTGCTTTCCTAGGGTTATATAGGATTCAATAGGCTTTTGTGATGCTTGTTAGCCATTCCCATGTTATAGTTTCGGACTATCGATGATTGGATTGCGATGAATTTGTGGGGTTATACGTCTAGCTAGGGATGAGTCATGAGTGATATGTGGTCCCAATTTGGTTGGATTCGGACAAGGGAATCTAGAATTTTTGAGTGTTTTTTCAAATCTGGACTTTATTTTCAGAATTGAGTTTTGGGTTCAATTTGGCTCGAACTTTTGGGTCTTTTGTGTAGGATGACAGAGGGAAGATGGGGGAAGCTAGGGAACTTGGTCTCGTGGAATTTGGAGTTGATTTGATAGGTTTGCGCAAAGGTTTAAGGTTCAACTGTGAGGAATTCTAGAGTTTTAATGGAAGATTAAGATGGCGGTTAATGATTTGCGATGGATTATTGGCAGGAATGATGACCGCGATGAGAAGGGAGAAGAATAGTTGATGATGATAATAGATGAGGCCTCGCATCTCTTCAGACTCCTCTTGTCCAACGGAATCACTCTAAGTACTCTTCAAATCACACAAAAGAGAAACTACTAGTCTATTGTCAAAACAACTTTTTTCATTAATCAAAACACTCTCTCAAAAGAGAAGGCTTTGCGGCCTTTTTATAAGCCTCCAAGCCATATGAAAACAGATAGGACTTGTAAACCAACAAAGTAAAAGACTAGGACACCTAAAAACATTCATATAACCCATATAACTTGGGTTTTAACATGGGCAGAATTTTGCTTAATAAAAAGGACAAAAGTACTAAATAAGTGTCCAAATAACTAAAAAAAAACACTAATAAAAATAAAAAAGGTCACTTTCTTATGTAAATCCACTGGTCTGATTCTGCCAGCGTCCTTATAAATCAGATCCGGTAGCTCATTCAAGATAAAGTCGTTATCTGGCAAATCTGCTGGTAGATAGTCGTTTTCGTGAAGATCCAACTGTGGAAACACAATCTGGACAATCCAACAGTGAAACTTCTCATCTGTGCTCTGGGTGTACTCAGATCCCCATCTCCTTGCTTCCACCCTCATTCTAAAAGCAATAAACATCAAATAAACCAACTCAAGTAGAAATATGTTTCTCATTTTATATATTTCTAGTTCTTATATTTAACTATGTTTTTTCACCTTTTTCTGTGTTGTTTTCTGCTGAATTCAATCAGATAGGATAGAAGGTAAGTTTCTTAGAGTTAGGGTCATGATAGTTTTCTTTCGTCTAGCTAAGAAGCATGGATACGGATACGGGTATGATATGATACGGGTACGGTGATACGATAAATCTCAAAAAAGTAGGACATGGGTACGACTAAGGATACGACAATAAATTATTATTTTTTAAATATAAATTTGAAATAAAATACTAAAATTTTTATTTATTATCCAATAAGATAAGTATTAACTAATCATGTGACTAAGTGACTTCATCATTAGATTCATTACAAATAGTCTGAAATAGATAGTCCAAAACAACAAAACACAAAATAAGCATACGCCATACATACACCATGTTCATACTTCATGTCTTGAACTCTTGAACAAAAGCATAAAACCAAAAGGATACAACATGAGAGACTAGTCGGGACTAAAATCCTGGTAAGGCTTTATCAATAAAGAGAAGACTTTATCCCACCACAAGTCATCTAAAATCTTCTCTTTGACAAATGCTGCCTTACCAATATCATCTTCTCTATATGAAGCCCATTGGTCACCAATGACCATATTTTGGAGGCCACGCTTTATTTGCTTAAATCTTCTGAGCATCACAACTGTAGAAGTAAAGCGTGTATCCACAATGGAGAGCATCTTCAAATTCACGTGATCATTGAACATAGCCAATCTCATAGAATGGTTCATGATGAAATTTTTTATCACCATAGCATCTTCGGAAATAGTTGTAATCCAACTACACTCTTCATATATAACTTCATTCATTTGAGTGTTCTTTGCGGAGCATATATTCTTCAAGGCGAGGTTGAGTGTATGCACCACACATGGTGTCAGTATAGTCAAGGCGATGCCTAGGTAATTTGGTCTGCCTAGGCAATAAAAATTAAATATATTAAATAAATATAAGTCATATATCTTCATAAGTAATTTATGATTTTATGCATAATAAAATTTAATTTCTAGAGATAGATATGGTCGAAATAATACTGTTTGATGATGGGTATGATCCAGAGCGTATGGTAAGCTACAAAACAATTATTATTGCATCAAATAGGAATCATGTGTCAACCATAATGATTGTACGTTGCAAATATTAATCACATATCAGCAAAAGCAACATAACCCTATCATAGCCATAAATTCAAACAAATAACATAAGCATAAATATAACCATATTAGATAATCTATTATTTTTGGAACATTTCACAACCATGTATCAAAAAAAAAACAATTGAAATTATTCATCTAAATCACCTAACCATCTATATCATCGTCACTCTTGTATGAATAATCCTTGTATGTCTCTTTCAACTTTTTCCTCTACAAATCCTGAGAACATGAATACAATAGTTTTTTTCCCATTAATGATGCATGGTGTTAGCCATCGATAAAGCAACATGGACCTATAAAACCAAACGAGATCTAAGAAAACTCAATTTCAACCCAACTAATTTTTTTTTTAAAAAGAAAACCAATTACAAAACTAGGTGCACTCTTGCTCATGGGAGCGTTATTGGTAATTACTTGCACCACATTTTGAAGTCCAACCTCCATAATAGTGTCCTTGATTAAAGAAGATATGAAGTATTTATCCTTGTATTCACCTTGACAATTAACCGCTTTCAAGAACATAGGCCCATCTTCGGTCACCGCCATGAAATTGATGATTGGCCTTTTTTGAGGATCACTCCATCCATCACAAACAATGGTTACACCCTTTTCTTTCCATGTCTTCTTAATTGAATCTAGTAACCTCTCAACATTAGCCCTCTCCTTTTGAAAAAGTGTTGGCCTTAGCATGTTGTAACCGGCGGGATATAACCACTAATCGCATTGTTTGCCGCAAAAGTATAGGACCAAATGTAGTGGGGATTTGTTGCAAGGTGAAATGACAACCCACCCGAGTAATACATTCTTGTAATTTCGCCGTGTAACTCTTCTCTAGCTCCAAGGTTAAAAGCTTTCTCGATGTTGGTATTGCACATTCCCTTCCTCCTCTTTGGCTCAACAAATGACCCAATGCTTCTACTTTCCATTGCTCCCGAAGAAGAACCAACTTTGCTTGAAGACGATGGCAAAGGAACTTGTTTCGGCCTTGCATTTTCCAATCTTAAAAGAGGCTTCTTCTACAACCCTCTGCATCTCCATCAAATGTTACGTAGATACTTTAGGACATGCTTTAATTCCTTGACCCGTTTGTTTCAACAAATATGCCTTCACTCTATAATGAGATCCCTTAAAAACTTGTTGGCAATAATTGCACTGAAAAGTACAATTTCCTCCCCCTCTTTCTCCGACCTTTTCTAACTTTGTAACATATTTCCAAAGGGGGGCATGATCATCTTGTTCAATGGGATTGTTCACTCCCTTAGTGCTAGAAGAATCAGCTGAACTATCTGTATTCATTTTCCTGCCATCAAAGAAGTCAAGAATAGTTTAAGAACTTGGCACTATACAAAGTACAAACCCTTTGATCACAGTGCATCTCATGGCCAATTCACCAAGGAGATATAAAAGAACTATTAATTGATAGAACTATTAAAGTAGGTTATCTTATGCAAATACTGATAGTCTTCACATCTCTATTTCTGTAATGAAGTGCTTAAACATGACAGGCCCATGATGCTTGCTTTTAAGATTACTTAATAATCAATATGGGGCTGCTGCCTATAAGATACTTCAAACCTTGCATGATATTAGAACAAACATATTGAATAGCACATGAAAAGTCGAGATAGTACATGGTATCATTCGTCCACAAGCTTATAAAGCTGACAACCAACCTTTTTCTCAAGACTGCTATCATTTTCTTTAATAGTTACCTATAACCACTCCTAAATATGCATTTGAAAATAAAATGAGAATTATTTTTTCTATTAAAGATGGGTGGGAGCACAACTTATATAATCTTGTACTTAAATTTAATGGTAAGAAACAGAGTGATTACAAAACATGGGTTGACATTGTTTGTGTTTTTTGATTGAGGTTATTGCGTACCTGCAGATCCTGGCGGTGGGTTCAGGATTTTTAAATTCAGGAGACGCCTGAAACGTATCGGACACATATCCGGGCCGTATCCGTGTCCGATACGGGTACTTCATGTATTTTGAAGTATCCGTGCTTCATAGTCATCTAGTAAGCTTGTTCATAGAAAAGAAGTAAAAAGGGGAGGGAATTCATTGGTTTCTAAGAAAGGTGTCTATTTAATTCCTCTTTCGTCTACTTCTACGGTTATAATCTCTCCTTTTTTTATTTCTAGGCTTCTAAGAGCACCATAGCTCTATCCAACCCATGCATTTCTTACCATAGCCGGGGTTCATTGTGGTGCGCCACTTACAAGGGATGCCCTAGCCAATCTTTGCCGATTTCTCAACTAATCGGGTTAGGTTGTGTCATGTTGTTTACATGGGATGCCATATCATTAACCGATATGAAATTAGCATTCCTTTAATGCTTGCTGTTTCATTTAAATAGTGTTTTTTAGCGTATTTTGGAAAAGCTTTATTATTCTTACTCTAATGAAACATATAGAAACATGTATAATTACAATAATGTGGCTTGCATACTTAACTAGACTTTGCTTTGCCCATTTCTCATACTAATCGGGTTAGGTTGTGTCATGTTGTTTACAGGGAGTCATATCAAATGATATGAAATTAGGATTCCTTTAATGCTTGCTGTTTTGTTTAAATAACGATTTTTAAGCCTAATTTGGGGAAGCTTCATTATTATTCTTACTCTAATGAAACATATAGAAACATGTCTAATTGCAACAATGTGACTTTTATACTTAACTAGAGTTTGCTCTTGACAGCCACTGGCTGATGCTGAAGGGGCGGAGAAACATAGCATGATTGAGCTGTTAAAATCATATGGTGGCCTGTCCTTTGTAAGTTCTCTTGTCAATGTGATACATAATGATGTTTACTTGCAAGAAAGTTCATTGTTATATTGTTTACAACCTTCCTGAGCCTTGCACTCTGTCTGCGAGAAAATGGCATGAAATTTTAAGTTGTTACTTGGTTGCTGTATCTATTTTACACCTTTTATCTTTATCATGTGACTTTTCTAGACTTAACCAAGGGTCTTTTCATCTATCAGCCTTTTGGATTCTTTATTGTTTAATAGCCATTGGACACTTCTTTTAGGTAGACTTTTTCTATACTTTCCTTTTTACATAATGATTTCTGTATATTGTTCCATCTTTTCATTGAGCAACTTTGGTTATTAGGGGCAGAACCAGATTTTGTTACAATCAGAGAAATCATTGGAGTTATACTATCAGTTTAAGATACTGTAGGACCATTGAAGAGTGTGATTAGTTACAAAAATGTGCCCTTACTTACAATCGTTATACACGAATCTTTCACTACCACCAACAACCAAGTTTTCTTCATCGAATTTATTGGTTAGGATTAATCGATGGTCAAGCTTTGGTAACCACGATTCCACTGCTGGCAAAGGTCGTTTGCATTTTAATCTGCCCTCTCTTAAATATATCCTTAAATCACCTTTATATAGTGTTTTGAGACACCCTTCTTCAGAGACCAACAAAAAATCTTGCATGGTACAATGTCAATGCTTTATACAAGAGTTATCCATTTTCTCTGATATTAAAATTATGGTTAGGATCTTATGGCAATGAAGTTTAAAAGCACAATCAAGACATTTTATTGTTTTTACTTATACTACATACATGTAGAGATGATTTGAAAAATGTTTCTTCTAATGAGTAGTATTTGTTTCTCTTTAAGACTTCATTTATTGGTGGTGCCTCCGGTATCTTTATTGCTGCTAACTCCATCCTTCTTATTGCTTGTCGTGATTTCTCTAAGGCCTTGTGAACAGTAGGTTGTGATTCCTAGTTCCCCTTCAAGAAGAAAAGTGCTGATATTTATCTACCTCTTGTTTACTTTTTTTATCTATCCAGGAGAATTAAACTTGTAAATGCAATCAATCAGACATAGAGGTTTAGTGATCATGTTTCACAACTTCCTAAGAAAAATTACATAAATTCGTTGAAATTTATATCCTATACTCTAAAAATTACATAAATTCTTTGAAATTTATATCCTATACTCTTGATGGTACTAAAATTTCATCCCCAAGGTTGTCCCACATCAGTTTTTTCTTATATCGATTACTGTCCTATGTTCTATTTGTGCGAACCACATTATTGAGGTGTTGAGATTGTGCCTCTTCATTTTAAGTAGCAAATGTGTGGCATAGCACTATCATGGCTGTGTCATCTTTTAGCTTGAGAAGAATGTAAAGTGACTTCATGGCAAAAGCTCTCCCATGTTCTTGTAGTTCTAATTATTCTGTTAAAGAAGCTGGTAAAAATTCAGATGTCCTTGTTGGGATGATTCTCTTATAGATCGAGTTGATGTGGAGTTCTTGAGGAAATTATGGCTAATAAAAGGATGGGAAGTCGACGGGTATGATCCTATATAAGGGCCTTTGGCCACCGAATTTCATCTATCAATTTTAATTTTCTTCTCTCCATTTACTGTCTATTGCAATTTCCTTGATGCGATACCTTGGAAATCCTTGATATGATGCATAGGAAACACGAAAGTGTGACTTCTTAGTTCCTAGAAGTGTGATGTTTCTAGTAGTTGGCTCCTCATTTCCCTACCTTTATAAGGTCTGTTTTATATGCAAATTCTGTATATCATCTTTGAATTCTTATTATAGATGGTATTGATAATCCTAAATCTTAGCCTGAATCATGGTTTGAAATTTTGGTCGAAATATCGAAATTTCGCCAAAATATTTGGTTTCGGCTATAGCCGAAGTGAAAGGGGGGTTCAAAACCTGGACCTCATCTGATTTCGGCGAAGTTTTGGGTTTTCGAGGGCATTTCGGTTATTTCATTAAGATTTCGACCGAAATAGTGGGGGCCCACGGAAACCACATATTGTCCCCCCGGTTTCGTTGTATACTTCGTCGAAGTATCGTTGTTTTGTTGTCATTTCGTCTATTTCGTCAAGATTTTCGTCTATTTCGTCAAGATGTTGTGCGGTCCTCCAATTTCGTTGTTCACTTTGCTGAAGTTTCATCGTTTCATAGTCATTTGGGTAATTTCGACCGAAATCAGCCCACATATTTCGTGAAACTTGTGGTTTGGTTTCTATGGGGTTGGGGCCTTTAAATGCTGGCTGATTTCGACCGAGCTATACCCATTTTAACTGAAGTCTCCATTTTGAATGAAGCCTTCCTATTTCGCCAAGTTTCACCCGAATCCTAATTTCTTCGCTTGATTTTGCTCGAAGTTGCCGGATCTCGATGTCGGGATTATCAGATTTCGTCATATCTCGCCATGGATTCTCGAATCTCATCGAATTTACCAGATTTTGTCGTCATATTCGCCGGATCTTACAGGATCTCGCCCTCGGATTCGTCAGATTTCACTAGATTTCGCCGATCTTGCTAGGTTTTGTCGGTTGTCATTGATAGTACAAAAAGTTAGAAATTCATCTATAGTTACAAAAAGTTAGAAATTCATCTGTGTATGCGCAGAAAAATATTCGGGTCGTCTTTATTGCAAACACACGAAGATTACAGAGACCGGGACCCGGGGACTCGGGGATGGTGAGCCGGGTGCGGCGAATATTTGATCAGGAGATTGTGGGAGAGATCCTTTGGAGGGTCCCTTTGATCCGCGTCTCCACGTGGTATTCGTGCGAGAGCTCTAAAGGGGTTGCCCAGGACAGAGGTCTTTACAGGGTGAGGTTTTCTTGAGAGGCTAAGGAGTATCCGCCTTTGCTTTTGTCCCTTCCGTGCTTCGCGCTTTCTCGGCTAGGGGGATTTGGCTTCGTTCCTCAGTCTTGTGTCCCCCTTGCTCCTTGCTAGACCTCAGCGTCCTTGATCATCGGTTCGCGGCGTCGATTGTGCTTTTGGTGTTGGTTTTGGCTTTGCTTTGGCGTGGCTCTGGCTTTTGCTTTGCTTTGACGCTTGTGCTTGAACGTAGACGGGTAGAGGCTTGCGATGCTTTAGTTCTTCCGGACTTCGCGTCGTATCGGCTAGAGCGTGCGATGCTTTGCTCGTGACCAGCGTAGTTGCTTGGCTTTGGCACGTGCGTTGCTTTGGCGCGGGCTTTTCCGGTGCTTTTGCTTTGGCTTCTTACGTTGGCTTTTGCTTTGGCGTTGACTCGATCTTCTTCCCGAACGACGATGACTACTTCTTCAAGGCTTCTTTGTTCTTCTGGCTTCCTTGACGGTTATGGCGTCGGCTTGACTTCTTCTCTTCTCCGGGATTCTTTGGCGTGATCGGAGTAGAAGGCTTTGTTTGAAGACGGCGGGAGTAGCACCGATCTCCTTGCGATGGTTGTAGCGTCGGCTTTTGTTAATGAAGACGGCGGGGGTAGCACCGGTCTTCGTGCGACGGTTGTAGCGTCGGCTTATGTTGATGAAGACGATAGGGGTAGCACCGGCTTCAGGCCTTCTTCTCCAAGCTTTCTTTTTCGTGCGAGGAGTCGACGCCTTTGTTGAAGACGACGGGGTGTTGTCGGCTTCGATCTTCTTCTCCGGCCTTTGCTTATGGCGTCTTCGGTGGTGACGAAGATCGTGGAGACGTCGGGGTAATGACGACTCCGGGCCTTCTTCTTCGTGCGAGGAGTCGACGCTTTGATCTTCGAGTGCAAGGCTTTCGCTTTGATGAGGACTTGATGGGCTAAGCGTTCCCGTAGGACGCGCTTGCCATGGCTCGTGAAGCCTTCGGTCTTCAAGCGTTGGAGCTCCTTTTTATAGAGCCTTTTCATCTTCAGCTTTCGACCCTTGATCCCTTCCCCCACCCCTTCTATTTATAGGCAAAAGGGGGGAGGTTGGAAACGATATGACTGCAATCTTTTAGTTTTTATCTAATATCTCCCCCCATAACCATCGAAATATTGTTTCCTTATTTAGGGGGAACAACTTTATCCCTTTCCTTATCTCATGGGGATGGTTATAGGCTTGTTGTGGCTTATCTTTGAAGATAAGTTGTCATCTTTGCATCTTCCGATTGCATGGCGACACGACGTCATTTTGTCCGTCGGATTGAGGGATCGTCGCGGATGTACGGTTTCATAGACGTCCACGTCACCTCCCCCTGCATCGAGGCGGTTAGGATTTTTTTTTTCTTCCCTTTATGGCTGGCCACACCTCCCCATGGGGAGGGGGCACGATTTTCCATGGAGGGGGGGCCGGTGGGCCCCATTCTGTATTTGAGTTGGGGGTCCGATGGGGCCCGTTTGCGTTGAGTCGTGTCTGCTTCATATGCGGGCCGTTGTGTGCGGGTCGTGTTCGCATGTGGGCCGTTGTTTGCGGGCCGAGTTCGCATGTGGGCCGTTGTGTGCAGGCCGAGTTCGTATGTGGGCCGTTGTGTGCGGGTCGAGTTTGCATGCGGGCCGTTGTGTGCGGGTCATGTTTTGCATGTGGGCCGTTGTGTGCAGGCCGAGTTTCACATGCGGGTCGGGTTCGATCCGTGGGCTAATTTTGGTGCCCACAATCGGATTACAATAGGTTAGAAATTCAAATATATTCTACTGTACACACATACATTAAGTTATCGGAACGTATGCACACACACAATTAGGATCATCAAGACTTAGAGTTCTCGTTTGAGAGTCATTTCAACTTTCAAGCGTTACGATGTACCACTAATTCATACAATTACTTGCGTATTGGTTGTCTGACTAGTGTTGCGTTGTGGTAGATGGCAACGATGTATTCAATTTCCCGGGAGGTAATCTATGGATAAAACCCTTATAGTTTAGTCGATTGATTAGTCCATAGTCGGCTAAACTATATGCGATTCTATGGTAACATATCCCCCATTGGTGGCGGTGGAATGCCATTGTCTCTTAGCAGTCTCAAATTCTTGGTGAGTTCCATTCTGAGGAATTTCGACAGCCACTTCCCTTCTTGTTCTCCGGGTACATAGTTAGGCAAGGTGTCACTCTCACCCCTAGTCTAACATGGTGTACTTGGAGAACTACAGGGAGGTGCTGCCAAAATTTCCTCGGAATGGAATAAGCCCAGAGCTAGTGTCTACTAAGGGGTCATGGCATTCCAGCACGTGGATAGGACCTATCTGCTTTGTAGATGGGGTTAGAAAGCATGCATACCCATTGACCATATTGATCAAAAACGATAATACATGTACATTGAGTTAATAGATCGAATTATATGTGCACACACTGTTCTTCTGATTGTACAAAAGAGTCAACTTAAAAAAACTAGATCTAAAAAAATGAGAGAGAGAGAGAAGCAACATGTCTACTCTTTCTATGTAAAAGGAAAGATATAGAACTTTGTCTAATGCCTTGATCAGATGAATTAGATGGCTGCCTGGTCTTCCTCGGATGCTGGATTGAATGATTCGGGTTGGCAGCACGACATTCCATTGAACGGTTTGAAGCAGAAGTTACAATGTAGTTATTATGAGAAGAAGATATGAGGCAGGGGTGTTTCACGGTTGAAAAACACCTCGTCAGTGGATACTCGAACATAAAACAATATCCATTAGTTCCAAGAGAGATCATGTTATCTCTAAAGGAGCTTATGAGAGGTGCCAATAAATCTTGGCAGTCAAAGAAGAAGAAGGCCGAGGAATTCAAGGAGGCGGTACTGAAGCGTCCACCCACCGAAGAAGAAGATGATTCGAACAACAGATACGAGTACCCATTTGACGTCGATAATGATTTCAGGATGTTACGGTTTAGGAAGGCGATGAAGAATTTGAAGCGGTCCAAGTGTGTGAGGAGGCAAAATAAGGAATTTCAGAGGTGCACCGGTTATAGGCCACAGTCTACTGGTGGGGGTCCTCGAGGGCATGGGAGCTATGCAGTCAAAGTCGATAGTTGGCCCCTAGTCGGCCAAGGGCTGACTAGGACTAGTCGGGACTAATTCAGAACTAGTCGGCCAAAACTTATTTTAACCCCTCCCCCCTCCGTAAACATATATGATATATGAACTAGCATAAATGTCAATAAGTGTATGATATTAGTCGGTCAATAACAATGCATGCCTTCACACGTCACAACATGAGTATAAATACATAATTAACATAACACATTTGTATTGGCTTCATGCTCATGTTAGAAGACTCAGAACTAAGAATTCATCACAATATTTGTTTACTGATGTTTAATTTGTGAACAACCCCAATTTTGATTATAGGGTTATATGGATATCAACAAATAAACAATAATTATTTGTCTACGTTTTTATCTCAAATTCTCAGGTCCTTAACAGATGATTATAGGGAAGACTGGAAGGGCCATAGTTTCTATTTGCTGCATAATAATGGTTTTGCAGGTTATCATATGCTCTGTATCATACCCATTATCAAATATTATTATTTCGACCATATCTATCTCTAGAAATTAAAGTTTATTATGCATAAAGCCATAAATTACTTATGTATATATATATATATATTACTTATATTTATTTAATATATATATATTTTTTATTGCATAGGCCTCGCCTAGGCAGGCCAAATCGCCTTGACGCCTTAACTATACTGGGGACTAGTCGGGTCTACTCGGATCTAGTCTGAATTCCGTCCAGCTATGAAAGAATCGGAATTAGTCGGTCGGCAAAATGCCTCCTGGGGACTAGTCGCCAACTAGTCCCGATTTTGATACCATAGCATGAGAGCTCCAGGTATTATGGCTTGGGTCCGATTGGTGGTAATGAACTAATGATTTGTAGTGTCCTCCACCAGCACGCACGTCTAGCATGTGGGAGGCCAGTATTCCGATGGATCATGCCGCTTATCAGACTCGAGAATACAAGCATAACAAACCGAAGTATATGTGGGGCGATGTGATAGAAAGTTGGCAAGGCATGTGCCAACTTTTTCTTTCATAATAGCATACCGGTCAATGCAGCCAAGAGCGTATATTTTTAGAACATGATTGGTTAGTATGCTAAGGTGGGTACGAGAGTGCAATAGCCTTCTCTATATTATATATGCACATGTATCTCGATAGAGAGAAAGAGGAGCTTGGCGAGTACATAGCGATGCTGAAAAAATAATGACCACAGTACGGAGTCACGATCATGTGTGATGGTTGGATCGGTCCTACTAGATAGTCAATCATCAATTTCCTCATATATTGTGACAAGAGGGCACTCTTCTTGAAGAACATTGATGCCTCTGCAAATGTGAAGGACTCCAAGTTCATCTACAAGGACCTAGTGAAGGTTATAGAGGAGGTGGGGCACGAGAATGTCGTCCATATTGTCACAGCCAATGGCTCCAACTACAAGAAGACTAGGAAGCACCTCATGGAGAGCAAGAAGTATAGGATCTTTTGGACGTCATGCACCACACACTGCATTGATCTGATACTCAAGGATATCGGCAAGTCCAAATCAATCACGGACGTGGTTGCAAGGGCAATGACAATCACCACCTTCATCTACAGTCATTGGTATATCCTGAATATGATGAGGGGGCTCTGTTGAGGGGATTTGATACGTCCCGGATTTGTTGTAAACTACATTGCTCTCCAGAACCTGGTAACTAATAAGCCGGGGTTGAGGTCATTGTTCTCAAATAAGGCCTTATTTAGTCATGCTGAGAGCGACACCGTGGCTGGGAAAGCTACATAGGCTATCTTTAATGACCATGGGTTCTGGGATGCGTGCAAAAAGGTAGTGGAGACAATTGAGCTCGTTATGAAGGTGCTTCGTATGGTCGATGGTGACAAAAAGCCCAATTTTGGACTATCTTTACGAATCCCTTAGACCGATGAAGGCGTCCATTAGAGCAACATATCCTAAATCATACAAAAATATCTTAAAGATAGTAAAGAGATGGGAAAAGATGCCGTCGCACCCCTTGTACTTAGTTGGTAAGCTTTTTTTTTCTTGTTTCTCTCATTCGTTGATGTTGTTTACCTTTATTATGCACTAATGGGTAAATGGTTTACTAAAGCCTACTACCTTAACCCAAAATATCACCATAAAAATAAGTTGGGGCTTACAATGATCTCATCGTTACCCTTTAAACGATGGTTGAGAAATTGGAATATCAGGGAGTACGCAGGCCTGTATATTTGAAGAGGTGAGTATCAAAGTGGATTTGATACATTCAAGTACTTATATTGTTGTGGTTTTAGGGTCAAGTAATAAGTCGGTAGGGTTCGATCCCGAAACTGATCCTTGACGGTCCAACCAATCCTCAACAGTCCGACCGGATCGAAACGGTTTCGGTAGGGTATGGTCCCGAAACCCCCAAGTTTCGACGAGTAGATTCGGATCGGAGGGGATCGACACATGATTGGAGCAGATTGGGGGAGATCAGCACGGGATCGGGTGAAACCGTACAATTTTGAACGAAGCCAGGGACAAAACAAAAAAAGGAGGCGGAGAAGAGGAGAAAAGGAAAAAAAAACATTTTCACTTTGTCATTGTCGCCGCCGTCAATGATCGCCATCGCCATCGTCGCTTCGTCAGTGTCGTCGTTGTCACCTCGCTGGTGTTACCGCTGTTGTAGACCAAGTAGTCTTCTCTTCTCGCCCCCCCCTCAAACCCTAACCTGAGTGAACCTCTCACAGTCTCACAA
This sequence comes from Chamaelirium japonicum, assembly GCA_947650365.1. Lineage (NCBI taxonomy): Eukaryota > Viridiplantae > Streptophyta > Magnoliopsida > Liliales > Melanthiaceae > Chamaelirium > Chamaelirium japonicum. Next base: position 18,348,203 of record OX393558.1, read on the forward strand.
CTCTCTCGATCTCTCTTTACTTAGTTGATACTTGATAATTACAATTTTATTTAATTTTATATTTATATATTTTTTTAATTAAAAAAAAAATCTGAAAATCGAAACCGTCGAAACTCCGGCTGAAACCTATCCTCGACGGTTCGATCGAAACAGAAACCATAACAAAGTTCTCAAACCTTGTTACAAATTGACAATGGAGCGTAGCGCTCATTGACTCCCTTATAATATGAGTGTATGGGTTTATATTGGATACATTTATCTAAGCCACATAATACAATTAAATACAAATGCAAGTTGAAAATTGTATCAGTTTGGGAGAAAATTAGTATGCACTGATCTTTTGCTTCATAGTTTCTCTCTCTTATGCTGAAACAAATGGTGGCTACTGATTTTTCTATTTTTATCTATCAAATATCTGTCATAAGATGATTTTTATAAAGTTGTGATTCTCTGTGGTGGCATCTGAATTAAATCATTTGTAACTACTCTTTACTTGGTATCTTAATGTATTTATTTACTTTGGCATCCATACGCAGGGACAAAACGGCAGCCATTTTGAACCAAAGCCAGTTCCACCACCTCTTCCTAATAAGTGTGACTGGGAAATTGATCCCTCTGAGTTGGATTTCTCAACTTCAAATGTAATAGGAAAGGTTTGTAATTGGATGTAATTTTTTTTGCTGACTCGCTGTTTTATTATGTACACATTCCTTGAATTTAATGGTAAAAGTATAAGTCAGATACTAGATAGAAGACACTTGATTATGCAATTCTGAATTACTCTGAAGGTCTTGCCAAGGGAACTTCCTTGTTGAATAATAGAAAGTTGTAGTTTACAAATAAAGGCCAAAAGCTGATATTTGCATCCCCAGGCTGATTGAAATTAAGCAATGTGTTTCCTTATTCAGTTGTTCAGAAACGTAAATCCCTTTACTCTTCTTATACGCTCAGATCTTTTGCTGCAAAGGGAACATTATATCTATTACACTAGGAGAGTTCGATGGCTTTCAAATTATGAAGTACCATATACATATAGGGTATACTATACTGTTGTTTTTGGAAGGTGCTTTATGTCAAAACCTTGATACAAGTCCTATAGCTGTTGTTTACCTTTGTCACTTCTTAGCAGATACTACACTGTGAATCTTGTAGATCAACTGAGAGACTCTCTGAACCACAACTTGCCGTGATTGTTACATACTTTATTGTGTCAGCTTGCAGACTCTTGAAATTTACAATGTGACTATCAAGAGATTTAAATAATTGAAAAGATTAAGAACGGAGGCCATGAACTTTTAGGGCATAACAAAAGCAGAGAAATGATTGTCAATTGTGAGAAAATTTTCAAAAAAGTTGACTTTTATTAATATTTATATTTTTTCTAAACATATATTTATCGTTCTATTCATGAAAATGTATTTTGTATAGATGAATCAATAGATCGTGATCTCTTGCTCATGCTGAGAAGCCTGAGATAGACTATCTTACACAGAGGAATCCTATTCTTTTTTTTTTTTTTGAGAACTTAAGGAATCCTATCCTAGCATCTGTGCCCATGCAACACTGATGCATGGTTTGAGGGTTGGTCCGGAACCAGTTCGCTGAACTGGTTTCAATTTTGGCCTATCCGAACCGAAACACCTCCTGGATGAGATTCATATCCTGTCCAGCCAAATCATCTGAATCGGACTTAGGGTGTTCGTTTCTTTAATTTTAGTATACATATATTTGAATAATATAACAAAATATTGTGACCCTTCGGACCTCCCATATCCAAGCATTAAATGCATTAAACTATAGGGTATTATATTGTCTCTAGAAGATGGATATAACTATCTAACAATCAAATCTAAGAATAAATTTAAAATAATATGCCTGGAAGACTTGGGCATGTAAATAAAACCTGTGAACATCACCAACAATTTAGTTGAAACCACTAACAGTTGACCTTTATTAATAGTTGTGTCAGGTATTCTGCTTATAATCAAAATTGATGTACTCCATGCAATGTGTGCTATAAATTTCACCGGAATATATAATCTTCTTTGGTTTGTGACTAATTCATTTTGGTCTAATGTTTCTATTGAGTTTGAAACAGATTTAGGATCTGATAGATTTGAAAACGTCAAATGTCTTAAAGCACGTTTTTTTTTGGAGATTGAGATGAATTCATTCATTTCTGTTCTGGCATTCCTTTTTCTTCTGGAACCATATGTTCCAGCCTAAGTTATTCTCCTATTAAGATTAATGTATATTGATCTGCAGTTGACATTTTAGATTATCTCACATCAATGTTCTTAAGTATTCTTCTAAAAATTCTGATGATGGAGGTATAATGTCTTTGTTTCTTCGCCTTCCATGTTTCCTGTTACTGATAGTAGCTTATGTTTGCAGGGTTCATTTGGTGAGATATTGAAAGCTAATTGGCGTGGAACACCAGTGGCAGTCAAACGTATTCTTCCATCTTTATCAGATGATAGATTGGTGACGTAAGACTATCTACTTGGGTCATATGTTATGGGACATACTATATTGACATGTAATTTCTTTGATTGTTTTCATGAAGTTTTAACTCTTCTTTGCGTAAAACTACTAAGCTATTGGATCATTTTTAAGTAATTACATATGTTAACATAGGTGTGTTGTATACATCATACATGACAATGTTATGAGAGTATAAATATCACACCTTTAATACACCCTCCCATATTCCTAACCTTGAGTACTACAGACTCTCTAACCTTTAGATATGTCTTAGTTCTTTTGGCAAAAGTTGTCGAAGTTCTCTGTAACTTCTAGAAAACATGTGAATTGTCAACAAGTTTGATTTATAATTTGTAAAACCTTGAGGATAGTTTATAAATTAGTCTTGGATCTTTTTACCAAGGTTTGTAGTTTTCGGTTTCGGTCCGCCCACCGAGGATCGGCTTCGGTCGATTTTTGAGTTTCGGATAGGTTTTTCGGTGGTTTCGGTTTCATCTTTTTAAATAAAACTAATTACAAAATATAAATATAAAAATATAATAATAATATAAAATAATTACATTGGTACCCACTTCATAGTGGTCTTTTTTTCAAAAGAGAGTGGCTTTTACTTCACCTCGACTTTTTGTTAAAAAACTGAAAAATCATGATTCTAAATTTGGCAAGTCTGGAGGAAAAAGGAGTTCTTGTGAAAGAATTCTTTTATGTATTCAAAATTTTTTACCAGACTTTGGGTTTTTAAGTTGATCTTTTATACTTATAGATTTCCGAGATTTGTTCTAGTCCAAAATACTGAGGTTTTTGTTCCATTGAATTTTTTTAAGCAAAAAATTATAGAGTACGATTTTGTATATGAACAGGAAAATTACATTTTGATTCATTTGTATTTTGATATTTTTATTAAATCCAAATGGGGGAGGGTATTTGTTTATTTACATAAAATAACTTAAAGTAAATGGAGAACATTTACTTAAATATTTTTTTTATGTAAATATGGTTGTTAACCGGTCCTGCTGAAATACACTTTATTCTAAACCCAGTCCTGCTGAAATACACCTTATTCTGAACTCAATCCTGCTTTTACTGAGTGCCGAGTTCCGAAACCCGAAACTAGAGGGTTTTGGGACCGGTTTTGACTGAAACCAATCCGAAACGGATCGGGTTCGGTCGAAACTCCAAACCCTGCTTTTTACTAAAAGAATAGAAGTTTTCATATTCACTGATCATTTCTTCTGTTTTATTTTTGTTCGTCAACACCTCTATGATTTTTCCGTACTTCGATCAAAGTCAAATTCTGATTTCATTCCCTCTTAATTAACCTAGTTCCTTTGAAACTTTTGACATGATTGCCTATTTCAAGCTCATCATGTAACAACCTTTACTAAAATCCATTTAACCCTACAGCTTTTATCTATTTTTGGAATTAGCATATAAATGGAAATATATTCCCTAGATATATTGCAAGATGGGTGTTTGTTGCTACTAGTATAGAAGTAGGGGTTTAACCTAGCCCTCCATCCTCGTGGGATGAGTTTTACACATTTTGTAAGAGATGTACATGGCTAGCAGTTGGACCTATTCTCAAAAATAGGTTAACCAAGGTAGATATGATGTAAAGCTAATCAACGATTTTTGCTCAAAGAGACATTGATGCAATTATTTTTTTATTCAAGGAAGAGGTCTTGGAACTGAAAGATTATGGATCATTGGGCTTGTTGAGTGGACCTGGCATTTAGCGAAGTGCTAGTTGAGTGTATGCATAGAAAATTAGTTAATTTAATCTCCAAGAGGTAAGCACTTCTATGAAAGCAAGACACATTATTGGTGATTTTCTTATTGCATAGGATTGCAAACATGTTCGACATAACGATGGTTGGTTTTGTTTGTGAAGGTCCTCTTTTTCTCCTTTGTTTCTTTTTTAGATGGGTGGGTGAAGGTGGGTGATTGTTTTGTATGTATACTTGACCTTTGAGAAAGCATATGGCAAGTGAGTTTTGGACTAAGAATGGTCTGTCCTAAAGAGGATGTGTCTTGAAAAGAGATGAATAGGGTGGTTGAATAATTACTTTACGTCCTCTAGCTTCTTGGTGTTGATTTCCTATTTCTCAACTTGTTAATCAGCATAATTAGGTGTGTCCAGAAGGGGTGGAAGAGACTTGATTGAGAGCATTTAGGTTGGTATAGCTATGGACCATATGGATCACCATTAATTTGTCGACGACATCATAATATATGATGAAGCTTATGAATTCTAACATCTTATTTGCTTTTAGGGATTAGAAGGCTTGAGAGTAAACTTAATGCTTTTATAGGATTTGTACGAACAAAATCAAGTTGATGGCAGCTAATCTTGTGGGATGTGACTGTCAATGAAGGCAATGTGATCCTCCTCGCAAAAAATTAGCAATTATGAAACCTCTATCCAACGGTTTGGATGATGGGTAAAAGTATGGGTCAAGAAACGATGGGTCCACGGATCCCGACCCATATATATATATATATATATATATATATATATATATATATATAGAGAGAGAGAGAGAGAGAGAGAGAGAGAGAGAGAGAGAGAGAGAGAGGAAACGGGAAATGAGCTGCCAACCCATTTTGACGAAATGGGTAGCCATCTATTTAAAGCCTTTAGGAGTTTTAGAATGTGCTGATTTTTTGTGAGCATAAGCACCTTATCGTAGATAGAACACCCACAAAAAATCAGCACATTCTAAGACTCCTAGGGGCTTCAAATGTTAAAAGTTTTATCGAACGTCCGTTGTAACCGTTAATCTGAAATGTAACATTTGATGCTCCTAAAAGTTTTAGAATGTGCTGATTTTTTGTGGGTCTGCTATCTAAGGTAAGGTGCATTTGCTCACAAAAAATCAGCACATTCTACGACTCCTAAGGGTGTCAAATGGGCGGCTGCCCATTTCGTCGAAATAGGCCGCTAACCTATACCCCGTATCCTTTCTCTCTCTCTCTCTATATATATATATATATATATATATATATATATATATATATGGGAAATGAGTTCCTATGACATGTCATACGGAGTACCCTATGACATATGGTGAGTTAGTAACCCTAGAATATTTAGAATGTTCTGAATTTTTACGAGGATGATCACCCTATCTTAGATAGGACCCCCGCAAGAAATTGGCTCATTCTAAAACTTCTAGAGGCATCAAATATGATTTTCAATTTAACGGCTAAAATGGATGGCCGATAAAGCTTCTAGCATTTGATGCCCCAACAAGTTTTAGAATGCTTTGATTTTTTGTGGACATTCTATCTAAGGTAAGGTGATCACCCTCAAAAAAATTTAGCACATTCTAAACATTCTAGCATTACTAATTCACCATATGTCATAGGGTACTCCCTATGTCATGTCATAGGAACCCAACCCTCTCTCTCTCTCTCTCTCTATATATATATATATATATATATATATATATATATATATATATATATATATATATATATATATAGAGAGAGAGAGAGAGAGAGAGAGAGAGAGAGAGAGGCCCCCTCTAGTGTACACCTTTGGTGCGCCCCTTTGGTGCGATCCGAGCACCATGGGTCGCCCAATTTAATTTGTATAGCTGTGATGCTTTGTTTGTTCGGTGCATACATCACACCTATACATATGTTTGCTCTTTAACACAATACGTTGCGGCGCTATATTGCATATGTTGCACTGCTTCCAGTGCATATGTTACCTACACGGAGCACAGCAAATATCATATGTTGCTGTGCTCCGTGAAGAGGGTTGCAGCACTTCCAGTGCATATGTTTCTGATCTGGGTCGCAGGGACTGTGTTACACCAAAGGTGAGCACTTGAGGGTTTATATATATATATATATAGAGTAGTGATACATTGCGGCCGGTAACGTGCGGGCTTAACGTGCAGCACCCCCTTCGGGGGTATTTTCGGATTTTTTTTTTTGGGGATTGATTACCTACCCTTGGATTGGACACATAAAATATTTCAGCCCGATCCAAGACCTGTAGGCCGTCCAAATGTGTTGATCAAAATGACGAAAAAAATGAACGACCGATAAAAGATCAACATATTTGGACGCTCTACAAGTCTTGGATCGGGCTGAAATTTTTTGTGTGTCCAATCCAAGGGTGGGTGATCAATCCCAAAAAAAAAAATTCCGAAAATACCCCCGAAGGGGGTGGCCGCACGTTAAGCCGCATGTTAGCCGGCCGAATGTATCACTACTCTCTCTCTCTCTCTCTCTATATATATATATATATATATATATATATATATATATAGGGAATAGGGAACACGGTTCTCCTGACTAGCCAACAAGCTAGTCCTCCCTTCAATTTGGGTGCCACATGGCACTTTTTAACAATTTTTCTTTTATGGATGGTCAATCCACTCTACTTAGATCAAGATTTTTAAAAAAAATTCTAAAAAAAAAACTTAAAATAACCCGATCAACGGTCGACAAATTTAACGGTAAATTGTAGCGGGCAAATAGCCCTTGCTATGGTTAATTTAAAAATGCCACTATACATATTTTTTTTCCAAATTTTTTTTCATGATCATTGTTAGGAGGGGTGTACCCACCTTGACCAACCCCTAATCTTGGTTAAAAAGTGCCATGTGGCACCCAAATTGAAGGGAAGACTAGCGTGTTAGCTAGTCGGGAGGACCATATTCCCTATATATATATATATATATATATATATATATATATATATATATATATATATATATATATATATATATATATATCGGGATGGATACTCTTACTCATGGCCTCTTACTCATATAGTTACCTATGATCCGGGCCCTCAATTAGATCCCGACGTACGGTTCGGATTAGATGTGGAGTTAAAGCAATGGTGTCCGCATAAAATACGGGCATTTAATGCGGACACCATTGCTTTAACTCCCCATCTAATCCGAACCGTACGTCGGGATCTAATGGAGGGCCCGGATCATAGGTTATATGAGTAAGAGGCCATGAGTAAGAGTATCCCTCCCCTATATATATATATATATATATATATATAGAGAGAGAGAGAGAGAGAGAGAGAGAGAGAGAGAGAGAGATGCTATAATGCGGCATGCGGTAAGTGCGGCACCGCACCACAGCCATCTGATGCACCGCTGCGTGCATGCGATGCACGCAGCATGTGCATCAGACGGCTGCGGTGCAGTGCCGCACGTACCACATGCCGCATTATAGCATGCCCATATATATATATATATATATGGGGACGGGGAGCCTGCACCCGAGGTGCAGCAAGAACGCTGCACCTCAAGCATTGTTTACCTACCTAGAAGATTTAGAATTTGATGAAATTTGGTGAGGGTGTTGTCTAGGGTAACATGATCATCCTCACAAATTTTCATCAAATTCCAAAACTTCTATGGGGGCCAAATGGTCGAAGCAAAATTAGCCGTCCGCAGTCACCGTTAAAATCTGCAGATTTTGCTTCAAGCATTTGACCCCCCTAGAAGGTTTGGAATTTGATGAAAATTTGTGAGGATGATCACCTTACCCTAGACAACATCCTCACAAAATTTCATCAAATTCCAAAACTTCTAGGTAGGTAAACAATGCTTGAGGTGCAGCGTTCTTGCTGCACCTCGGGTGCAGGCTCCCCGTTCCCTATATATATATATATATATATATATATATATATATATATATATATATATATATATATATATATATATATATATATATATATATATGGTAGGGGTGAGCATCGGTTTTGTCGGTCGGTTTCGGTGTCGGTTTTATTTTTTTTCGGTTTTCAAAAAATCAAAACCAAAACCGAAATGGTCGGTTTTTGTCGGTTCGGTGTGATCGGTATCTCTAACTTTCCTTGCAGTAAAAAAAATAAAAATTACCAGAATAGCCCTTATGGCCAGTCAAAGAGAGAGACTGATGCGTTGTGCGGCGAGGGGTGGTGTGGAACTCCTTAGATTTGGTCATGTGCAGAAAGTGAGGGCTTGCGGGTGTTTTTTTTCTCTTTTTGTGATCGGTTATCACCTCTCTCTTGGGAAGTATGGTGAATATATTGAAACCCAAAGAAATAGGGATTTTACTTCTTTTCAACTGTCTTCCTTTTCTTTCAACTCACTCTCATATGGGACCCTACTGACGTAAAATATGACAGACTAATATTTAAGTCCATCATAACACTTTTATTGTCCATTCGACACTCAACCTTGTGATCCTGTGGCTCACATCAAGTATTTTATAAAAAAAAATATATACTCATTGCTCTTCCATGTAGTTGTCTTAAGCAACATATTTAAACATGAAGGGAGAGTTTTAACATTTAATGATTATTCAAGACTTTCAAGTACTTCGACATGCATATTTTATCCTAATACTTATGCTATCTGATAGTTTTAAATTCCTATAGCTTAGCCTTTGAATGTCCATTTAACCATATATGCAGTGAATTTTAATGGAAGTAGGTGGAATGTATTAGAGCAACAGTCTTGATCTATGAAAAGCGTCACTTACTAGCATCCTGTTCTCATGATTCAGCCAAGATTTTAGGCATGAGGTTAATTTGCTAGTGAAACTGCGGCATCCCAATATTGTCCAATTCCTCGGAGCAGTGACGGAGAGGAAACCTTTGATGCTAATCACGGAGTATCTGCGTGGGGTATGAATAATATTAACTACCCAAACCAATTTGTTGTTATTGAAGAGAGATCTCTTTGAAGGTCTCATTGTTAATGTGGTTCTGCATGTTTTGTTTCAGGGTGATCTTCATCAGTTCCTCAAGGAAAAAGGCTCACTTACTACATCAACAGCTATTAATTTTGCACTAGACATTGCCAGGTCAGCAATATTATCCTTTTCATGTATCTGTTAATTCTCATCTTTTAGATCATGATTAACAGTAATCCTCTCGTTGCACATGTTAGAAGCTAGTGAACAATATGTGACACATCCACAACATTATTTGGCTGTATCAGGGAAAGTTTCTTCTCAATTTTCATAAAGATTATTTCTTGAGAATGACATGGTAAAACCTTTCATCACAAATGAAAATAAACTGGATTTTGGCTGCATATAGTGGAGACTGTTTTAGGAGGCGTGATTATTACTAAACTGCATGAAATTGGAAGGAACAATATTTCAATCTAAGATCACTTTTAAACTTCTATTCTGGTTGGAATTTAGCAGGTATTTAAAAATTAGTTGAGGTTGTCTTTTGCTTCGCAAATGATGCTAGTGAACAATAGTGTAGAAAGCATGATGTATGCTTGGCTTAAAGGGGCTTAAAAGGGCACATGGGTAGTTATTATACCCATGTGAGGGAAATGTTGGAATTATCATGTATTTGCAATAAATATTGGAGAAAAGAGACTACATACGAAAATGTGAAGTCCGCAGGCCCTATTTGTGTGCTTCTCTATCTCTCTTCTACTCTTCCTTTTTCTTTAATTCTCTTCTATTTCCTTCCTTTTCCTTTAGTTAACACCATGGTATCAGAACTATTGGTCTTTGACCCATTGCTGCCTTTACTGTGACGGAAACTCTTATCCGGGAGTCGTCAGTATCCTCACTCGAACCCATGATCAGCGTCCGGGTCATCCATCATCGCCCCCTATCGAACCCGTGATCAGCGTCCGGGTCAGCCGAGGATGATGGAATGGGGGCCACGGGGCGGAAAGGGGTGGGATTGGGTTGGGTTGGTGTTGGCTGTGGGAATGAGGGAGGGGTCGAGGTGGTGCGGGTCGGGTAGGGTAAAGGAGGAGCGGTGGGCGCGGGTTATGAGAGAGGGTTGGGGAGGGGTTCAGTGGGTCTGGGCGAGGTCTGCATGGATGGGGAGGCGGGGCCCGGGTTGGATCGTGGGGAGGGAGGGGGAAGGGGTCGGGATCGGGTCGGGCTGGAGCATAGGAGAGGGGCGGGGCCGGGGCTGTATCACAGAAAGAGAGGAGCGGCGGCCAGTGGCGGGGGCGCGGGGCAAGGAGGCGGGAGGGGTGGAGGATCGGATCGGGTTGGGTTGCAGCACAGGAAAGGGGCGGGCTGGGCGGTGGAGCGGCGTCGCCGGGAGGAGGGGCGGACCGAGGCAGTGGCACGGGGTTGCAGGAAGAAGGGAAGGCGGGCCGGCCTGCGGGAAGAGAGGTAGAGGGAGAGGGAGGGAGATCGGGAGGAGCATGAGAGGGGGAAGGGGTTGGGCTAGGGTTTTACACACCTAGGGTTTGGGGTCGGGTTTCACACGCCTCACCCTGTTGTCACTCAACACAAAGTGGAGAAACAAATTTTTTATTTCATTATTTAGTACCCACAAAGGAACAAGGGGGGCCTTTATGTAGGCTTACAATGACTAACCCAAATAGCCGACAGGCGAGGTGGGACTAAACTCAAAGCAGGAAATACTAAAAGACTAAAGAAATGCAAATAACTAGGGTTGACTCTGCTTAGCCGATCATAACCACAAGCTCAAATGGCGCCTCCTGTGCTGGTACAAGCGTTGCAGTCTTGGTTCGATGTAGATATCCGCATCATTCTCCCGGGGTGAGAGAACTCGACCCTGTCGAGTAAGGCTTAGTATGGCTCTCGTGCAGCTCCAGCAGGTTTGGGTCCATCTGCTGGGGTCCCTGACGCTCAGTCCAGGTGTCCTCAGAAGGGGGCCTTCCTTTCCAGCAAACCAGGTATCGCCGGATTCCACCGTCTCTACTAGAGACAATCTCGTCATTCAGAATCTTATCAATGTCTTTTGCTGTATCATTTGAGGGAATTTTTGGGAGTGGTGGTAGGGAGGGGCTATCAGAGGCAGGGTCCAGGGTAGGCTAATTTATCAGTGGATTTCTAAGGTTAAAATATGGGCCCTTATAAGCCATTAGATTTTCAATATTGAAGGTGGGACTGATGCCAAAACCCATAGGCAGTTCAATAACAAAAGCATTAGCCATTTTAATTTTTAGAACCCGAAAAGGACCTGTACTGCATGCATGTAGCTTCTTAACAGCTCCCGAAGGAAACCATTCCGGATGAATCCGGACCATTACGTAATCTCCCACATTGAAGGTTTAAAGTCATTTCTACCCATCGACTCGTAATTTATAGCCAGCATTGCTTTGTTCAATTTGGCTACTGATTTCCTGATGTAATTTATGCATATGAGATGCAAATGCAAATACAGACTCTGAGACTCTAAGATAATCAGTCATGGGAATGAGGCCTATAGGTTGACGAGGTTTGAAACCATACACGACTTCATACAGACTCATGCAAGTAGTTCTGTTAGCAGATATATTATGTGCGTACTTAGCAATGGACAATATAAGATCCCAACTCCTGACAACTTCAGACTGATCATCGGTCTGGAAATGGAAGGCAGTAGAGAATTGGAGCTTGGTGCTCATCTTGTGCCATGGGATTTTCCAACAGAAACTGGTGATCTTGTCATCCTTGTTGGACACAACGGTCTTAGGCAGTCTAGGCAATCTGACAACACCGTCAAGGAATACTTTGGCGACTCGGGACACATAAGGTATCTCGGGGAAACAGTCTGCCATGACTAAGGCCAAATCATGCTTTTTGAGAGCCTTCCTGTCTAGGGTTGATTTTTGCCCGGTCTGACTACTCTTAGGTTGGGAGGGAATCAGCTTGATCTTCTTACCGTCATACTCAAATAGACACATGTTCGACTGGCCATAAATGAGGACATAATTGTCAAACAGCCAAGGTCGTCCCAAAAGAATCTGACCCACATCCATGGTCAGGACATCACACCAGATTTTGTCCTGGTAGATGTTGAACTTTATGGACACTAGACATCTTTGCTTGACCTCCATAGCAGTGGAGTTGATCCAGGACACTTGGTAGGGACGCGGGTGGGGAATCACTTTGAGTCCTGCTTTGGAGATTAGGGTTGATGACACAACATTGACGCAACTGCCGCTGTCAACGATGACCTTGCAGTTCTTATCCCCAATCTTAGTGAAAGTGTGGAAAATGGCGGTACGTCTCCAGTCATCTGGACTCTTGGGTTGAGACAGGGAGCACCTGACTATTGACATAGTAGGAGAAGGCATCTGTCTAAGGCAACTCAGAGCTGCCTCATCATCATCGTCATCAAAGTCTCCATTTCCGTCAGTTTGATAGATGAATTCTGCCTCTCCTGGTTCTACCGTTTCAATGGGGGTGCCATCAACAATATTGACTTTGACAGGGCTTGGACAGTTGGCAGCCACGTGGCCGTAGCCTTGGCATTTATAGCACTTGATGAGAGAGCTGGGTTTAGAAAAGTCTCTCTCGGAGCCTTTGCCTCGGGTGTCTTTATCATTGCCTCGACCCGAGGTATCAGCTCTTGGTTGGAATTGGTTAGAGTAGGGCTGACTTGGGTAGTTGCTCGAGGAGGGCCGAGGGACATTGCTTCGGGAGTCTGGGCCCCGATGGGAGTGGTTGGACCTAATGCTATTTAGATCTTGAACTAAGGCGTAGGCTCTCTCTAGCTCTGTAGCATCTCGTGCAAGGAGTTTATTCCTCAGGTCTTCTCTCAGACTTGACCGAAAACGGGATAGGACCTGGACAGAGGTTTCAATCCCCAGGACATTGCAGCGAGTCAAAAATTCGTCGAACTTGGCGACGTAGTTCTTGGCAGACTTATTGCCTTGAGTGAATTGATGTCACTGATCCAAAAGGCACGCCTGATAGGAGGGTGGCACATATTTTTCCTTCAGTTCATTTTTCATGGCTACCCAAGTATCGATGGGATCTTGGGTTCGAACGACTCTTAGGACTTCTACATTAGTCCAGTACTGGCTGGTAGGTCCACTAAGCTTCATGGCAGCGAATCGTACTTTCTGTGGTTCGGTTAAAGGGTACCAGGCAAAGTATCGGTCCATGGACTGGAGCCAGTCCAAAAACAATTGGGGATCGTGTCTGCCATCGAAAGAGGGCACCTCTAACCTAATGCTCCGGAGGTACTGTTCATCCGGGTCTTGATTGTTCTGCCCAGGTGGTCGAAAATCTTGAGGGTCTCGGGGTGGTGGAGTCCGAGCTGGAGCTTGGTCCAGACGGTCAAAACGGGCGTTGGTGTCACGCTGACAAGTGGTGAGGTTCTGGTTCATAGTTGCTATTCCTTGGGTTAACTCGGCAAGTGCCCTAGTCAAGGCCTCGGGATCCATATTGTCCGACTCGCTAGACTCTCTTAAGAGATAGGATCTACCTCTACGGGTTGGCATGCAAAGACAAACTCACAACATGATGCTTGCTGATTTTTATTTTATTTTATTAAAATATGACAATCAAATGCCAAAAGTTAAAAATAAAACTTTTCTAGATGCAGCACAACTAATGCGTGACAGTTCCTACCTACAACCATGCTCTGATACCAAAATGATGCAAAACAATGCAGGTGGATAGGAAATCAGTAGCTCAATTGTACTAGCGGTGTTTCACTATAAATTAAAAGTTTCAGGCAGGAAATGTTGTTCAAGCCATCAGCAGGGAATAATGGGTTTTAAAAGAAAACTACTAGCATCAGGCAATCCTATCTTGATTCCAAGAATTAAAATAAACAATACTTTAATTAAACGGCAAGAGTCCGTCCCGTAATATCAAGAACTAATAAACTTAACAGGTAGGTGGGGACGCACAACCTCGCGATGGGGGACAGCAATCGGCACAGATAAGATACTAGAGATCCGATTAGTAGAATCACCGGAAATACCCTACTGGGAGGAGACGTACCTATTGAGGATCACGCTTGGCCTCAGGAACCCGAATCGAATAGGAACTCTAAAAATGATGATCAAATATCCGGGAGCCGTCAGTATCCTCACTCGAACCCGTGATCAGCGTCCGGGTCAGCCGTCATCGCCCCCTATCGAACCCGTGATCAGCGTCCGGGTCAGCCGAGGATGATGGAATCGGGGTCACGGGACTGAAAGGGGTGGGATCGGGTTGGGTTGGTGTTGGCTGAGGGGCTGAGGGAGGGGTCGAGGTGGTGCGGGTCGGGTAGGGTAAAGGAGGAGGTGTGGGCGCGGGTTATGAGAGGGTCGGGGAGGGGTTCGGTGGGTCAGGGCGGGGTCTGCATGGATGGGGAGGCGGGGCCCGGGTTGGATCGCGGGGAGGGAGGGGGAAGGGGTCGGGATCGGGTCGGGCTGGAGCATAGGAGAGGGGCGGGGCCGGGGCTGTATCACAGGAAGAGAGGAGCGGCAGCCAGTGGCGGGGGCGCGGGGCAAGGAGGCGGCAGGGGTGGAGGATCGGATCGGGTTGGGCTGCAGCACAGGAGAGAGGCGGGCTGGGTGGTGGAGCGGCGACGCCGGGAGGAGGGGCAGACCGAGGCAGTGGCGCTGGGTTGCAGGAAGAAGGGAAGGCGGGACGGCCTGTGGGAAGAGAGGTAGAGTGAGAGGGAGGGAGATCGGGAGGAGGATGAGAGGGGGAAGGGGTTGGGTTAGGGTTTCACACACCTAGCACAAACCTAGGGTTTCACACACGGAGGGTTTGGGGTCAGGTTTAATACGCCTCACCCTGTTGTCACTCAACACAAAGTGACGAAACAAATTTTTTATTTCATTATTCAGTGCCCACAAAAAAACAAGGGGGGGCCTTTATATAGGCTTACAATGACTAACCCAAATAGCCGATAGGCGAGGTGGGACTAAACTCAAAGCAGGAAATACTAAAAGACAAAAGAAATGCAAATGACTAGGGTCGGCTCTGCTTAGCCGATCATAACCACAAGCTCATATGGCGCCTCCTGTGCTGGTACAAGCGCCGCGGTCTCGGCTCGATGTAGATGTCCGCATTATGGAGCTCCCTCAAATCAATGAGGTGTGAGGGTTCCCTTGGAGATGCGATACCTTCGGCCCCTTGGTGTGATGCCTAAGGTTGTTGGTGTTAGGTCGGTACTTATCTTCCTTCCCTATCTTTTGTGCCTCTCTCTCCCGTTGATCCGCCACAACCAAACGTAACGGTTTTGCAACACCTCCTCGTTAGTGCTACTTCACTACCTCTCCTGACAAGTGATTTGGAAAAAGACATCAATGATTCCAAGGTCATGGGGTCACCCCGATCCTATAAAACTTCACACCTCCTCGGTAGTGCTCCTTCACTGCCTCTCTCTACTTCTCCTTTTAACAACCAAGGGAGAATGGAAGATGATTGTCCTTTCTGCCCAAGACTATGGATAAGTTACTAGTCCAAGGATGCCTATTCTCCAGTTGACAATCTACCACGTAAGATGACTGAAGTGCACTGATCTAAGAAAAACCTGGTGATGAGATCAAGAACTAATTTGATATGTGAGAAGATGTGCAGCGATCTCATTTATGACTTGAAGGTGCGGAGCATGGAAAACATAGGCAACATTTTCATTGAACTCTTTCAAAGGTTATTTTAGCTACTATAACCAGGGTTGAAGTCACTTTTATTGAGAGCATTAAAGTATATAGATGCATCTTTTACAGACAATTTGATAGTCAACTTATTTAATTTTTGAACATAGTGTTGGGAATTTTGGCATTTTTTACTATGTAGTTATTCACTTTTAGCTAGCAACCTTAATCTTTTACTGCCACATATTTTTTGACATGCTGCTTCCATGTTTTGAGTACATGGTAGTTAGCAGATCGTGAGCATGCAATTGACCACCTCCATTTATCGTTAATGGTCCACTCCAACTCATCTTGAAGCTTTATAATGTGCAAGCTTGTAGGAATATACTAGAGCTGCCTTTTATCTTGATTTGAACCTTATAAATTTGATCTCTCGACACAAACTTGTAACTGGATTAGCTCCAATTATGACATAAGCATGAGGTTAGATCAGATTTAGATTAGGAACTTAGGATTGGGTTTATATTTCAGGTTAATTGGTCTATTGATATGCCATCTTATTTTTATTGAGTTTAGGCTTATATCTAAGTTTTAAGAGGTCAATGTGTGAGATTAAAAGCCAATGGAGGTTTGTGATGAGGTGAGATCGGCCTCAAATTGAGTTGTCACATC
Source organism: Chamaelirium japonicum (assembly GCA_947650365.1). NCBI lineage: Eukaryota > Viridiplantae > Streptophyta > Magnoliopsida > Liliales > Melanthiaceae > Chamaelirium > Chamaelirium japonicum. The sequence goes on from OX393558.1 coordinate 18,364,645, forward strand.
AGCAGGTGGTCAACTTATAAAATTTCATAAGCAGAGGCAAGAGTTTCATATGGATATTTGGGAACCAAAGTATCCTTTTCATGTGAATATGAAAAAAAAAACCATGTTCCCCCTATACAAATTTGAGATCACCTCACTTACAAAATATAAAAGCTCCCCATCGTTACTTTTTTTGAGTTGGCTGAATCACTTAAAAAGTAAGAGTCCTACTTTTTATTCGCTTAAGCTTGAAGTCTAGTCTACTTATATGATGGGTGCTGTACTAGTTTTGGAAGATGGTTTTACCGAATTATGAGTAGATTTAGTCCTGGATTAGGTTTACTATTTGGATCGATTAAAGATTTTACTTTAAAATTGAGCCTTTTGCTACATTTATCGTATTATTGTTGACTTTATGCTTAGATTTGAGACTGTACGGGTCAACGGTTGAGATTAAAATCCAATGGAGGGCTCAGTTGGGGTGACAACTTATCAATGGAGCTGCCTTGATTTTAGGTAAGTTGCTACTCTAGTAGGGAAACATAGGAAGTTTTAAAATAAGAGGGAAGAGTTTTGCACATACATAATGGAAAATATGAAACCATATTTTCATTTAATAGGGATCACGGTGAAAAGGGGGCCCCATAGTTCCCTTTCTGGTTTCTCCCCGACTCTTACGTTGCTTCTTCAATATCAAATCGATCAATAATAGGTAAGATGTCTTTTTGTACTAGCATAGGCATTGCGTAAGTCTGGCTATTTATTTAATGTGGATAATTGTGGTGTAGCATCCAAGACTTGAATGAAGCTATGAGTAGTAAAAAGATGATTAAAATCCTAGTTTTATGGACCTACTATCTCCATATGCCTTTGTTCTTGTTGTCCACTGGCCCTACGCACAAATTTGCACCTTACCAAAACCTTCTTTCTTTAAACTTGCTGTGTGAAGAATTACAGGACTGCAGCATCCTTTCTTCATTGCTGGCTTTTATCTAAACTCTAGAAGTTTGAAAACCTACGTGATCGTAACCAAAGATCTAGAGGTTGCGTGTAGCAATATCTATTTTCATTGATAAGAAAGTTTATTCCTGCGCTTAATTGTCAATTTCTCTCCTAGGTTGGTTGTGCATTGTTGGGTCCATGGGCTATTGTTTTGTTCAACTCCATTGTTAGGAAGCATGCTATCTTGTTTTCAAATATTAGGCCATGTTTGGTTTGAGAGAAAGATGATGGAATACAAAGAAAGATTTTCCTTCTATTTGTTTAATCAAATAAAGGAAATTGACAAGGAAAACTATGAAAAAAAATTGTCAGAATTTTTTATGCCCTAGGGAAAGTGAGAAAAGAGGGAGGGACTAAAGGAAGAACGGTACCACCACCGCCAAGTCAAATCCACCACCATATAAATGGCATCCATTTACCGAAATCGTCATGCGTTGTCGATCCCGCTATCATCGCAAGACCTGACCATCATCAAATGAATATCAGCTACCACCACCAAGCAACATCTGCTACATCATTGGAGCCTAGAGGAGGGTGGTTTGTCGAGAGATGTAGGAGTGGAGGGAAGGAGGTGGTAGGGTGAAGAGATGGGTGGGTGTGCAGTTGTAGGTAGGGAGGGAGGGCTATGGGGTTGTGGCATAAGAGAGGTAGCTGGAGCAAGTTGTAGATAGGGACTATGGTGGTGGGGAGGTGCTTCGTAGAGGATGAATGAAGCACTATACAGTTGTGGTATGAGAGGGGAGCAGAGCAAGTTGGAGAGATGGGTGGTGGTGTTGGGGAAATGATGTGTTGAGGGTGGAGGGAAATATTTTGTGCACGTGTGTGTGCGTGTGCACGCCATGATTTGATACTTTTAGAAAGTAATGGAAAAGGTTAGTGTACCTCATATATATATATATATATATATATATATATATATATATATATATATATATATATATATATATATATATATATATATATATATATAAAGAGAGAGAGAGAGAGAGGAATGTTACAGTGAGCTGTGAGCTCCGGAGGAAAAAGTGAGCTGTGCTCACTTTGACCCCCCTAGAAAATTGGTGAGGATGATCATCTTACCCTAGAGGGCTATTAGGTTGTTAGGTTGAGCTGTGAGCTGCCGGTTTAGAAAGTGAGCTGTGCTCACTTTGACCCCCCTAGAAGTTTTAGAATTTGATGAAATTTGGTGAGTGTGCTGTCTAGGGTAAGATGATCATCCTCACCAATTTTCATCAAATTCCAAACCTTCTAGGGTCATCAATTGGTCGAAGGCTCGAAGCAAGATTTTTTGTCCGCAGTCACCGTTAAAATCTGCAGATTTTGCTTTGACCATTTGATGACCCTAGAAGTTTTGGAATTTGATGAAAATTGGTGAGGATGATCATCTTACCCGGCCTATTTCAACGAAATGGGCAGCCACCCATTTGATGCCTCTAGGAGTCTTAGAATTTGCTGATTTTTTGTGAGCATAAGGATCTTATCTAGATAGAACACCCACAAAAATTCAGCACTTTCTAAAACTTTTAGGGGTATCAAATGTTAAATTTCAGATCAACGGTTATAACGGATGTTCGATAAAACTTCTAACATTTGATGCCCCTAGGAGTTTTAGAATGTGCTGATTTTTTGTGGGGTGTTCTATCTAATATAAGGTGCTTATGCTCACAAAAAATTAGCACATTCTAAAACTCCTAAGGACTTCAAATGGGTGGCTGCCCATTTCACCGAAATAGGCTGGCAGCTCATTTTCCGTTTCAGATATATATATATATATATATATATATATATATATATATATATATATATATATATATATATATATATATATATATATATGAGGATGCTATATGCGGCTGATGTGCGGTATGCAACGGTGCATCAGACGACTGATGTGCGGTGCCGCATTATAACATTTCTCTCTCTCTCTCTCTCTCTCTCTCTCTCTCTCTCTCTTAACCAAACATATCGCTAGTGTTCTCCACATCCGAGGACTCATTGATCTGCCATATTCCTTTATTAGAAGTAGAGGACATGGGAGGCATGATTTGATATTTTTAGAAAGAAATGGAAAAAGTAATATCATTTTACACTACACGCCAGGAGTAATATTGACATGAACAATGTGATATTTAGTCAAACTTATTTTATGGAGTAATTTACTTGTTTGTTCAAGCCGACATAGTACACCAGTACTATGTGGAGCGATGGTTTCTTATGTAGCTCATCTCATTATCTGGTCGTTTATGAGTGCACAGGGGCATGGCGTATCTTCACAATGAGCCGAATGTTATAATTCACCGAGATTTAAAGCCAAGGTGAGTTCACATTGTGATTCTAACATGGTACCGATATGATGAGATTGGGAGCTCACTGGATAGCATCAAACATTTAGGAATGTCCTTTTGGTGAACTCCAACGCGGATCATTTAAAGGTTGGAGACTTTGGACTAAGCAAGCTTATCAGAGTCCAGAACTCCCATGACGTGTACAAAATGACTGGAGAAACTGGAAGCTGTGAGTGTCAATCTTATTTTACTGGATATAAAAGAATTTTATATTGTGAACTGATTTTTGTGTGGCTTTGCGAGGATGGAAGACCGGTATATGGCTCCTGAAGTGTTCAAGCATAGAAGATATGATAAGAAAGTTGATGTCTTCTCTTTTGCAATGATACTGTATGAGGTATTATGCTATCCTCCTTTGCTTTGCACTTGACTGACAAATAAATTTCACCTCTCCTTGCTCTTCTGACTGTTGATATGTGTTATAGATGCTCGAAGGAGACCCCCCACTGGCAAACTATGAGCCTTTTGAAGCTGCCAAATATGTAGCCGAAGGACACCGTCCGGCATTCCGTGCAAAAGGATACCTTCCCGAATTGAGGGAGTATGTTTTTTGCATTACATTTTCACTTAAAGCAGTACCTCATGTCATGTCATCTCTATATTCTGGGATCTCATAACAGTCCACAGTTGCTTAGCCTTCTCTCTAGAATAATGCCCAAGCTTGAAAAATCAGTTATATTTGGATTAGATTAATGATTTTTTGAAGAAATGCGGTCGTTTTTGGCTACTTTATGCTTAGGCATGATTCTAATTTTTATTTATTTATTTTGTAATCAACAAGATCGGTCACCCCTCCACCACCTTTGGCCTTCTAGTTTTCATGGCTGGCCCCTTTTCGCCAAATTTCTCTGGTTACCAATCTTAAGAGGGTTGACAGTAGGTTGATAGCCATTGTTAATCATCTTTTAAAGTTGAACAAAATCTTGATGGGATGAACTTGGATGATGATCTTTTTCCAAAAGTTTTGGAACCTCTGCCGAGTGAAGTTAATTAGCAAATACATTTTCAGTGCAACATGAAGCATTCTAACTTAAGTTTATTGAAAATTTTCAGGTTGACGGAGCAATGCTGGTCTCCTGATATGAGCCAGAGGCCCTCTTTTCTAGATATTCTCAAGAGGCTTGAGAAAATCAAGGAAAACCTCACTCCAGATCATCACTGGCACATTTTCGCGCAGTAGGGATAGAGCGAGCTATGCCTCTGCTTTTCACCCTGTAAATTATGTTTGCGTCATCATCTAGGGTTCCTCGATCGCTCCGTGCTCTGTTATGAAGCAAATGGGATCCTGGTTTGGCAAGGAGGAGATGCTCATTCCATTGGCCAACACTCAGCATGAGGTGGGAGTTTCTGTCGGTGTCCACTGCCTTATCTCTGGACTCGTCGTTGAGGATCAGATCCCGTTCGAGACCCTCGAACTTGCTGACAGAATTTCTCCTGAAACATAAGCAGCACCTATCCCTTTCCTCATCATTTACTGTTATTTTTTGTGCTCTTTGCCATGGAATTTCTTGGTTGCAGTCTATGAATGTTCATGTAGGGTGTGATATTGAAATATATATATATATATATATATATATATATATATATATATATATATATATATATATATCTGCATTTGAGATACATTTGTTGGCTTGCATTGCAACCGCCGGAGCACCCCCTCATGCACCAGGACACGTGCATCATTGCCATCCAATGACAGCCACCGCGACAAGTGCATTGCTCTCAGTCCTAAACTGCACCTCATAGTTGTCTCTGATTTAAACGGTGATACGAAGATAGAGGTTGGATCCGGCGATTGTAATTGATCATTGCTACCTGACGCTCTGGTATTATGGTTACTAGTCTAAACCCGGGCGATGCCTTGGAGGCTAAAGCAATCAGGAAAAAAATTTAATAAATACTTCATACCCATAGCAATAATTAAGTTTAGGACCATGACATGGGCGAGCTGGTGATGGTTGCTTTTTGTCTTGATCCATTTTTTTCTTGCTATTCTACTCTTCCGATTGCATCTTGATAAAATAGATAATAAATTATTTATAGTGACGTACAAATTTACAAATTGATAAATGGATGAGAGAAATATCGGCCTTCAAACCCAATAATAGAAATGAGAGGGGGAGACGTCTGATTCCAAACCCAACATAGATTTTTCTCGTTTGTATGAGAGAGAGAGAGAGAGAGAGAGAGAGAGAGAGAGAGAGAGAGAGAGAGAGAGAGGCCTTCACATCTCCTGATTCTTCTTGTTTGCAAGGAAAAAACACTCCTCCCTTAATAGAAATGAAAGGGAGAGACGTCTGATTCCAAATCCAACATAGATCTTTCTCGTTTGTATGAGAGAGAGAGAGAGAGAGAGAGAGAGAGAGAGAGAGAGAGAGAGAGAGAGAGAGAGAGAGAGAGAGGCCTTCACATCTCTTGATTCTCCTTGTGTGCAAGGAAAAAGCACTCCTTCCCTTAACCTCCCTCTATTTTTGGCTTGCCAACAACAAAGGCCCATACTTGTACTGCCATGCACCTTCCCTTTCTCACCACGTTTCTATTGAATCTCGAGGTTAGATGAGGATGAATATATATAGTGTAATATACAGGACGTAGTTATTGCGAAAATTACTGTCTTGAGTCAAGGCTAAAGAGGATGATTCAACGATCATATTACACTATTGGGAATTGGAATGGTCATGAAGCAATGATCGAATGATCTGACTCGCGGCCCTTGGTATACCTGAAGTGGCTCACGATCACAACCGCCGGATGCTTCATTCCCGAACGAAAAGGAGCTGGCACCCACTGATCGATCTCTATTCCGTATTGTGGTGTCGACCAAATCACAACCGTCTGTTGTGCAACGTCCGATTCCTTTCAAATTCCACTACAATTGTGCCGATGCTTAGGTGTTACGGCAAGTCATGGAGCAATCGTTGTTAAATAGAAAGACACGTGTCCTAACAAGGAAGAGAGGGCTCCGTTTTAGTATAGATGCTAGTGGAAGCCCGTGCCGATCGGCTCGTAGCGGGCGCCTTCGGCGTAGCTATTGGAACTGTCGAAGCTGCCTTCAGCGATAAAATACATTTGGCAAGGACGATAAAATCCATCGGCAACGGCCCTCATATTCCTCTACGGTGGGCATTTTTAGCGGGGCAGCTACGTTCTGTGGCAGCTGACGCCGAATGTGGGTGTCGTAGTCGAACCCCATCCCCTAATGTGCTTCGAAAGTCGATAATATGTGTCAAAATACAATCAATCATCAAATTTGATGGGAACAAACATAATTATTCAACAAAAAAAATGCTCTGCCCCCTTGCTCCTCTCCTCTCTACGAAAACACTTTACCAAATAGAAAAAAGTATTTTCCCACTCACCCTCTCCCCAAAAAAAAAACACGCTCCCTTAACCCATGGCCCCACATAGGTAATAATGCTACAATATGCGGTATCAATCACAAATCCATCGGCGACGGCCCCCATATTCGTCTACGGTGGACATTTTAGCGGGGCAGCTATGTTTCATGGCCGTAGACGCTGCATGTGGGCGTCGCAATCGAACCCCACCCCTGTTGTGCTTCGACAGTCGATAGGTTTGTGTTGCAATCACCGACAAACAGATCCAATCTCCGGTCCTCCTCTCTGCTATATGCCGTGGCTAGAAAAAATAAGGGAAGGGGGGAGGGGATCCAACACTCCCCCTTGCTGCTTTTGCATGTGGATTAGACTTTCAACATAAACTTTTACAATCAACAAAAAAATCCTACAGAGAAATCCTGCAATTTTCCGGAAGGTAGTGATAAATTTTTTAACGCAAACCTACTTATGATTGGAATCCCCCAGTTCCTTTGGTGTCGCATCTTCTTTTGTTGCCCAATTGAATTGCTGAAAACGTGGAATGGAACTGTACCTTTCCTACTGACGAATTCTCTCGATTATGCATGATTTTAACCCATGAAATTATGGTTTTAAAATAGTGATAAGTGTGGGGGATGATCTCCGTGCCGACCCGAAGACTCCGCCCAACCAGTCAATCGAGTTGTGTCGAAGGTCTGATCGAACGTATGTCTAGTCTGCAGGTTCGGAGGTCGCTGTCTTCGAGTCGAACTTCTGAACGGTCGATAGATTGTTAACACGAGATGTGATCTCGGAGTTCAGGCGAAGCCTACGTCTCCGTGCTATAAGGAGCAACCTGAATTCACTAATACTTGGATTGAAGTGACCTCAACAGGCCGAGTGTCACTGGTTTCTCTTCTAAAAGAAGATCGAAAGGTAGGTAGGTCAGAGCTCTGGATTTTTGGAAGTCTGATTTAGAAATCAGATATTCGATCGAGTTACAGTTGTAGGGCTTGCTATTTATAGAGTTTTTTGGAAAGCAAATGGGGTAGAAGGAGGTTTCTGCCGCCGTCGTCTGGGTTTCGACGGAGGGCCGGTGGGTCTCGTAGTTGTCTATGTGGACCACCGGGCAAGGCTGGTGGGTCCCGTTGTCGTCTCTGCGGACCCCGGGTAGGGCTGGTGGGTCCCGCTGTCGTCTCTGTGGACCCCCAGGCAGGGCTGGTGGGTCCCGTTGTCGTCTCTGTGGACCCCCCAGATAGGGCTGGTGTGTCTTGCTGTCGTCTATGTGGACCCCCATGCAGGGCTGGTGGGTCCGTTGTCATCTCTGTGGACCCCCAGGCAGGGCTGGTGGGTCCCATCGTGGGGCGTTGGCCAAAATTTGCACCCACAATAAGAAGACACATGTACTGATCTTTTGTTGCTTTTTGGATCTTTCCATCTGAAAAGCTACGGAGAGAGTAATCTGTTTCAAGAATTTAATTTCAAATCCTCTTCCTCTTTGAGGTATCAGGAACTAACAAAAATAACCCAAATTTAGGGTGTGTTTGGGATTGGTTTTGGAGGCCTAGTTTTGTGTCAAAACTAGTTCCGCTTGCCAAATTGGTTTTGGTATAAGATTTTAGTGCGTTTGGGATTCGATTAGAAAATTATTTTTCCAAAATCAAAACCAGCAAGAAGGCAAAACAATAATTAAAAGAAATTATTGTGAATAACATATATGTTGTAGAGAGAAACTATTGTAAAGAGAAAAAGTTAAAACCGAGAGAATATATACATATCATATTATAGAGAGAGAAAATTATTATAGAGATAATACTTTAGAGAAAATATATGATAGAATAAAAATATTATAGAGAGAGAAAATTCTAAAGAGAATAATATAGATAGAGAGTATTAAATAAATAAATATGTAGTGAGAGAAAATATTGAAGAAAAAAAATATTATAGAGAAGAAATATTATAGAGAGAAAATATTGTAGAGAGAAAATAATGTAGAAAAAGAAAATATTGTAGAGAGAGAAAATGTTATAGAAAGAGAATATTTTAGAAAGAAAATATTATAGAAAGATAATATTTTAGAGAAAGAATATGTTATAGAGAGTAGTTTACATAGAAAATATTGTAGAGAGAGAAAAAAACATAGAGATGAGAAAAATATTAATAATAGAGAGAGAAGATATCATAGAGAGAGTAAATATAATAGAAATAGAATATTTTAGAGAAAGAAAATATTATAAAAAGAGAATATTTTAGAGAGAAATGTTAAAGAGCGGAAACTTTGTAGAAATATGATATTTTAGAGAGAGAAAATATTGTAGAAAGAGAATATTTTAGAAAGAAAAATGTTGTAGAGAGAAAATATTGTGAAAAGAGAATATTTTATAGAGATAAAATATTATAGAAAGAGAATATTTTAGACAGAGAATATATTATAGAGATAAATTTAGAAAAGAAATATTATAGAGAGAGAAAATAACGTAGAGGGGAGAAAAATATTAGTTATAGAGAGGGAAGATATCATAGAGAGAGAAAATATTCAAGAGAGAAAATATTATAAAAAGAATATTTTAGAGAGAGAAAATAGTATAGAAAGAGAATATTTTAGAGAGAGAAATATTGTAGAGAGAAAACATTATAGAATATGATATTTTAGAGATAAAATTTTATAGAAAGAGAATATTTTAGAGAGAAAATATTATAGAAATATAATATTTTAGAGAGAATATGTTATAGAGAGTAGTTTAGATAGAAAACATTATAGAGAGAGAAAAAAACATAGAGAGAAAAAAATATTAATAATAGAGAGAGAAGATATCATAGAGAGAATAATAGAAATAGAATATTTTAGAGAAAGAAAATATTATAAAAAAAGAATATTTTAGAGAGAGAAATGTTATAAAGCGAAAACTTTGTAGAAATAAGATATTTTAGAGAGAGAAAATATTATAGACAAAGAATATTTTAGAAAGAAAAAATATTGTAGAGAGAAAATATTGTAGAAAGAGAATATTTTATAGAGATAAAATATTATAGAAAGAGAATATTTTAGAAAGATAATATATTATAGAGAGTAAAATTTAGAAAAGAAATATTATAGAGAGAGAAAATAACATAGAGGGGAGAAAAATATTAATTATAGAGAGAGAAGATATCATAGAGAGAGAAAATATTCAAGAGAGAAAATATTAAAGAAAGAATATTTTAGAGAGAGAATATAGTATACAAAGAGAATATTTTAGAGAGAGAAATGTTATAGAGAGAAAATATTATAGAATATGATATTTTAGAGAGAAAATTTTATAGAAAGAGAATATTTTAGAGAGAAAATAGTATAGAGAGAATCTTTTAGAAAGAGAAAATATTGTAGTGAGAGAAAATGACATAAAGAGGAAAAAATATTATATAGAGGAAATATCACAGAGAAAAAATGGAATAGAAAAAAAATATTGTTGAAAGAGATCGAAGATATTGTAGATCTAAAAAATGTTATAGAAAGATAATATTTTATAAATAGAAAATATTGTAAAGAGAAAATGTTGTAGAAAGAGAATATTATAGAGAGAGAAAAAATATTATACAAAAAAAATATTTTAGAGAGAAAATATTATAAAGACAAAATATTTTAAAGAGCAAATATTTAAAGAGAAACTGAATAAGAGAAAATATCATAGAGAGAAAAAATTGGGTAGAGAGAGGAGAAATAATATTGTAGAGATAAAATATTAGAGAAAATGTTATAGAGAAAATATTTTTAGAGAGAGAAAATCTTGTAGCAAGGGAATATTTTAGAGAAAGAAAATATTATAGAATGAGTATATTTTAGAGAAAATATTGTAGAAGGAGAGTATTTTAGATAGAAAATGACGTAATGAGAAGAGAAAATATTATAGAGAGAAAATACCATAGAGGTAATGTTGGAGATAAAATATTGTAGAAACAGAAAATATCGTAAAGAGAAAATATTAGAGAGAACATTTTAGAAAAATAACTACAAAACTAGTTTTAGGCTCAAAACTGGTTTTATTTCCAAATGCTCAAATGTTGATAATTCTAGAACTGGTTTTCAATAAGCTAAAACTGGTTTTGCACAAAACTAGTTCTTGGTATTCCAAAATCAAAACCTAAAATTTCAATACCAATGCCAAATGCACCCTTAGTGCAAAGCAAACTATAAGAAAATAGAACAATAAGGATTTGAGGAAGCTACGACTTGGCGGGCTACCTTGGAGCAAAGAAGGATTGAGAAGGAGAGGAGGAAGGGGACATATCGAAGAGGGTAGGGTAGCCGCTGTGGCTCGTCTGCACGTAGGGGAGGAGGGGATACCGGAGATGGTAGGGGCAGCTGCTGCGGCTTGCTGACACGAAGGTGAGGAGGGGTGGCCGACGACGCTGCTGCTCCTCCTCCTCCTCCTCATCCTCTCTCTCTCTCTCTCTCTCTCTCTCTCTCTCTCTCTCTCTCTCTCTCTCTCTCTCTCTTGTGTGTGTGTGAGGGGGGAGGGAGGGAGATTGAAAAGGAAATCAGGGTCTCAGGGTTGCTCCTCTTGTTCTCTCTATCTTAAGGCCGGACGGAATTAGGGGCTCTCGTTAAATCATTTCCCTAATCGGCGTTTCTAGCGATGAAATCACCGCCGATCAAAACGCACAATGATCGATCATGTGTGGGCAAGAGAAAATGGGTGCTTCAAATGCACACAAAACACAGAATGACTTGCCATCAAACACAAGGTTTCTTTCTGATGGACGGCCGAATATATCTTAATACAGTGGTATGCTTGTAAAAAAAACGAACGTGCTGTAATATGTATTATAGATATAGATATAGATATAGATATATAGATACCGAAGTTTTTCTAGTGGGGCCTACACGTGCTATGCACGTGAGAACATTATTTGGTAGAGTTTATAAAAAGAAAAAGGTTATTAGCCTAAGACCCCGTAACGAACCCCAAATTAGGATAAATCCAGTCAAAATTTTCATTTAAGCCCCAGCCCCTCTAACCAACCCAACATTGAGATAAACACCCTTTCATTTTTTTTAATTCCCAAGACCACCCTCACCCCCTCTCCTCTCTCGATCAGCCATGGCAACCAGTCTGGCGGAGGCAGAGACGGCTAGCGTGAGCGACGACGGCTGAGTTGGTTTAGGTTGGGATTTTCTAGGTCTAGGATTCATCCTGGGGGGAGGGGGGTCGGTTAGGTCCGGCAGCGGTGGATACATGAGTGGTTGCAAACCTAAATTCGAAGGATGATGAGGGGCATTTTTGTGGGTTTGAGCTCAAATGGTAAGGTTGTCAGGACTGCAGCTCTAAATGATCTTCTAAAAAGGGCTTCTTGCTAATTCTCGCCCCTGCCACACCAAAAAAAAAAAATTTACACTTTGCCCCCAGTGAAGTTTAGCTCAAAAACACTTAACCCCCATGTTGTTTATTTTGTTCCAAATCGCCCCCTAAAGTTTGAAATGCTAGCACAAGATTTGCTTTGGTCAACTACTTAATTTCCTCATTTGGTAATTTTTATGTGATCAAACTGAATTGAAGAGGGGCAAAATACAGTTTCTTAACTGTAGAGGGGTTAAGTGTTTTTGAGGCAAAGTAACTAAACCCCCCCTCCCAAAAAAAAAACATCTACTTGCACTTTTACTCTAACAAGCTCCAGAAGCTATTGATCAGGAAAGTTTTGGTACCAATATCAGCATCCGGAGGAAACTTAGATTAATGAGTCACATAAACCACCGGATAATATCACCGCCACCATTACGGTGCGACCACACACACGCACGCACACATATATTACAGTGAGCTATGAGCTACGGAAAGAGAAAATGAGCTACAATCATTTTGACCATCCTAGAAGTTTTGGAATTTCGTGAAAATTGGTGGGTGTGTTGTCTAGGGCAACATGATCATCCTCACAAAAAATCAGTAAGTTCAGAAACATCTAAGCATTTCAAATAAGCTCATCAAATTAACAGTTGAAATGAACAAACGATACAACTTCTATCATTTTGATACATCTAGAGGTTTCATAATTTACTGTTTTTTAGTGAGGATGATCATCTTGGTATAGATAACATATTCACAAAAAATTAACAAATTCAAAACATCTAGATCCATCAAAATGGTAGAAGCTTTATCAACCGTCTATTTCAACCATTAATTTGATGAGCTTATTTGAAATGCTTAGAGGTTTAAGAAGTCGCTTATCTTTTGTAAGGATGATCATCTCAACATAGATATCCGCTGATGCTATATATAATCTTTGCTATGCCTTGAAGCCTGAAGCAAATTTTGACTATTAAGACAAAAGCCAAAGACCACACCACACATCAGAAACCAACCAACAGCCAGATTCATCAGTCTACCACAGAACCAGTCCTTGCCGCGCAAATCTGACCGAAAAATAAACACCTTTCATAACCAGTTGATAAAAATAAGTTTTGGCCCTATCATCTTCTGTTGGAATTACATATAGATATTATTTTTTTATTAGTTAAAAGATGAACCAAGTTCCATACGTTTCGAAGTCCATACTTTGGTTTATCAACCACTGCATGTCTTGTGATGTCATCAGTAACTCTACGCAGATAATGGTATCTTTATAGCCATTCTTTGCAGCAGCCAAGGCTGTTCACGATCTGGGTCGATGAAAGAGTGATAGAGGAACTGATCAGCCTCCTCGTCAACCAGCTCTCTACACCATGCCACACGGTTTGAATGGCTGCTGCCTGGCCCCGAGCATCTGCAAAAATGTAAGGGGATATCCATAACAGGAAAACTCAAAAAAAATAAAAAAGAAATCAATGTCTTACTGAGTGATCAAAAGCTTTGATAACATTCCCTCAACTATCAGTAGTGTTCGTACCTGTACTCATAAAAACAGGCGGTCCTCTCATTCTCAGATTTGTCCCAGTTATGCCACCCTACAGGTCTAATGCAGGCATCCATCCAAGTGTATGTGAAGACAACCCTCCCGAAAGGTCCCCACGGCCGCCCGAGATATGAATATGAAGTGCCACCATTCCCCGTAATGACACATCTGCATCGATCGATAGATGAGCATACAATAAGAGATGCAAGCAAGCTTGTGGCTTAGATAAATTCCTGCATCACTTGGATAAATTCTATAATTGAATGAGTACACAATACAAGACGACTTGGGTGTATCCTCTTATCTAAGGCACCTACAAGATGACTTGGGTGTATCCTCTTATTGTGTATCATTCAAAGATGAATTCCTGCATCACATTCAACGATACGACTCACAAAGATGTAGAGCATCTATTCCCCGCCAAATTCTCTCAATCAGCAAATAATATCAAATAAAGCTATTCATGAAGCTGCTCCTGACAAAGCTCCAGGAGCTGATGGTTTCACTGCCTCCTTTTATATCCACTGCTGGCATATTATTAAGGAGGATATCTATAATATGGTTCACTTTTTCTATGACTTTTCAGATAGAATTTCCTCCCTGAATCAAACCTTTAGTGCTTTACTTCAAAAAGAGGAGCGTATCACTAAATTTGACAGCTGCAGACCAATTTCCCTCTGTAACTTCTTATACAAGGATATCTTCTATTCTGTCCAGCAGAATGAAGGATGTTCTTCCTATGATTATAGCAGAAAATCAAGTTGCATTTATCAAGGATAGGCACATTCACGATGTAATCTTACTAGCTCATGAACTTGTCAACAGATTTCATATTGATACTGGGAATCCTAAAATGTGTCGGAAGATTGACCTTCGAAAGGTCTTTGATACAGTCAGTCAGAACTTCATTCTCCAAGCTTTGTCAGCCATGAACTTCCCTTCTATTTGGCTTAAATGGATTCGAATTTGCATATCTACAGTAAAATTTTCTATACTGATTGGATTCGAAGTTGCAGGTAGGGTTGCTACAGGATATTTTCAGGCATACAGAGGGGTCAGACAAGGAGATCCTATCTCCCCCTACATCTTCACAATCGTTATGAATACGTTATCCTGCCTAATAAAAGAAGCAGAGGGGAGTAAAAGTATTGAGATTCCATCCCTTGGAAGATTTCCTATATCACATTTAGCTTATGCAAATGATTTGCTAATTTTTTGTAAAGCAAATGACAAATCCGTCGAGGGGTTGAAGCAGATTTTGAGAAATTTTAATGCTCAATCAGGTCTAGCAATAAATCAAACTAAGTCAAAAGTTTTCTTCAACAAAGTGTGGCTGATAAAGAAAAAATACTGCAAGCTTTTGAAATCAATGAAGGTCAACTACCAGTAAAGTATTTAGGGCTTCCCCTTATCTCTAAGAGCCTCAAAAAATCAGAGTGCCAAGTGCTAATAGATAAAATTAGATCCAAAATTAGCTCTTGGAATAAAAACTATCTTTCCTTGGCAGGTAGGGTCGATCTTATCAAATCAGTACTAAACTCATTGCATCTATATTGGTCTGGGATCTTCTTGTTTCCTAAAGCTATATATATGCAGAGATTGAAAGGATTTTTAACAGATTTCTTTGGGGAGGGCCTTCACTTTATAAGAAAATGATCCCTATTGCTTGGAATAAGCTTTGCCATCCAAAGAAAGAAGGAGGTTTGGGGTTCAGGAAGATGGAAGATTGGAATATCTCAGCCCTTTCTAAACATCTATAGAGAATTTGTTCAATGGAAGACTATGCAGTCAAAGTCGGTAGTCGGCCCTAGTCGGCCCTTGGCCGACTAGGACTAGTCGGGACTAATTCGGGACTAGTCGGCCAAAACTTATTCTAACCCCTCCCCCCCTCCCTAAACATATATGATATATGAACTAGCATAAATGTCAATAAGTATATGATATTAGTCGGTTAATAACAATACATACCTTCACTCTTCACAGCATGGGTATAAATACATAAGTAACAGTCAAACAGAACACAGTTGTATTGGCTTCATGCCCATGTCAAAAGACTCAGAACTAAGAATTCATCACAATATTTGTTTGATGATGTTTAATCAGTGAACAACCCCAATTTTGATTATAAGGTTATATGGATATCAACAAATAAACTAATTATTTGTCTATGTTTTTATCTGAGATTCTCAGGTGCTCAACAGATGATTACAGGGAAGAGCCATAGTTGTGAGTCTTACGACTCAAGACTTTGAGCCAATGTAAAAAAATCCAAACAAAATTGCTTACAAAGTCTCCTTTCAAAAAAAAAAAATTGCTTGCAGAATGCTGCCTGGGGACTAGTCGGCAGTCGTTAGTCGGAGACTAGTCGGGCTAGTCGGGTCTAGTCGGGGACTAGTCGGGATTCCGCCCAGCAATGACGGAATCGAAATTAATCGGTCGGCAAAATGCCGCCCAGGGACTAGTCGCCGACTAGTCCCGACTTTGATAGCATAGATGGAAGAATCCTTGTGGGTGAGATAGATTAGAAGTAAATACTTGAAAAAATTTCATATTTGGGACTGCAAGCCTACTCCTAGTGCTTCTGGCATGTGGAGAGGAATTCTGAAGGTGAGGGAAATGACTAAACCTCTCATAAAGAACATAGTAGGGAATGGTGATAAAACAAACTTCTGGTTAGACAACTGGCATCAACAGGGGAGGCTGATTGACATTTATGGAGCTAGAGTTGTTTATGATTTTGGCTATGGGACAGAATTTAAGGTTAGTAAATTCAGGGATAATGAAGCTTGGTCTCTCCCTCATCATTCCTCTGCTATTATTATCACTATGATTGATGCTATTAAAAAATGTGAAATTCATTACCCTCATTTTGATGACCTGATTGTCTGGGCACGTTCAAATAGTGGCAAGTTCATTGTTAAGTCAGCATGGGAAGCTATCAGGAAGTATAATGCATTACTACCGGAATATGGATGGATTTGGCATGAAAACATAATTGAGAAGCATGCTTTCTGTTTTTGGAGGGCTGTAATTCAGAAACATCTTACTAGTGATAAGTTGCACAACAGAGGTATAATAGTCCCTTCTCTCTGCACTCGTTGTTGGTCTGATAGAGAAACACATGATAATTTATTCTTTCAATGTTCATATTCTAGTTGGATTTGGAGGTCTGTTCTTGCTAGACTGGGCATTCAAGCTTCTAAAGTTGGTACACTTAACACTAAAATTGCTAGGCTCCAACACAAGTTCCATGGCAATGGGCAGATTGCAACAATAACAAAAATAGCTACAGGGTGTGTGATTAGTTTTATATGGGCTGAAAGGTATTTAATAGAGTTACTATGCACAAAGGGTGACTCTTGCTTTGATTACTAGAACTATTCTATTAAGGCTCTCCGACTGCAATTCTTTTGAGGAAGACACTTTAGATAACAGGCTAATTCTAGCTAAATGGGGACTGCATTTATACTTAAAAGGAGAACTCAATCAGACAGTCTCTTGGGTCAAGCCTTCCTTGGGTTGGACTAAACTCAACACTGATGGATCTATGACACTTCAAGCTGCCTCACTTGGGGAAATTTTTAGGGATTGTAATGGTCAACCAGTCCAAGGATATTATGGTGCCTCTAGGCATAAGTGCATTCTGAATATAGAGCTTGAAGCAATGGAACAGGGTCTAGCTATCGCAGAAGAATTGAATATCACTCAGCTTTGGATAGAATCAGACTCTCTAACTGCGGTTAATTGTATTAATGGGGATTTCAATATTCCATGGGATGCAATGCATCAGGTTTTAAGCATCAAAAAAGCCCTCAGTAGACTTGATATGTGCAGGGTTAGTAACATATAGAGAGAGGGAAATAAGCCTACTGACATACTATCAAAGATGGATTACGAGAGTAACCAAGTCAGTCGATTGTTTCCTAGAAATTTCAAGGAAAACCTTAGAATTGCTGTTGCAACAGATTGTTTTGGAATGGTATATGACAAAATCTAAAAGAATCAGGAATCAGATGAGAGGCAGAATTGAGTCATTTGGGGGGATATGACAGAATCTAAAGAACCAAGAATCACATGAGAGGCAAAATCGAGGCATTTGGGGGGACCTGTATAGTTAGAGGTAGCTGATTTCAAATTGGAGTAGGCATTGTAATAGGGATGGATTTTTGCGATATACGTTCTGAGAGATGTTCCTATTATTGTACTTGTTTTTCCTTTTTCTCTTTCTGTTAGCCTTGTTTCTAAAAAAGGCCAGAGATGTATGGCGACTTTGTTTTCCATGGACGGGGTCCCTAATAAAATCCCCTAGCATTGATTAAAAAAAAAAAAGTTTGCACGTGCAGATGTTAGGCCATGGTCTCATAGTATGCAGAGAAACCACACGCTTGGATGCATGTTCAAGTGTACTATTAATTCTTACTACGCAGACAATGTTAATGCATTATATCAGTTACTCACAAAAATAAAATGTTGAACTTACATAAAACAATATATAATATAAATGGATATTTCGAAAAGCAAAGAATACCAAAACACACCTCAAAAACACATAACCAGTCGATTCTTGCGAAGATTTCCTACTTTGAGCAGTTATAAATCCTGCGGACTTGCAATGGATATGGCAATGTTCCAAAAGGGCAGTAGAATTCCCAAAAATGAAGTCTACACTTCCTTCGATGTAGCAATCTCTTAAATATTGTTTCCCATGATGCAAATATAAGGTATCCTGCATAATGCAAATACAAGGTACCAATGGATTTCAACTTGTAAAGTGAAATAGTTTCAAATCTATCTCCTTCCAATTTAAGAAAAAACACTTATTTTTAGCTGATGGGGAGATCATACTTATATATAAGAGGGAGAGCCAAATTGCTATATTACCTAAAAAATATAAAAAACATAGAAATAAAAGAATGAATGCTAAACAACTTATGAAGGAGTTAGATCTTATTAACAAAAAAATGACAACTTAGTGGAAATATACATATGGAAACAAGGCCCTAAAACAGTACCAATAGAAAACTAGATATCCCAAGGCGATTACTTTTGATTTATTATATAAAAGAACAATAACAAAAGGTGCATTTTCCAATTGAACTAGAGTGTGACCTACAATAAAGTGTTTGAGGAAATTTTGCACCATGCAAGTGCTTCATGTTCATCTATCCGCAATGTTCACATGAATTAAGATCCATTTTGTCTTCGGGAATGAAGATTTCTTAGAAAAATCATACCGGAGAAACCGAACTGGCTTCTTAGAGGGTTTAGGGTTTATGATGTTGGAAATTTTCTTGACCCACCTGGGAAGTTCAGAAAATTAAGGAATTCTAGCCGAATTTTTTGAAAACTACCTCATTTTCCATTTTGAATATTTTTTTTACCACAATTCATTTTGGGGGCCAGAAATAAAAAAAAAAAAAACCACGAACTTTCATGAAATTTAGGGAAAATTTGAACCTTGGGCTCAATTAAGGATCAAACCAATATTTTGACTCAACCTCAGGCTACATTCTTTTGGATTTTTTACTAGGCTCCCTCTCAAGTTATAGCATCTTTTAATTTTTAGGGCCAAAGCTCAGATCAGGTTGGCTCTCATGATATCCGCCATATGAGCCTAAAATCATATGACATAGAATTCTAAATCCATAGCATATGAAAAATAGCACAATGATAACAAAAGCCTATAAAACTAACAAAAATCTATGATTTATATTGTATTTTTGGGTAGATTATCATCTCTACTTGTAATAAACATATACAAGATAGATTGAGACGAGCATAATCTAACAAAAGCTTGTTGAAGCCAGGCTCCGGTGCACTTTATTAAGAGAACTTAATACATATCTATGATATCTAGACTCGAACCAGATACGACGACCCATCTCACACAGGGCCCAATTATCTTTCTTATTGTTTATTTCTTATTTAAGTTCTCATTTTTGTCATAATTAATTTGGTAAATTACAGACTTGGGTAACAAACAAGTCATCCTTTAGTGTTTCTTTAGTTCCGCATTGTTCGTGGATGGTTATGGATGTAATTCAGTCCGTTATATAAGGACTTGGCCTCTTTCTTTTTGAAATAATGAATGATTGAATAAAAATTGTGTTTGCAAAGTGTGTTTCTAATGAAAGAATGCAACCCTACTTGATGGTAAAGCTGAGCAAACTCTAGGTGGTGAAGCCTAGGACTCCTTCGTCACCTCTCTATCGTGGTATCTCTCTATATCTATCTATTTCTCTTTCTCCCATTCATCACCAAAATCCTTTTAGATCCGTCGAAACCCTTGCTGGAAAAAAAAAAAATTATCATCCTAAAATAACCTGAAAAAAAACATGATAAAATCCATCAAATCCACATCGATCCATCATTTAAAACCTAGCCGAAACAAACATATCCCATTCCCCCAACTTTACCACATAGGATCCACCACTTTCCATCACCAAAACGATCGCAACGAGCCACCAATAAGAAATTTAGTTCAACGAAGAAACCACTAAAATTAATCAAGGTATGACTTAAACTTAAAATTTCCATGCTCAATTTGTGGCACCATACTAACCAAATCAGCTCAACTTTATGAAGTATGTTGTGTGCTCTGACTTCAGCTTCAAAGCGAGTATCTAGATGTTTTAAAAGATAACATGTACAACAGGTTGTGCTCTAATACTTAATAAATAAAATAGAAAGACCTAAACGGTTTTTAAAAAAGTACTTAATAAATAAAATCTCAACCCCCATGCCTATCTAGAAGTGCAAAAACATTATTATGGAAAGCCCAAGAGTGAATCTATATCGGTCATGTCCTTAGAAGAGCGATGAATTGAGTAATAACATTATGGCTCGGAACGGTTAAGCCCGACAACTTAGAAAACCGCCCAAACAATGGAAAGATGACGATTCCGAGTAAGACGGAAATGGATACCCATGTCCAAGGAATCTCGCTATCATCATCTAAGGAAAGTTTAAATACTCCTGATAAGGACTGCAGCACGATCTTCATCCAAATGTAACGACCAACTGTGAAGTAGTCAATCTCGGGGTGACAAGCTGGCCGGTTACGAACATAAAGGACTCTCTCACTCTCTCTCTCTCACCTACCTATACAGGCAGCTCCAGATTTACAATATTCTCTCTCTAGAAAATTCTCTCTCTAGAAAAGACTTTCTATCTCTAGAACATTTTATCTTTCTAGAATATTCTCTATCTAGAACGTTTTCTCTCCCTACAATATTCCCTACATTTTCTCTCTCTAGAAAATACTCTAGAGAGAAAACATTCAAAAGAGAGATAATTATAGAGATTGAAAAATATTCTAGATAGAGAAAATATCCTAGAGGGAGAAAATGTTCTAGAAAGAGAAAATGATAACAAACACACCCTAAACGACCGCGTACATCCCCACCTAACCGGGCACTCTGCGAGGAGCCCATGCAGGGAATGTACCGGCGTTTCGAGCGTGTCTATCATATCTCGAGTTACAATTAGAAGTTGAAGTAATGGGATGATTAGTACTTGCCACCCTAGGAACCTGCAATTATAGAAGGCGCATCGATCCGCTGTCACTCTGATCGCCACTGCTTGCCCCGAGCCCTGCAGAAAGAACAAATCACAACATGATGATGATGATGATGATGTGTATGCAGCCAAAGAACACGAATGGAGAGCACTAGAAGCTGAAAGATACACCTGAGGGGCCGAGTTCTCAAAGGTGATGTTCTCGGCGATAAAATCCTCCCCCTCGACGATGGCGGTTCCGCATCCAAAGGTCCCCGTGCCGATCACACGAGAAGCCTAAACATCAAAAGCCATCAATTTGAATGTCAATTCTCGTGGGCGGCCGCCGGCCGGTCCATCGCAACCTAAGCGTAATCAGAATTGGGGGCTGAGTATACCTGGTGGTGGACGATGCGGGTGGCGGTGTTGTCCCAGGAGATGGTGGTGGACTCCGGCCGGCAGGCGGCGAGGGTGATGAGGTTCTTGGTCTTGGGGACATATACGGCCTCCCGGTAGAGGCCCGGCGCCACCCGGATGACGGTCCGCACCCGGTTGCACAGCGGCACGGCGTCGATCGCCGCCTGCACCGCGCTGTAGTCGCCCGTCCCGTCGGCTGCCACCCTCAGCACCCGGACCGACATCGCTGATGGTGCGGCTAAACTTTAGCGTAGAAATCAAGTGAGTTGTACTCTTTGAAACTGGGCACGGGGCTAAATGGATTCATTTGCACGTGCGACCTGTCATCTTTTGATACAGACACATTTAATCCACACGAAAACGATAGAAAAAAAAATAATATTCCAAAAAATAAAAAAAGATAGAAAAAAATGGGTCCCGGGTCTTATTTTATTGGATCAGATCAATTTTTTCGACAGATCGTTTAGAACCGTTAGCTAATGGGTCGTGTTCGGGTTAACCAGAAAACCCATTTCCACCCATTAAAAATACAAGTCATGCATAACCCGTGAGATTCACTACACTCGAAAGGCTTTATATCTGAAGAAGCTATCCAAACTTGAGCCAAAACTAATGACCAGCATGAAGGATGAAAGGTTGAACGACTCTTTGGGCTCATGCAATTGCAAACATGTTGCACGACATGCAATAAACGAGATTGAAATCCGATTTCCCTATAAGAAAAAGTAGTTATTTGACCGAAACAACATGGTTAGCTTGAAATGCCCCTGTTTGACCCGAAACGATATGTTTAGCAAACGGTTTAAATGGGTCGTTTCTAGTTACGAACGAAAAAAAAAAGGATCGGGTTTGGATCTAATGAACTTAACCCTTTAAGCTAATTGATTGTGTATGGGTTTAGCATATTCTCACATGACCCATTGTCAGGTCTACTCTGCACGAATAAATTGATAGTGTTGAACCCAATTGATATTGGGCAACCCACCTCTAGTTTGGATCTTCACAGGGACACCCCATATAACCTTGGAGACCGGGCGAGAAAGGAGGGAAGAGGTCTAGTGTGCATAAAACCGCTAGCAGAGGCAATGTGCTACACGGGTAAAAAAGACGACGGCTGTAGGGCACTGGTGTCGTTTGTTGCAAGAGGAGGAAGAAGAAAGAGATGGAGGAGGAGGAATATTGGGTTTGGCCCAATGAAAACAACACACACCTGAAGGAAAGGAGGATCGATCTATTAGGTAGATTGTGCGCACAACTTGTTCAGGTCCTGCTCATTGTCAATCGATAAGAAAATCGAGCGAGTAAACTCCAGAGCGATCGTGTACACGATAGCCACATCGTGCGCATGACCGGCTCGGGCTAGCGATTTGCAGGCTGCATGTATTGCTATCAGGTTGGAATTTTGTGATGGCATTTGGATAACAGCGGGATTACACATACTCTCTAAGGGGAGTATGGGTGGCCTAGGGTTATAACCGAAACCATTGAGAGCGAGATGGAGAGAAAGAGAGCAAGGAGAACCCATCTTCTAGGGTTTCTCACGGTCACAAAGAAGAAGAGAAGGAGGAAGAAGGGGGTTTGTCTATGGATTATTAGTGCATCTACCTTAGCTTCGATCTTGGCGGGCCTTCTCATCTCTCGGAACCTTGCGCAAGCGCAGGGGGGGGGGGGGTGTTCTATTCCTTGTTTGTGGCGTTCTGAGAGAGATCAAAGAGAGGGTTTGTAGGGTTAGACAAGCAGTGACCCATTACATATATTTCTCTGAATCGTGATAATCAAATTCTTGATTGTCAGCGATATATTGTTTTTTTTTTTTTTTTTGAGAGGTATTAGCGATACATTGTTGTTCGTATTGTTGTGTGGTGCTTCGATTTTTTAATTTTCTACATGACTCCAATTCTTAATCCTCTAAACATTGTTGTTACTTTCGGGTTATTATGCGCAAGATGGGATATCGACCTTCAATAACCTTAACAGAAGAGGTGGTGGCGGATGTGGTGGCGAGATGGATAGAGTGCCCTTACCTATCTATGTCTGTCGAGAACACATTAGGCATTTTCCAATTTTAAGTTGGATGAGCCTCTCATTTTCTTGGGTACAAGTAACAATACTCTATTTCTTAATGAGTAGTCCTTAAATCTCGTGCTACATACAAATCCGGCTCAAATAGAGAGACTTATGATTAATTTTGCTTTGCGGGGGCTTTTAGCAAGGGAAATTTTATTCATACCCCAAAAATCTATAACTAGCCCCTGTCTCCTATCCGTTTTACAGTAACTTACTCGTAATTTTTTAAATAACATTTATACCCTTATCTTATACCCCACATTCAACTAAAACTTAAAACAAAACATTTTGAATAAGGAAGCATCGATCGACTGCAATTGGGAAGGAATTGAGCAATGGCGATGACATAGTTGTGTCGTTAGTGGCAGCGACATCGGTAACGGGGCTCGAAGATCCTACTTCCTCCCGATTTGATTCCTCCATAGGCGGCAACGGGGTTTGAAGACCCACTTTTTCCAATCGGATTCCTCCATAGGAGATCAAACCTCTCCAGCAATTACCCCCCCCTCCCCCCCCCCCCCCCCCCCCCCCCATGTCCCTATCCTCATGGGGCTTCAACATCCGAAAGGAATGAGGTATGATCAAGGTATGGCGGGTCATTTAATTGGGGTGTATTCAAGGTGGGGTGTAAGGGGAAAGGGTATTTTTGGGATAGGAATGGGGTATGCTCAAAGAAATCGGGGTGTGTTCAAGTTTGTTAAAAAATGGGGGTTACGTACAGATTTTTGGGGTATGAATAAAATTTCCCTTTAGCAAAGTATTTCCTATAAATATTTTTTAAGCGGTCTTGAATTTCTTGATTTTGGCAAAAGTACTTTAAGACCTCCAAAATGTACCTTTTAGTTATGGAAAATACTATTTAGTCCGAAATGTTTAGTCCGAACGGACAGCCTGATTAACGTGTCTTAATTGATCATAGGCGTTTGTTGCACCCAACCCTGATCAATGAATCACACTCAATCCCGAATGGCAGGCAAAATGACACTAGGATTGGATGCCTAGTGTTTGGGCTAAATAGCGCTTCACTTAAGTTATTACCAAACATGTACGAAGACACTTACGCCTTCTATAAATGCTTTTATCCTTCCAATTGCACAACCAAATAGGTCCTTATACAAACTTACTACTTGACTCGGATTAATCCTTAGCCCAATTGCACTATCTGGCTCAGTGTCGCATACCAATCAAGTTTAATCAGCATAGTTGAATCCGTGTTGATCTGATCCGACCTAACCCATATAAACCCCTATGGACCCCATTGTATTCAATCTAACTTACAGATCTCATTTGCAAACCTGATCAAACCCAAAACCCAACTTGGGCCTTTTCTCCTTTTTTTATTAAATTTTTTAGGGAAAATAAGTCACTATCTTCCTCCTTTCCTATTGAGTTTGTTCTTCTGCGCGAAAAATGACCTTGGAAACGTACTAATGAACGGAAATTGGGTTTCGTCCAAATTTTCAGCCTTCTTTTAGGATCAAATCGTGGAAAGAGGATTTATGGGTGAATGTATTTCCACGCCCAACAAGAAATTTGTTTCCCTCCTAAACCAGTAAAAACATTATTTCCCTTCTAAAAGAACAACAAAAATTATGCGGCGTGGAGAAATTGTTTTCTTTATTTTTGTTACACGAGAGAGAGAAAGAGACTGCTAGAGTTTGGAGAACAACCGGCATTCTCATTAGGCACATACCCAATCTATATATATACATACATGCGTATACTCGTGGGATACCCCACGTGTAGCGGTGGGAGACTATAACATACACACACATAACACATATTCTAACACGCCCCCTAAAACTCACTGTGGGTCAAACACCGAGAGTTTGCAAATAAAAAACCGAAAACGAGGAGAGGGATGAGACTTCGTGAAAAAATCATCAATCTGCTCCGTCGAAGAGACATATGGTAGAGAGATGGTCCCAGTCTCATACTACTCTCGAGAGAAGTAACAATTAAGCTCAATGTGCTTTGTCCGCTCATGAAACACCGGATTGCTGACAATTTGAATAACACTCTTGTTGTTGCAATAAAGAGCAGTGGGACCTGAAGTAGCAACACCAAGATCTCGAAGAATACACAGGAGATAAACAATTTCCTCAGTAGTAGTGACCATGGCACAAAATTCTACCTCAGTACTGGAGAGTCACCAAGAAACAGATAATATCCAGTAGTCGAACGACGAGTAGTCAGGTTGCCCGCCCAGTTAGCATCAGAGTATGCACAAAGAACCATAGTCGAGGTCACCGAAAAAAAAGCGTAGTGCCACGAAAGTACCGAAGTCCGTACAAGAGCAGCATAGTGAGCAGAGTGCGGAGAATCCACAAATTGACTGAGAATACTGATGGCATGAGCAATATCTGGTTTGGTGATGCAAAGGTAGACTAGCTGACCTATTAACTCTCGGTACCTGGTAGGATCGAAAAGGGGCTCACCATCGGTAGGACGGGGCTTCACATGAAGCTCAAGAGGAGTGTCGACCGTACGACAGTCAGAGAGTGCAGCCCGAGTGAGAATGTTAGCTGTGTACTTCTGCTGAGAAAGCAGAATCCCCCGAGCACCCCTAGCAACCTCCAAGCTAAGAAAGTAATGCAATGGACCAAGATCTTTCATCTGAAACTGACTACTGAGATGCTGCTGAAGAGAGGTGATGGCGCTGGAGTCATCACCAGGTAAGAATCATGTCATCGACATAGAGAAGTATAATGATTCGGCCCTGAGGGAAAGTCCGCACAAACATAGAGTGATCCTGGAAGCTATCCATAAAGCCGATCTCAGTAACCGCTCGACAAAAACGCTCAAACCAGGCATGAGGTGCCTGTTTGAGCCCATGGATAGCCCGACGAAGACGGAAAACATGTTGAGAAGGAGTACTGAGATCGAAAGGAGATTGCATATAGACAACCTCGGAGAGATCACCATGAAGAAATGCATTATTGACATCCATCTAAAATAGAGGCCAACCTCTAACAGCAGTAACAGCAAGGAGGGTCCGAATAGTGGTCATTTGAGCCACCGGAGAAAATGTCTCATCATAATCAATCTCATACTTCTGAGTAAAGCATCGGGCAACGAGACAGGCCTTGTACCGATTAATAGAGCCATCTGGATGACGCTTGATCTTGAAGACCTATTTGCAGCTGATAGGCTCAATACCAGGAGGCAGAGGCACAACCTCCCATATCTGAGTCTGCACAAAGGCCTGAAACTCCTCAACCATAGTCTGCCACCATATAGGGTACTGCAGGGCCTCTCTGTCAGGCCTGGGCTCCCTATCTGTGTTAAGGGCAGTAAGGTAGGCAAAGAACTAAGGCGAGTAAGTAGTGACTGCTACAAAACCAAAGTGGTCAAGGGAGTAGCCAAAGTGGTCGGGGGGTGACGCTCGCGCTGGGGGTAGCAAGGAAGAGTGTGAGGATCCACATCCAGGTGAGGTAGGCTGCTCGAAGTGGATGGAGTACCAGAGAAGTCACTACCAGACGAAGGTATAACAGGTAACGGGTCAGATGGACGAGGAAAGGGAGAAACAAACAGAGGGGGCAAGGGATCCGAAGAGGAGGAAGAACTCAAGCTAGGAGAATGAGTGACCATGAGATCCAAAGAAGATGAAGGACTCAAGTTAGAAGAAGGGGTGACCACATGAGTAGAAGGTAAAGACTCAAGAACAAGGGCAGGAAGAGGAGCTGTAGAAGATGGAGATAGTGTGACAGGAGGAGGAATAGTGGATGAAGTAGGAGGAACCTCAAGAAAGGTGTGATCCTGAGATGCCGGAGAGTAGTAGGGAACATCTTCGATAAAAGAGACATATCGAGAGAAACAAAGATGACGAGTCAAGGGGTCATAGCAATGGTACCTCTTGTGCTTAGAACTGATTCATAAGAGCACATACTTAGTGGACCGAGCTGACAGTTTGTTACGCTTATGGGAAGGAAGGAGGATAAAACATATGCACCCAAAGGTATGCATCATGTTGTAATCAGGATGGGTGCCAAAAAGACGCTCATGAGGTAAAATACACGAGAGGACAGAGGAAGGGGTGATGTTAATGAGATTGACAGAGGTCAAAATGGCCTCCGCCTAGAAGGTGCGAGGAACGCATGAGGAAATAAGCTGAGCACAAGCTGTCTCAAGAATATAACGATGCTTTCGCTCTGCAATATCGTTCTGCTCATGAGTATAAGGACAAGATTGTTGAAAAAGAGTCCCATGGGACTGAAGGATAGAACGCACTATAGAAGAGAGATATTCGCAGGCGCAATCGAACCTAAAAGTTTTAATACGAGCATGGAACTGAGTATTAACCATGGCGGTGAAGGTCTGATAGACTTTGAAAATGCCAGAATGCTGACGAAAGAGATACACCTATGTGAAACGTGAATAATCATTAATAAAGCTAATATAGTAAAGATAGTCATTCATAGAAGAAAAATGTGCAGGACCCTAAATATCAGAGTGCACTAGATCAAACTGACTACAGGACTACGACAAACTGGTAGAAAAGGGGCTAGCAGAATGCTTAGCCAACTGACATCCCGTGCAAAAAGAAAGACGAGAAAAGGAACCACGACGTAAAGCACCTGATCGGAAAAAACTTTTAAGCCAAGGTTCAGACACATGACCTAGCCTCTTGTACCACAGATCAGCATCAGAAGAGACAACACTACAAACGACCGAAGGAGAGACAGGAGGTAGATGAAGATACTCAGGTGATATAGGCCACCGACCCTACAAGCAGCACAAATCCTCTGTCCCGAGCAGAGATCCTGCACAACACAAGAAGAGGAAGAGAAAGTAACTGTCAGGCCGAAATCACAAAGGCTACTAATTGATATCAAGTTCATGCGAAGCTGAGGTGCGTGTAAAATAAAAGGTAAAGAGAGAAAGCCAGAAGTGATGGACCCAGTCTGCGAGATGGTTAGAAGAGAGCCATCCGCAGTGTGGATCGGAGGAATGCGGTAAGCGGAAGAACATGCATGAAGAATGGAGTAGTCAGCGTCATGTGATGAGAGGCCCCAGAGTCCATAATCCAAGGTACAGAGGTACCCGAGGTGGCAGAAAAGGTAGAGAGACCGGAGGAGCCAGAAGGACCGGAGGCTAGCTACAGAAGGAGCTGCTCAAGGCGCATCTTGAGACGCTGAAGGTGATTCATCGTAGTAGCTACAGTAGAGGTAGGGCCAAGTACAGTAGTGGTGGTTCTAACAGCTGCAGTAGTAAGGTGACCACGGTGAGGTGGACCAGCACGCTTCTCCAGTGGAGAAGCCAACAGGAGTAAATCGTGTGCCTCATCTTTCCACAGTGGGTGCACCACCGAGTATCAAGCAAACCGACGGGACGAGAGCCACCCTGAGAAGGAGGAACAACATGAGGAATTCTCAGGGGAGGAGTAGCAGCTAGGACCCCCTCAAAGCTGAGGGTACAGGGGCTCTGCGGGCGGATATAGTACGAAAATAGCACAGAGACTGTGCGGGATAGTGCAGAATCGGTACAGGATAGGTCTTCGATACGGGATAGCGCAAAGGCGGTGCGCGATAAGACTCCGGTACGGGATAGGGCTCCGGTGTGGGATACGGCTCCGGTACGGGATAGTGCAGATCCGGTGCAGGATAGTGCAGAGACGTTACGAGATGCAGATCCGGTGCGGGAGAGTGCAGATGTGGTACGAGATAGTACAGATTCGGTGCGGGATAGACGCAGGGCTCCAGTGCGAGATAGCTGCAGGCTCTGGTGCGGGATAGCTGCAAGCTCCGGTGCGGGATGGGTTCTGAGGCAGGCAAATAGGGGTCAGGCTCTGATACCACGTTATACGAGAGAGAGAGAGAGAGAGAGAGAGAGAGCGAGAGAGAGAGAGAGAGACGGCTAGAGTTTGGAGAACAACCGGCATTCTCATTAGGCACATAGCCAATCTATATATATACATACATGTGTCGCGTATAGCAGTGGGAGACTATAATATACACACATAACACATATTCTAACAATTTTATTTCCCTGAAAACCAAAAGAACAGACCCTTAACGGACCCTACCATGAAATACTTAATTGTCAACCTAACCCACTTACTTAATTATTTATGCTCCTAATGAATGTTAATGTAATTAAAATTGGGTTTTTTTTAGAGTAGAATCCTTCATTTTCTTCAGAACTTTCATTTCTTTCTATTAAATATCATATAAAAAAAGCACACTCAATCTTTGTTGAATAACTCGTTCCTCAGTCGAGCGATTTCCACCTTGATCCGTCCAAACTTTGTCTCAAGATAGGCAATCACTGGTGGGTTCTAGCCTAGTCTAGCTTATTGTAGTGAGAAATAAGATCCAGCTAATTGACTATTGGGAATCTATAGGTTATATCTAGAGATAGAGATTCAGAGCCATGAAGAAGAAAGAATGAACTTATCGGTTTACCATCGAAGCATGTGCTTGCATAATGCCCAAAAAGCTATTTGTCATCTTAATGGTACTTGAAGGCCTCCGGTGAAACCTCCCCAGGGTATAATAACTGTCGGACTCCTCCTCAGCACCGAAAGAAATCCATGGGACTCTTAGAGGGTGTTAGTCAATTGGGATTTTAAAATCATTATTCAGGAGTTCGTGGACTTGCGGTCTTTGAGAGTCTGCATACTTTTTTTAACGAGTTTCTGGGTTTTTTTAGGAGTCTGCAGACTTTTTTAAGAAGTCTACGGTCTCATAAATTTCTTTTTTAGGAGTTCACGTGGGATTTTTGTTGTGGACTTTGACATAAAATCATATTTGACTAACACATTTGAAGAACAATTTTGATGAATTTTCAAGGACTAATACGAAAAGTATTAATACGTTCATTAAAAAAAGAAGTTCAGAACCACTAACACTTAAATCTACAATACCACAAAGAAGTTTAGAACCACTACTGATATAATCTTAAATACAAGGAACTCTTCACCAAATCCTAATTGACTAACACCCCCTTAGTGTACTCAAACTCCAAACGAGAAAGAAGAGAGGAGAAATTCTTGTTGTATGTTGTGTCTGGTATCCTTGGGCTCTCTTATATAGAGGTCCTCTACCAGTGGTTACAGAGAGTAAAGAGCAACGATTAAAACGAAGCATTACATGTAACAGGCATTACTCTCTTGTAGTATTCGGTAACGGATGCCATCAACTCGCTCACAACATCTGTATTGTATGCATGCATTAACTCGCATTCTTTACTTGCTGTTGTTACTCTCTTGCTTGGGTAACCGACAAGAATTGTGAGTATCTCAAAATACAATATAGTCATTGTTGTGGTGGTGGTGGTGGTGGTGGTGGGGGGGGGGGGGGGGGGGGGTGCTAAATCATTTTTTGGGGGATAATTCTATTTTTTTGGATAACGCTAATTAATATCAGTTTAGTGGGGTAAGTCTAATTGGCCTGCTAACACAGGGGGGTAAATCAAATTGATTTTTTTTTTGAGACTTAGCGTTAAGTCCTTTTAGCAGATGCTATTTTAGCTAAAGGACATGCCACATTTCAATATTGCACCAAGTCCCTCCCGAACTTTGCATGCTACAGCAAGTCCCTCATCTTTATTTACCCCCTCACGTGCTATAGATAGAGTATCCATTCGTCTCTAAAAAGTGTATCCATTCGCTGGTTTGATACTGTGCATGTAGCGATTGCTACAGTGATTTCACTATAGCTACTATAGTGATTTCGTTGTAGCTGTTATAGTGAAATCACTGTAGCAAAACTATCAATATAGTGAATTGATTGTTGCTACAATGATTAAGTGGGAATGAGGGACGGCTGTGATCGGGTGCATGGATCGGGTAAAGGGGCTACATGCTTGGGATCATGGATAGGACGGCTGGGATTCGGAGCTTGCGATCTGGTTGCGACCGGGGCTGATGCACGGATGGTTGTGATTGGTTTGATGTAAATGGATTGAGATGTAAAATAGAAGGATGAAGATAGAAGAGAGATAAAAGGTGGTATAAAGAAGGGATAAAGTTAAAGAGAGAGAAAGAGAGTAAAGGAAACCATCCGGGTCGCACCATTCGAACCATCTGAGCTCGTCGACATACGTCCTTCCAATTGCATACGTGTAATCATCCTCTAGTTTGAGTCAAGCGCTGCATCGCCTCAATGAAATCTTCTCTCAACTGAATCATCGCAATCATCCGTCTCTTGGATGTTCTTTAGAGATGGCCTTCGAACGAGCTGTACAGTCTCTATCAGATCGCCGTGAGAATATCCACGGCTTGGTCATGAAGTCCTTGAGCTGATTGCATCGAAAACCGGATTAATTCCCTGAAAAACACATGAAATGACACTTATCAGATTCAAATGTGATTATCGATAAAAGGATAATTTGGACTATTGGGATCCGTATTTTTCATGCATGCAATGTATGAGAGCGAACCAATATACCGTTGGGTTCATATGAAAGTCTACTATATTATGGTGCAAAGAAACTCATACAGTACGTTTACGTGTATTATGAAAGTTTTACGTAGCAAAGTGACGCTATGTGCATGATAAAGAAGGGATAATTCGCACCAAATGGACGCTCAACACACCCCCAAACTTAAATCTTTCTCGTCCTCGAGAAAGCAAAAAAAATAAACTAAGAAATTAATTAAAGAATAAAAAAAAAAATTAACTCACTTTCGCAGGAATCGCGATTGCACTTAGCACGTGCAACAAGCCGTTAAACCCCTGGGTTACCCCAGTGGACGAGTTTTGTCTCGTGGGGGTTTACAGTGAATCTACCCACAAAATTCAAACTTTTTTTTTTTTGAAAATATAAAAAAGAAATAAGAAAATTCGGTTTCGTAGAATAATTAAAAAGTACTCAAAAATAGAATTTCTAAGGCATAAGACTCACAAGGTATCTAACCCAAGCTTCGACTTTCGAAGTACGCACTTTAGGTTCTAACTATTAGTTTTCCATTAGAAAAGATCAAGGTCAACTATGCTCAAGTGCACGGTGCTGTCTGGGCAAAACACACTGGGGGTTTGGTTCTCTACATTCATAACATTCTAACAGTCTCCTAGAACGGTCAAAGTCGACCTTAGAACTTGAGTCAAAACCAGCTAATCTAGATAGGCCAGTGAGAGTTGTGGATATTCACCTTAATACCTTTCGGCTTTATATGTGATATTTCAGTTTTCCCACATTGTTTATAACGACGGCTTTCACACTATTTTCTTTTTCTTTTTTTTCTCTCTTTTTTTTCGGCCTCATTTTTTTTCTGGATCTAATTATATATCCCTTCTAACTTGTACCATGCCAGCTGCACTCTATACCCATGACACGCTACCAACGCTCTCATGAGTTAGGTAGTCATCGTCATATTGCCTTTATATTTGATTCACTCTGCATCTATAGGATCATTCTCATAACCCTATCAACCAGGCTTCACTCATATTAGGGCATACAGGTTAAGACTTTTACATAATTAGGTCCTAGACCTTTCTAATAGGTAGCCCTTTTTGCTATACCTTAGAATTCATTGGTCGCTTTTCTAATGATATTTTTTCAAACCAAGTGAACCAGATCCGTATGGTTCATCAGGACTCCAAGTGACTATTAGGTGATATAAAAGCTTTGAATCTAGACCCTGGAGGTGTAAGCCAGATGTGAAGTGAAAGGTCAAGTCTAGTTTGTTTTGACAATCTCTAAAAGGTTACTAAGGATCAGAACCATATTAGACATACTTTTTCTAGCTAATCCTTGGACTTTATACCTAAATTACCAGGTGCCTTGTGGTTCTATTTGAGTACAAAAGAATTAGACTACAAAACCTGAAATAAAAGTAAAATTAATCATTATTTTTTTTTATTAAAGAAAAGAAAAGACAATAAAAATGCCACAAAAAGACACTAACATAAAAAAAGAAAAACATGCATATGCAAATTCCTAAAAAATTCTATACGAACGCTGCAGTTTTGGTAGGGGACTACATATTGGAAATATATACGACGAGACGTATATACCGAGCTGTCCCACTACAGCGTAAGTTGATGCAATAATTAATTTTTTATTATTATCTAATTAAAACTAAAACTGATAACTTGTAGAAACTAGATGCAATTTTTTTTTTTTGTAAGAGGTACACCACACAAAAGTACACCATACACCCCCAAACTTAGATTAAACTTTGTCCTCAATGTATGAAATAAACATGCTCATGAATAAGATAATAACAATTTATGATATCGGTTGGAGTGACAGTTATATTTGAAATGTAAGTACAAAGTTATAAGGGTGGATAGTACCTTAAGTGTTTTGCATCATTATTTTCTGTAAAAAGTTAGTGACACAGAGACATAAAACAAAGCAAGGACATAGAAACTAATTAAGATAAGTAGATAACAAAATGAGATAAACTGATTTAACTACTATAGTACAAAAGAGGATTCTTATCAGATTATTAGATTATTCCTGATAAACAGGGTCATCCAGAGATATGGATTCATCATCTGGGTTCAAATATTCAAGGTATGGCTTTAAGCGGTGTCCGTTAACTTGAAAGGTGCTACCATCCTTAATATTATGAATTTCTACTGCACCATGTGGGTGAACTTTTTCAATAATATAAGGCCCAGTCCAGCGAGACTTTAGCTTCCCATGAAATAGATGCAATCTAGAATTATATAATAGGACTTTCTGACCAGGTTGGAAATCCTTACGCAAGATGACTTTATCATGCATAGCTTTCATACGATCTTTATACTTTTTCGCACAATCATATGCGTCCATCCTTATCTCTTCCAGCTCATCAAGTTGAAGCTTTCTACGCTCGCCTGCCTTGTCGAGATCGAAATTGAGGCGTTTGATTGCCCAATAAGCCTTATGTTCTAGTTCGACAGGAAGGTGGCATGCCTTTCCATAGACCAATCTAAATGGCGACATTCCAATGAGAGTTTTATAAGCGGTACGGTAAGCCCACAAGGCATCAGTCAATCGAAGTGACCAATCTTTTCTTATGGAGTTTACCGTCTTCTTCAATATGGTCTTAATCTCCCTGTTCGATATTTCGACCTGGCCACTTGTTTGTGGGTGGTATGAGGTGGTGACCTTATGAGTGATAACATACTTTCTCATTAGAGCTTCAAAGATACGATTACAAAAATGCTTACCCCCATCGCTAATAATTGCATGAGGGGTGCCAAAACGAGATAATATATTATCCTTTAAGAACTGGACCACCACTTTATGGTCATTAGTTTTGCATGCAATTGCCTCTACCCATTTAGAGACGTAGTCAACGACAACTAAAATGTATTGATTTCCATATGACATAGGAAATGGTCCCATAAAGTCGATGCCCTAGACATCAAAGATTTCGATAATCAATATTGGATTCAGAGGCATCTCATTCCTTCTTGAGATCTTTCCTAGCCGTTGACATCTATCACATGTTTGACAGTAAGCGTGTGCATCTTTGAATAAAGTAGGCCAATAAAAGCAACATTGTAAGACCTTGGCTGTCGTTTTCTTGCCACTAAAATGACCACCACAAGCATGGTCATGACAAAGTGACATAATTTTTCTTTGGTCCCATTCAGGGATGCACTATCTTATGATTTGATCAGAACAATATTTAAATAAATACGGGTCGTCCCAAAAGTACCATTTAGCTATGGAAAGAAAACGGAATCGTTCTTGCTTTGGCCAGAAAGATGGCATTTGTCCAATTACAAGGTAGTTGACAATGTCAGCATACCAAGGAGCCTTTGTGTTAGAGATGGACATTAACTGCTCATCAGGAAAGGTCTCTAGCACAGGTTGTGATTCTAATATGGACTCAACTAGTAATATAGACAAGTGATCAGCAACTACATTCTCAGAACCTTTTCTGTCACGGATTTCAAGATCAAATTCTTGAAGCAATAGTATCCATCGAATCAACCGGGCCTTAGCCTCCTTTTTTGTAAGAATATACTTTAGGGCTGCATGATCAGCGTATATAATAATCTTCGATCCTATCAAGTAAGGACGAAATTTATCAAGGGCAAAGACGAAAGCCAATAATTCTTTCTCTATGGTTGAATAGTTGAGTTGGGCGTCGTTTAAAGTCTTACTTACATATTGAATAACATGTGGGAGTTTATTGACTCATTGACCTAGTACATCACCTATGGCGTAGTCTGAAGCATCACACATCACCTCAAATGGATTATTCCAATTAGGAGGTCGAATGATGGGTGCCGAGGTTAACTCAGTTTTTAGTTTCTCAAAGGACTCTATACAAGCAGGTGTGAAATCAAAAGGGGCATCTTTCGCTAATAGATCACATAGAGGCTTGGAAATTTTACTAAAATCTTTTATAAATCGACGATAAAATCCAGCATGGCCTAAGAAGGATCGCACAGCCTTGACGGTAGTTGGAGGTGGCAGATGTGCAATCAGTTCTACTTTGGCCTTATCGACTTGAATTCCTTTTTCTGATACAATATGTCCTAGAAC
Organism: Chamaelirium japonicum; assembly: GCA_947650365.1. Taxonomy (NCBI): domain Eukaryota; kingdom Viridiplantae; phylum Streptophyta; class Magnoliopsida; order Liliales; family Melanthiaceae; genus Chamaelirium; species Chamaelirium japonicum. The sequence continues at coordinate 18,400,574 of OX393558.1, forward strand.
AATACCGGATTTGACCATAAAATGACATTTCTCCCAATTGAGAATTAGATTTTTTTCTTTGCAATGTTCTAAGACAAGTGTCAAATGATGTAGACATCTATCAAATGTTGAACCAAATATTGAGAATTCGTCCATGAAGATCTCTAAAAATCGTTCCACAATGTCGGAAAAGATACTCAGCATGCATCGCTGAAAGGTGGCTGGTGCATTACATAGCCCAAAGGGCATGCGACGATATGCAAATATACCAAATGGACATATAAACGTAGTTTTTTCTTGGTCTTTAGGGGCAATAGCGATTTGATTATAGCCTGAATACCCGTCAAGGAAGCAGTAGTAAGCGTGGCCGGCTAAGCATTCTAACATTTGGTCGATAAAAGGTAAAGGAAAATTATCTTTTCTGGTCAATGAATTCAACTTTCTATAATCGATGCACACTCGCCAACCAGTTTGGATCCTCGTTGGGATCAACTCATTGCTTTCATTAGCGATGACTGTGACACAGATTTCTTAGGCACTACTTGAACTGGGCTGACCCATTGACTATCAGATATTGGGTATATGATTCCTGCATCAAGAAGTTTTATAACCTCCCCTCATACTACTTCCTTTAGAGTAGGATTTAGTCTTCTTTGTGATTCTCTCGATGGTTTTGAATTATCTTCGAGATGGATTTGATGCATAACCACAGAGGGACTGATCCCTTTGATATTAGAGATGGACCATCCTATTGCCTCCCTATGTGTAGAAAGAATATCGAGTAACTTCTTTTCTTGGTCCTTGTCCAAATGAGACACGATTATGACAGGTAAGGTTTCAACATCACCAAGAAATGCATACTTCAATGTTTCAGGCAGAGGCTTAAGCTCTAACTTCGGGGGTTCAATGATTGGTGGCACAGGTATTGAAGTGGGTATTTGCAAGGGCTCTATTCTTGCTTTCCATTTATTAGTGTCTAAGAGCGGAACTGAATCTATTAAGGCATTAACCTCTCTAAAAGACTCATCATTATCAATATCATGATCTCCAAAGTAGGCTAGACATGCCTCTAAAGGATCTAAAGGCACCAAGGGTTTTTCAAGGATTGTATCGATCATGTTGACCTCTTGAACCTCATCCAGATCCTCATCAACTGGTTGTTTACTCATGTGAAAGATATTAAGCTCTACGATCATATTTCCAAAGGAAAGTTTCATGACTCCATTTCGGCAATTAATTAGGGCATTAGCAGTTGCTAGAAATGGACGACCAAGAATGACCGAAATCGAGGTGTTCACATGTGCTGTTGGTTGTGTATCCAAGACAATAAAATCCACAGAAAAATAAAATTTGTCAACCTGGACAAGCACATCTTCGACTATTCCTCGTGGTACTTTCACTAATCGGTCAGCCAGTTGTAGCGTGACCTTGGTAGGTTTCAACTCACCTAAGCCCAATTATTTATAGACAGAGTAAGGTAGCAGGTTAACACTAGCTCCTAAATCGAGAAGGGCTTGTTCTATCCTATTGTTTCCAATGATGCAAGAGATGGTAGGACAGCCCGGATCTTTGTACTTGGGAGGAGTGTTGTATTTAAGAATAGAACTGACTTGTTCAGTTAATAAGTCCTTCTTTTGTACATAGAGTTTACGTTTGACGGTGCAAAGGTCCTTCAAATATTTGGCATATGTTGGAATTTGTTTGATAGCATCTAAAAGTGGGATGTTAATCTTTACTTGTTTGAAAATCTCTAAGATTTCATTGTCAGTTGCCCCCTTCTTAGGTGCAATGAATCTTTGAGGAAATGGAATAGGTGGCTTATAAGTAGGTTCAGATTCATCCTTTTTCTGTATGTTGTTGGTGCCAAGCTCTTCCTCATCCTTATCTTTTGAAGTATCATCAGGTTGATAATCATTTGTGGGAATGTTCTCAAACTGATCATCTTCCGTTGGAAGGTCCTTGTTGATAGTTTTTCAACTTCTAAGGGTGGTAATAGACTTGGCATGCTCTACTTGAGAGGATGAGTTTGTTGTATTGGAGGTGTCTACTTCATGTCGCCCTCTTGGATTTGGAATAGGTTGACTTGGGAATTTTCCCCTCTCCTGTTCATTTAGTGCAGTTGCAAGCTATCCAACAGTTGTTTCAAGATTAGAGATAACTTGTGAGTTACTTTGAATATTTGTTTGCATGGTTTGCATGATCTGTTGATTAAACTGCATCAATTGATGGATAGTTTCTTCAAGCGAGGGTTTCCTATGTTGTTGTGTAGCAAAACCGGGGGGTTGCGCTAGAGGTTGCATTGGATTTGATGATTGTCCCCTAAAGTTTTGTTGAGGTTTCCATGAGAAATTCGGGTGATCCCTCCAACCTTGGTTGTAAGTTTCTAAAAATGGGTTCCCAAAAGATTTTCTATAGTTATTATTTAGGACATTAACTTGCTCAGCATGACACTCTGGATTGATAAATCTAGATGGACAAGTTTGGGAAGTATGCATAGGACTCGCGCAAACAGTGCATATTTCATTAGGAATTTGGTTAATATGTTCAATATTCATATTCAGAGCCATAGCCTCTACTTTTCTAGAAAGATTTTCTATCTTACCCTTCAGGTCAAATTCTTCTTTGAATTCGTAGATCCCTCCTTTTTTAGGTTTTGGGGCTGATCTGTCTCGATGACTAGAAAAATCCCATTGCTGAGAACTCTCTGATAGTCCCTCAAGAAATTGATAAGCTGTATCTTCCCCAAGACTCAGGAACGAGACACCGTTCATAGACTCGATCATGTTTCGGTGAGTTTGAGTTAACCCGTTATAGAAATATTGAACGAGTCTCCATATTTCGAATTCGTGGGGAGGACACTTTAAAAGTAGGTCTTTAAATCGCTCCCAACTCTTGTAGAATTTTTCATTTTCTTCTTGTGTAAAGTCAGCAATTGCCCTCCTAAGGGCATTAGTTTTAGACATTGGGAAGAATTTTGAAAGGAATTTTGTTACCAAAATATCCCATGAATTGATTGATCCAGAGGGTAAGGGATTAAGCCATGCTTTTGCTTTATCTTTCAAAGAAAAGGAAAATAATCGCAAGCGAACAGATTCATCAGGAAAGTTTTGGAATTTGAAAGTCGAGCATATTTCGAGAAATTCTTTGATATGCATGTAAGGATTGTCAGTTGCCCGGCCATAGAAGGTAGGTAGGAGTTGAATTATCTGTGGCCTTAGTTCAAAGTGTGCCGCAGTGGTTGCGGGCAACACTATGCAAGAGGGCGGATTGGTTGTTATTGGAGAGAATAACTCGCGAAGAGTTTTTGGATCTTGCACGTTATCTCCCATTGTAGCATATTCAATTCGAATAAGACGGTTTGTGTGATCACATAGCCACGTGCTCATGCACCGTCAAGAAAAAGTTTTTATTTATTTTATTATTATTTTTATTTTTTTTAATTTTTTTTTTAAAACTAGTAGAAGGAAGCAATCTAATAAGATTTAAGTATTTTCCTAAAACAAAGTCCCCGGCAACGGCGCCAAAAACTTGTTGTGATATTTTAATTGTACTTGCAAGTGCACAAATCGTTGATTGTAATGCAGCGGAGCGAGGTCGATCCCACAGGGACTTTGCTAGGAAACTTAATAAATCTAAAGTTGATTGAAACCTAATCTAGCTAACAATGGTTGAGATTCTGATTAGATTAGCTAAGCAATTAAATTAACAAAAACTAATTATATAATAAAGACTAAAGCAATTTAATTATGGAAAAGTACTTGGATTAGGGGAAAACTTAGGCTTCAGGGTTCATCCTAGCATCCTATGATAGTTTAAGGTTGATCATTATATTGTACTCAATTAGATCATCGTAAGGACAGAGTCTAATCGGATGATTAAGCAATGAAAACAGGCATGGTGCAAACATATATAGAATATTTATAGAAAAAATAGGCATTAGGCATACTATTACATGTAACATTGATTCTTAGCATTAAACCATCATATGATCATAATGAATCTAAGATAAGCATTCACTATATCTAATGCATGGTAAATCTAGAGAATATATCAACATGCTTTAGCGGAATATTCTATTTTAAAACATTGAAACATAGTTAATAATCAACCCCAAAACATCATAAAACACTAGTATTCCCCTTTAGCCCAAGCTATGAAATTTAGCTACACATCATCTCATATGATATCATTGTTTGTTTATAATAAACAAATAACAAAAGGGACAGAGGAACCAGATGATGACGATCTTCTTGGCTTCGCCCCCGTCTTTGCTTCTTTGCTTCCCGTAATCCGGATCGATGATGGTGTGGCTTTGACGATGGCGACGTGCAGCACGGCTTCGATGGTACGGATGATGGATGACGGCTCGGATGAATGACTGGCGGAGGATTATCGGAGGTGGAGGCTAGGGTTTTGGTTTTGGTCCAGAATGGTAGAGGGTGGCCGGTGGATGTGGAAGATGATGCCTAGGGTTCGGTGCAATGGCAAAGGTCCGGTGGTAGATGGGTGATGATGGGTTCGGTGGTAGATGGCCTCCTCTACTGTTTTTGGTTCTGGTGTAGGCTCTCCCCCTTCTTGTCCCCAGGCCCCCCTTATATAGGAGAGAGATAATCCCGAATAGGTGGAGAGAGAGTCGGATACGCAGGGGTCGATCGGGTGGAGGTGATCCCTTCAAGTTTTAGAATCTGGCCGGGTTTAAATGGAATGGATGGCTGGGTGTAAGGGATGCATGCTCTCGAATGGCTGTGATTGAGTTGAGAGAGGATTCCGAGAGAGAGAAAGTCGGGCACGGGAGTAGTTCTCGGTTGAGAGAATCAAGGGGAAGAGGCTGATCGGATTGCTGGGATTCGGTTGCTAAATTGGGAAGCTAGAGAGAGAAGATCGGGTGAGAGTATGAGAGAAGGAAGGAAACGAGAGAGAGAGAAGTTCGGTTTAGAGAGAGAAAGTAGGAAGAGAGAGAGATGTTCGGTTTAGAGAGAGGAGCTCTGATTGGATCCGATTTTAGAGAGAGAGTTGGGTGGATGGCTGTATCGGATGGCTGTATGGGACGATAGAGAGAGTCCGAGAGAGAGAGAGAGAGAAGAGAAAGAAACGGAAGAGATAGAGGAGTGATTGCTGATGGGTTGCATGCCAGGCCGGGTCTGATGCACAGCATGGGTTTTGGATTAATGGATCGGACGACCGTGATTTAGTTAGAAGGATAAAAAATCTGGGTGCAGGCCGATCGGGTTGCATGGGTATCGGATGGATAGAGTACAGCCGGGTTGTGGTGGCACATGCATGGGTTTTGATGGTTGTGATTGCATCGGAGAGATGCATAGGTATGCATATAAAGAAGGGGATCCGGTTTTGATGGAGCTGTGCAGTTGGGTTTGATGCACGGGACAGCTGTGATTAAGTGGGAATGAGGGACGGCTGTGATCGGGTGCATGGATCGGGTAAAGGGGCTGCATGCTTGGGATCATGGATAGGACGGCTGGGATTCAGAGCTTGCGATCGGGTTGGGGCCGGGGCTGATGCATGGATAGTTGTGATTGATTTGATGTAAATGGATTGAGATGTAAAATAGAAGGATGAAAATAGAAGAGAGATAAAAGATGGTATAAAGAAGGGATAAAGTTAAAGAAAGAGAAAGAGAGTAAAGGTAACCATCCGGGTCGCACCATTCGAACCATCTGAGCTCGTCGACATACGTCCTTCCAATTGCATGCGTGTAATCATCCTCTAGTTTGAGTCAAGCGCTGCATCGCCTCAATGAAATCTTCTCTCAACTGAATCATCGCAATCATCCGTCTCTTAGATGTTCTTTAGAGATGACCTTCGAACGAGCTGTACAGTCTCTATCAGATCATCGTGAGAATATCCACGGCTTGGTCATGAAGTCCTTGAGCTGATTGCATCGAAAACCATATTAATTCTCTGAAAAACATATAAAATGACACTTATCAGATTCAAATACGATTATCGATAAAAAGATAATTTGGACTATTGGGATCCGTATTTTTCATGCATGCAATGTATGAGAGCGAACCAATATACCGTTGGGTTCGTATGAAAGTCTACTATATTATGGTGCAAAGAAACTCATGCAGTTTACGTGTATTATGAAAGTTTTACGTAGCAAAGTGACGCTATGTGCATGATAAAGAAGGGATAATTCGCACCAAATGGACGCTCAACACACCCCCAAACTTGAATCTTTTTCGTCCTCGAGAAAGCAAACAAAATAAACTAAGAAATTAATTAACGAATAAAAAATAATAATTAACTCACTTTCGCAGGAATCGCGATTGTACTTAGCACGTGCAACAAGCCGTTAAACCCCTGGGTTACCCCAATGGACGAGTTTTGTCTCGTGAGGGTTTACAGTGAATCTACCCACAAAATTCAAACTTTTTTTTTTTTAAATATAAATAAGAAATAAGAAAATTCGGTTTCGTAGAATAATTAAAAAGTACTCAAAAATAGAATTTCTAAGGCACAAGACTCACAAGGTATCTAACCCAAGCTTCGGCTTTCGAAGTACGCACTTTAGGTTCTAACTATTAGTTTCCCATTAGAAAAGATCAAGGTCAACTATGCTCGAGTGCACGGTGCTGTCTGGGCAAAACACACTGGGGGTTTGGTTTCCTACATTCATAACATTCTAACAGTCTCCTAGAACGGTCAAAGTCGACCTTAGAACTTGAGTCAAAACCAGCTAATCTAGACAGGCTAGTGAGAGTTGTGGATATTCACCTTAATACCTTTCGGCTTTATATGTGATATTCCAGTTTCCTCACATTGTTTATAAAGACGGCTTTCACACTATTTTCTTTTTCTTTTTTTTCTCTTTTTTTTTGGTCTAATTTTTTTTTGGATCTAATTATATATCTCTTCCTAACTTTTACTATGCTAGCTGCACTCTATGCCCATGACATGCTGCCAACGCTCTCATGAGTTAGGTAGTCATCCTCATGTTGTCTTTATATTTGATTCACTCTGTATCTATTAGATCATTCTCATAACCCTATCGACCAGGCTTCACTCATATTAGAACATACAGGTTAAGACTTTTACATAATTAGGTCCTAGACTATGCTAATAGGTAGCCCTTTTCGCTATACCTTAGAATTCACTGGTCGTTTTTCTAATGATATTTTTTCAAACCAAGTGAACCAGATCCGCATGGTTCATTAGGACTCCAAGTGACTATTAGGTGATATGAAAGTTTTGAATCTAGACCCTGGAGGTGTAAGCCAGATGTGAAGTAAAAGGTCAAGTCTAGTTTGTTTTGACAATCTCTAAAAGGTTACTAAGGGTCAGAACCATATTAGACATACTTTTTCTAGCTAATCCTTGGACTTTATACCTAGATTACTAGGTACCTTGTGGTTCTATTCGAGTACGAAAGAATTAGACTACAAAACCTGAAATAAAAGTAAAATTAATTATTATTAATTTTTTATTAAAAAAAAGAAAAGACAATAAAAATGCCACGAAAAGACACTAACATAAAAAAAGAAAAACATGCATATGCAAATTCCTAAAAAATTATATACGAACGCTACAGTTTTGGTAAGGGACTACAGACTGGACATACATACGCCGAGACGTATATGCCGAGCTGTCCCACTACAACAACTTTCTGTGTTAACACTCTCTATATTCTCATCTTAATATCTCTAAACCATACTTCAATCATGAATTGTGAGGAGAATCGAAGTCTCTGATCAAGACGGCACGAAAATTTCCCCCACAGTATCATTTAGCTTAAATAACGACCTATGGAGGGATTTAGAACTAATTAACCCTTTTTTTTAATGCGCAAGTTCGTTCCCCGGTGTGAGATGGCGAGAGATCCAGTATTCAGTTGCTCTTCATCTCTGGTTCTATAAGTTTCTACAATTACCTGACATGGGCTAACCTCATGTATGCTTATTGACGGATCAAATCATAGCTTCCTAAATCATCCAATCACAGGCCCATGTTGTGCTCGATCCTCGATAAGTGTTTGGTGGGGCTTGGGCCTAAACTTTTCAGGCCGGCTCAAATCCAGATCCATTGGTGTACATGTCATCTATTTCGATGAAGTTCATGATGTCACGTAGCATTTACTATGTATCTGGGTTTTTTCTTTGGGCAATGTGCCTTAGGTCCTTATTAAACAGATCGATTTAGTGTAGGGACACTGAAACTGTTGGTTGTAGCTGTGGTCCATATGATTATGAATTTAATAAAGTTTAGTTATTTCAAAAAGCACGTGGAGCATCTGCAGCGGATTAGAGTTTGTTATTTGTATCAAACGTTTTGAAAAAAGACAAAAATAATATTTCATATTCTTTCCTTCTCCCATGTGTAAACTTCATTCACCATCCAAAAAAAAATTGCAACAGTGATTGATAATTGTTTTTTTAAAAAAAAATTAAACAAGATTCATCAAAAAAAAATGCTACAATGATATCACTGTAGCAAATGTTACTCTTTATTACCAAAATGTTACTCTTTAAAGAGTAACATTTTGGTAATAAAGAGTAACATTTGCTACAGTGATTTTGATGTATCTAATTTTTCTATTTTAAATGAGATTTATTTTAAAAAAATGCTATAATGATTTCATTATAGTAAATGTTACTCTTTATTATTCGAAATGTCACTCTTTATAAAAAGTAACATTTTGGTATAAAGAGTAACATTTGCTACGGTAATTTTGCTGTAGAAAAAAATATAAATTTTAATATCGAGATTTAAAAATAAAAATTGCTACAATGATTTTATTGTAGCAAATAGTAATGGCTACTGCAGTGCATATATATGTTTGGATTTCTTTTGATGGCAATGTTTATAATTTGAGCAAAATCAGAAGGGTATTAATGAGTCTTTAAAATAAACAGGCGGTTAAATATAGGAGGTGGTATCCCATTGTTTGCGGAAGGACACCAACTCAAACCAACTTTTGGGTATCCTTCAGGCTAAAAAAGCTTTCTTGTGGGAGACCAACCGCAAGCTCCCCCCCCCCCCCCCCTTTTTTTTGATAGATTGTATCTTAGATTTTGCATTACTAATTCACCATATGTCATAGGATACTCCCTAAACATTCTAGCATTACTAATTCACCATATGTCATAGGGTACTCCCTATGACATGTCATAGGAACCCAGCCCTCATATATATATATATATATATATATATATATATATATATATATATATATATATATATATATATATATATATATATATATATATATATATATATATATATATATATATATATATATATATATATATATATATATATATATATATATATATATATATATATATATATATATATATATATATATATATATATATAGAGAGAGAGAGAGAGAGAGAGAGAGAGAGAGAGAGAGAGAGAGAGAGAGAGAGAGGAATGTTACAGTGAGCTATGTGCTACGGAAGGAGAAAATGAGCTACGATCATTTTGACCACCCTAGAAGTTTTGAAATTTCATGAAAATTGGTGGGTGTGTTGTCTAGGGTAACATGATCATCCTCACCAATTTTCAAGGAATTCCAAAACTTCTAGGGTCATCAAACTGTAGAAGCTTTATCCACCGTCCGTAGTAACCGTTAATTTTGCTTCTACCGTTTGATGACCCTAGAAGTTTTGGAATTCCTTGAAATTGGTGAGGATGATCATGTTACCATAGACAACACACCCACCAATTTTTACGAAATTCCAAAACTTCTAGGGTGGTCAAAATGTATATATATATATATATATATATATATATATATATATATATATATATATATATATATATATATATATTATATATATATATATATATATATTATATATATATATATATAAATATATATATATATATATATATATATATATATATATATATATATATATATGTGTGTGTGTGTGTGTGTGTGTGTGTGTGTGTGTGTGGAATGTTACAGTGAGCTATGAGCTACGAAAGGAGAAAATGAGCTACGATCATTTTGACCACAGTAGAAGTTTTGAAATTTTGTAAAAAGTGGTGAGTGTGTTGTATAGGGTAGCATGATCATCCTCACCAATTTTCAAGGAATTCTAAAACTTTTAGGGTTATCAAACAATAGAAGCTTTATCCACCGTCAGTTTTAACCGTTAATTTTGTTTATACCATTTGATGACCCTAGAAGTTTTGGAATTCCTTGAAAATTGGTGAGGATGATCATGTTACCATAGACAACACACCCACCTATTTTCACAAAATTTAAAAACTTCTAGGGTGGTCAAAATGATCGTAGCTCATTTTCTCCTTCCGTAGCTCATAGCTCACTGTAACATTCCTCTCTCTCTCTCTCTCTCTCTCTCTCTCTCTCTCTCTCTCTCTCTCTCTCTCTCTCTCTCGATATATATATATATATATATATATATATATATATATATATATATATATATATATAGAGAGAGAGAGAGAGAGAGGATACGGGGTATAGGCTGGCGGCCTATTTCGACGAAATGGGCAGTCACCCATTTGATGCCCCTAAGAGTCATAGAATGTGCTGATTTTTTGTGAGCATAAGCATCTTATCTTATATAGAACACCCACAAAAAATCAGCAAATTCTAAAACTTTTAGGGGCATCAAATGTAATATTTCAGATTAACGGGAACGCTCGATAAAACTTCTAACATTTGATGCCCCTAGGAGTTTTAGAATATGCTGATTTTTTGTGGGTGTTCTATCCAAGATAAGATACTTATGCTCACAAAAAATCAGCACATTCTAAGACTCCTAAGGGCATCAAATGGGTGGCTGCCCATTTTTTCGAAATAGGCTAGCAGCTCATTTCCCGTTTCCTCATATATATATATATATATATATATATATATATATATATATATATATATATATATATATATATATATATATATATATATATATATATATATATATATATATATATATATATATATATATATATATATATATATATATATATATATATATATATATATATATATATATATATATATATATATATATATATATATATGCGCCTTACTTCAATCAGGCGCGTCTTGAGTTACGCCTTGCGCCTAGGCTCTAGGAGACCTTTGCGCTTCATGTGCGTCTTGAGCCTTTCAGAACACTATTATGTTTGTATGGATGATTTAGTAACATATGAAGCTTCTTTCAGTCTGTCAAAGATGATTGATGAAATTGAGAGTTGGCCACTGAGTTCTTATTTAGGGGATTAAATGTGAGTGTATGGTCACATGCTCACATTGTGATGATAATTCTTCTTTTAAAATAGTGAACAAGTATTGGATCTTTCAATGTTATTAGCATGAACCAAGTTAATAATGCAAATTAAAATGCCAAACAAGTCTTACATGTAGCATAAGTAGGAGTTTCAAACTTAAAAGTTTCTTTTTGGGCCAACCGAGACTACACCATCATAAATTAGCAACCATAATGCAAATATAGTAAATACTACACATCCAATCTCTTCCAAACTAATCAAATAAAATCAGCAATATATGGAATACCGGTAGAAGGTATCCATTTGTCGCCTTCAATGAAACTTCTTACTGTATAGTTTGAGCCTTCATTATATGAATGCATTATCTTAAATCCTGCCCAATGGACTCGGCCTTTCGTGTCTGCAGCAATGCCTCGATTTTGAAACTCCCCATAAAATAGAGTATCCAATGCTGAATAGTCATCCCATTCAACCCATCCTGCTGGATCAATTAGATCATCCAGAAACGATTGCATTACTATCACCTTTGAGTATCTCTTCCATGGACGACCAAGATACGTTTTGAATGATGATTTCACCGGTGCAAGATCGGTTGAGGCCATTATGGAACAATTGTGCATTACAAATCCAGTCTTCTTGTTCAACGTTTGTCTTCCTTGTGCCGTTATAGCATTGTTCTGTGAAGGGAGAGGCCTTCTCACAAAAATATTAGAGTTCTGAAATATAGCCGTTGCATCTCCAAAAATAAAGTCAATGGTACCATATATTTCACATTCTCTGTAAAATTGGACACTTTCTTTTGCATATAGGGTGTCTTGGTATCCTTTAAAACTGCATTTATAGAATGCTGAATGGTCTGAAGAATCCAACAACGCAACAGCTTGCTCATTGCTTGATCCGGCTGTGTTCTCAAACGTCATATATTTCGCAATGAATCCACTCCCGATTATTGCTGAAAGAGACATAGCAAATGTTAGAAATTTCATTAGATTGCAATTTCAACTTATGATCTTTGACTAGCATACAATGAAAAAATGAAGCAAAGAAGCATTTCAATTATATTAGGCTAAGCCTTGAATGCTAGTTGTAGAAACAAAGAAGCATTTTTATTGTGTTAGGTGAAGACTAAAATGCAAGTTAAAAAAGAAAAGCTATAAATAATGTTTATGAATTTTGGACTTGAGTCAGGTAGCTTCGCGCCACTGCTTTTTTAACCAAGCGTGATGACCATATGTCATAGGGAGTACCCTATGACATATGGTGAATTAGTAATGCTAGAATGTTTAGGGAGTACCCTATGACATATGGTGAATTAGTAATGCAAAATCAACAATGCAGAGAGACATAGATTTCAAAAAATACTAAGATGAAAGATAAAATAACAAATGAGGGACCAACCGCGACGTTAATTACCTCACCCGTTCGGCCACCATGGCAGCCCAATCGCTCTCTCCTGCATTGCTGCTTTGTTGGTGGTGCAGAGGAGGCCGACTGATGGCCTTCCAGCACCCCGAGGCCGAGCTCCACCGATTTCCGATCGGATAGGGTTGGGATGCCCCTCCCTTGTTTCAGTGGAGAAGAGGACATGTGGGTCTTTTTTTATGTTGTTATTCCATGTTTTTATGATGAATTTACCTAGAATTATTTCAAAATCTTTCCTGACGATGAATCACACAATTCCTCGATCGGCCTGTAAAGGGATGCTGTGATTCTTCAACGGACAGCTAGATATTAAATTACGAATGAAATTTTTTTGGGAAACCATAAGGAATGAAATTCGAGGGAGAACTCTCTCTCTAAAAAGAAAAAGGGTGACCTGGAATAGAAGGAACAAAACACAGTTAATGCCGAGCTTCTCTGTCGAGTTGAGCCCAAATATAAAGCCTGAATAACGTGCCCTAATCACAGAACGGGTGAATCACATTAAAAGCAATATATTGACTAACCGCAACACATCTTGTGATCATTACGGGGTTGTGGACTCCTAGCATGCGCAGTGAGATGAATAATGCAATACCTATGGGAGTTTCAATCTATATCAATTCACTCTTACTATTACACGATCGAATAACTTTAGAATAGTTTAGAAGTCAAAATCACACTTTACGAGGTCTCTTTCTTTGGTTCTCTAAACCCGCTTTTGCACATAAGAACAACTTAGATGTCAAAATCTTCTTTTCCCCTTCAGAATTGTAAGTTGTTCTCCCCTTTCTTAAGCTGAACCTTTTTTTTTTGCATAATTATTATAGAATTCTTCTCCTTCTTCTAATGTCTTAAACAACCCTCCTATTTTAGGTTTGCTCTGTTCAGGATCCTGAGGACTTCATTTTTTGCTTTGCCCGTATGTAACATCATCAAACTCTTGAACTGTACAATCATCACTATTCATTGTTCGAGTATGTACGTAACTTTGGTTTAGAACAAAAGACCTACAAGCAATCATACCATATGCTACTTAAAAATGAATGCATCATCTGAACATGAGTGAACTATAGAACATTAATTTCTTAGAATATACTTGCAAAAGATTTAAAGAATTGGTAGGTTAAAATAGTATTGGAAGTTGAGAAGACTGCAGAAGTTGCTAATCAAATATAGAGTTCGGATCTCCTCCAGTCAGTCGGCTCGGTCGGTGGGCTAGCGCACGTCACAGTCGCACAATGGTAGGCGACCCGAAGTGAATTATACTCTAGCCCGACTGCATGCAGCTGTAATATATACCGAGCCCACCGACCAAGGCTGACTGACTGGAGGAGATCCAAACTCTCAAATATATCATCCTCGAATGCAAGCATTAAAACATCTTATTGCTTTGAAACCAATGGAGCAATAAGAAATACTTAATCTCATGTGATGGGGATATTCATGAGCAATTAGGATTCACACATTTGTTTTCTCTAGTAACCGTGAATACCAACTGATGTAGTTAAAATTCACATATTATTTCTTTGTAGTTCCAACCACAACAAAGAATGGTGTCGTCAAAATTACACTAACATAAAAATCAAAGATATGAAACGTGGGATTTAGTTCCAACTGCAGTAGCTGGAACTACAAATATGCCAACCAAACACAACCTTGTTCGACACTCACCATCATTGAAGATCTTATCTTGCGCAAGAGTGATTCATTACTTGAGATGGTTGTTTTTTTTTTTTTGAGTGGTAAATAAATAAATAGATCAAAGGGCAGGGAAGGTACAGACACACGGAAGAGAGCCCTAAGTAGCAGACCGACAAGGTAGCACCTAAGGAATCTAATCCTGCTAACCAAAAAGAAATAGAAGGAGAAACAATACAAACGAAAAATAGCACTCCAGTAGATGACACAGAGTACAAACCACCCGAACAGCAACTCCATAAAGAATTCGAAAGACTCACCATACCATTGCCGAAAAAGGTGTCCAAGATAGATCCAGCTCACTCGAGAGCCTAGAAAGGCTGATATGCTGAAGAGAAATAGACATTAAATAATATCAGCCAACTTTGAGGAACTAGATGGGCTTGGGCCCTCCGGCATCACTAGAAACCAGGTCAGCAGCAAAAAGAGCTAGAAAGGTGAAGGTCCTCCTAACAGTAAACCGAAACACTTAGCCCAAGAAACCACACAACACAAGCTAAAAAAGAACTCCAAACTTCGCTACCACTTGAGGAGGCACAGACAACTCACACTGCGCCAAACAAACTGCAACCCAGCCCCCACAAGCCTACCGCAGCCTCACAGAAGACGCCCTGCAAACTGCAGCTCAGACCCCACTAGTATACCGCAACCAAGATCTGATGGGTCCTTCCAAAAATCAATCGAAGCTCTAGTGGACGGTCCCTTCAGAATTCAGATCCAAAGAAGAGAGTGGATTTTCCGCACAAGGAGTCCAAACGTTTATCACCTGTGCAGCATCTTGAATAAATCTAGGGCTCCCAATTGTCTGAAGGATCTCAACATACCGGTTAGAAACCTTAGCAAATCTTGAGCATCTTGAGATGCTTGTTACCGATGATTAGGACGGAGCGTCGGTGATCAAGGAATGCGACTTGAGGGGATAATGCCGACACCTCCATCTTTAGATTTATCCAAAACAGTTAGAGAGAGAGAGAGAGAGAGAGAGAGAGAGAGAGAGAGGAAACGGAAAATTATTCGCCAACCTATTTCCACCGAAATTGGCTTGAAGATCATTTTCGACCTGGACGTTTTTTTATTTTTTTGTCGATCATTTATCTACAGTTAGATGATCATCCACACAAATTTTTTTCAAACTTGAAAATCTCTAGGGGGTCAAATATGTTGACAGTTTATAACAGTCTATTTCACTCGTTAACCGGAAATGCATATTTGACCCCTCTAGAGGTTTTCAAATTTGATGAGTTTTTGTGAGGGATGATCATCTAACCATAGATAGATTATTCAATAAAATAAAAAAATCCCTCTACATGGGAAATGAGTCACAAGCCAATTTCGGCGGAAATAGACTGGCAGCCCATATATAGGATACGGGATATGCGCTACCAACCTATTTTCGTCGAAATTGGCTTGCGGCTCATTTTCCACCTAGAGGTTTTTTTTTTATGGATCATCTATCTATAGTTAGATAACCATCCTCACAAAAAATCATCAAATTTGAAAACCTCTAGGGAGGTCATCTAGGTGGACCAAATGTGTCTGCGCTACTTACCTTGAATCTACTAGGGTGGTCTACAACGAAGGACGAAGATGCTACCGTAAGAAAAAGCTATAAAGTTAAATTTAAAATAAAAGGATTCACATTTTATGAATCAGGTTTTGAAATTACCTTTAATGTTCTCTTCATTCTACCGGGAATTAATGGTTTTCTCCAATATCTCTATATGCATCAGTATTTAGTGGGGGCATCAATGCATTAGAATACCTAATTTAAAGGTATATCAAAAGTTATTTGGCATCTTGCTATACTTAGAAGTGAATCGTGTGGGACACAAAATGATGTGCTTCTATTTATTTTTGAAAGAAATGCAAAAGGTATTGAATCCCCCTTTCTCTTTCATGCCAATGTGAGGAGCAATCAAACCTAATGTTAAAGATCAGTATGAATAAATGACTAATCACACAAAATTGGCTTGTTGATTAGGTGTGGCGAGAATGTGCTACGCCAATTTGGATCAAATCAGATGATCTGAATGTATGGTTACGATCAAGTTGCTTGTGAGAGATGCTACTCAGCCCGAAGGTTTTCTCGATTTCGGCGGCCCGATTGACATGGCAGCGTGCAACTGGTGGCCGAAACCCACTGGCGACCTTAAAGCCATTTCCACCACCAGTTGCACGCTGCCACATCAATCGGGCTGAGTGGAATCGGGAAAACCTTCGGGCTGAATAGCATTGCTCTATAAAAAAATAACAAAACAGAAATATACCAAAACCTTATGACTCTGCATCAGAGCCGTCGAAGGAGAGCATAGTATGTATGATCCACCTGCTAGGTTTACTTGCCATCATAGCAAAGTGAGAAATAAAAACAATAAAATAATAATAATAATTTTCCTCAGTCACTTGTTTCTCTTTTCTGGAGCCCCGAATCGAACATTGTACCAAGGCATCATACCCCAGTTCCGTTTGAGCCTCGAGTGCCACAGTCGTGGCCTGCCTCCAACGGGTCGTAGATAGTATTCAGCCCCGAACTTACTTCCCATGCGTCATGTAAGTTGACTTTTCGATGAACAGACAGTGTTGGGGTCCACCGGTAATGCACACAAGGTCAGATGCATCAATACAGGAAGGCTAATGCATTCAAGAAACTACAAAAAACTCTTGCCTTGCACAATATTACATCACTAGTGAGGGAAAAAAATTATTTATGATGAAGAGAATAGGATCAGAGAAGCTTCTTCCGCTCGAAAAAGGTCTTTAGATGCCATAGCTGCAAGCCTGCCACCGATAAGCACACAGCCAGCGAAACAAAACTTAACCAAGCCATCCAAGAATTGGTCGATCGGTTCATGTCTTGCATCTGCTCCTCCCTGTAATATCATAAAGAACAGCAAAATGCTAACCACATGCAAAAGGCACAAAAAATAATAAAGAAGAGGTATTTAGTTGATGATGTTTTTTTTTTGTCCGAATCTGAATTTCTAGATATATGATTGATCCTTATAATTGTTTCCCAACTTTTAAATCCTTTATGTAAGCTTTTATTTGGCCAACATAAAATAACATAAGCGGGGCTTTTTTCAATTAAATGTTACCATGGAAAAATTAGGACTAGTTTCTCACAAGAAAATATCAAATTCTGTAATATGGCCAAACAAGAGGCATTATAGGTAGAGAGAGAGAGAGAGAGAGAGAGAGAGAGAGAGAGAGAGAGAGAGAGAGAGAGAGAGAGAGAGAGAGAGAGAGAGAGAGAGATTAACAGATTGGTGATCTGGTCTGAAACTTCGACTGGAATTTACTCTAGGGCCTGACAAAATAAGGCTGATAACAGCCAGCTAGCTTTCTACCTTCTATCTTCATAAAGTAAACATTCTTTATTGTTCTATATTTACTCGTAAATTCAACGAAGAGCTATTTGTTTGTATGGATGTACCTTTCACGAAGATAGAACATTTCATCATGGATCGACTTAACAGTATCCTCCAACTTCTTCAACTCCAGTTCCATTACCTAAAACAGAAACCGTAACCACCAAATTTCAGAAACTAGTTTGCAACAAAATAATTACAGCTCAGGGATGTTCCATCTTTCATCATAGACAGCAACTTACCTAGAAAGATACCAAATGAACCAAAAAAAAAATCATGCAAGCACTCTCAAAGGGGCATAATGTTATAAACTGTAGTGGGGAAAATCATATAAAAAACTCACGGGTGAGACAATTAAAGAGAAGGTAAACATTCCAAATCAAAGAGAGAAACAATCATGTAGATCTGAGGAAACCAAGATTTGAGAATTCGGTTCGGATTCGGGCTGGATAAAAACGAACCGGTTCGGTTCAGATTCGGGTTCGGTCGGTTCGGACAAAAAAACATTAAAAAGGCAGAAAAGGAAATAAAACCAGGGTCTGATTAGCTTGATTCGGGCTTGAATCAGTCGTTTCGGATCCAAGTCTTCTGAAATATGAATCATGGAGTAACTTGTAACTATTATTTATTTCGTTCAAACAAATAGAATGATGATATGAACAAAATATGAAATAGACCTGATTCAGGTGCCTAATTTGGGTTAGGTGGTTCGGATTGGCCAAAATCCGAACCGGTTCGGATGAACACTCAAACCATGGAGGAAAAAACAAGTTAATAGCTTTAGCAATCATCAGCATGAAGCATGAATCAGAATATCCAAACTTGTGTACATGTCCCCAGGATCACTACGCCACTATATGCACATTTCACAAAAAATGAAATAAAATCAGGTTCCTTGGTCTAGTCCACATACAAAAATCATAACAAAACTTGAGAGTAAAAATCCCAACACTTATGGCATTTAGAAATAAGGGAAAAATTGACTTCCCCCCCCCCCCCCCCCCACCTCTCCCACACACAAAAAAAATTCTATGCTATTTAGTAAGCCCCCCCCCCCCCCCCCCCCCCTTCGTCCAATTCAGTCAATCAAACATGTTTGAATGGTATTCCACCCTCCTAGGTTTGTTATTAGAGCGTTTTGCTCTTGGAGGAAGAAGAAGAAAAATTACCGAACGTTAGTATTTAAATTTTGGGATTTGATGGTTTGGGGGATATCTTCATCTTCTACCTCCCAAATGGGTATTTAAGGAATTGGGAAAGATTTTCATCTTAAGAATTTGGGGAAGATCTTCATCTTCTTCCTCAGGAGTGGGTAGTTTCATCTTCTTCCTCCATATTAGATCCTTCATCACTATTGGGTCTCATATTCTTTCTCCCAAATGGGTTCCTTCATCACGAATAGGTTTTTATCTTTTACTCACAAATGGGTTCCTTCATCCCGAATGGGTTTCACCTCTTTTCTCAAGAATGGGTTTCATCTCTTCCTCCCAAATGGATTCCTTCGTTATGAATGTGTTACGTTTTCTTGCAAATGGGTTTCTTTCCCATGAATGAGTTTCATTTTCTTCCTCATTCTTCCTCAAAAATCGGTTCATTTTTTTCCCTCCCGAATGAATTCTTCCTCGCAAGTGGGTTTCATCTTCTTTTTCACGAATGGGTTTTTCTCTACAAATGGGTTTCATCTTCTTCCTCATGTTCCCTTGTGAATGGGTTCTTTACACTAGGTTTGAGAAAAGAAAATGAAGTTTTTCCTCATGAATCGGTTTTTTAATACCAAATTTGGGAATTTTCTACATCTTCAAGATTGAATTTGTTAATAGAGAGGCAAAATGGTTCATTACGAAAGCTAGGATAGTGGAATAACAGTCAAACATATTTGATTGACGGAATTGGACGAAATGGGGGGAGGGATAAGTCTAATAAAAATTAAAAGGGAGGTGACTTACTATATAACATATCGTTTTTTTTTTTTTTTTTTTTGGGGGGGGAGGGGGGGGGGGGGACTCTAAAAAAACCCTAGAAAAAATATTCAACATGTACATTATTGTACAAATACTCTTGATTATGATCTGACATATTACTTAGTGGGAACTAGGATTTAATAGTAGCAAATTAAGGTGTACGTCAAGTAGAAAATGTTAACAGTTAACCTTACATGTCACAGTTAAATACTTAAATGATATGGACAGACAAATGAGCGAGTCATTTCTTTAATAAATTATGAAGAAAAGATATACGTAATTTGGGAATAACAGATAACTAACAATAAAAAAGGGGACTAGAGGTACATCTCTCTTTGAAAAAGAACAAAGAATCACAGCAGGCTTGTTCGCAAGGCCTTGATAGAGAATACCACCAAGATGATTAGAGACGAACCAATCAAGCTTACCTAATTTTATGAAGGCCTTTGAGATTGTGTGTGACGCGTCAGGAATTGGCATAGGCGGAGTATTATGCCAAGAAGGTCATCTAATGGTGTACTTTAATAAGAAATTAAATGATGCTAAATTAAGATAATCCACCTACAACAAAGAATTCTACGTTGTAATTCAAGCATTACGCTATTAGGGTCATTATCTGTTACCGCGGGAGTTCATACTATATTCGGACCATGAGGTGATGAGATAACAAAATTCTTAGAAAAATTAGACTTCTCGTCATGGTCATTGGGTTGAGTTCCTCTGGGACTACACTTTTGCTCTGAAGCATAAGCCTGAAATAAAATATCGAGCGATTGACGCATTGAGTTGTCGCCTCACACTGTTATATACCATTAGCGTGTAAGTCACGGGATTCGAAAAGATGATCGAAGACTATGCTATCGTATTAGTTGTGTGGACATTATGTAGTGCACCTAGGTCTTATATAAAGGACCCAAAGGCTTCAGTTGTTGATCATGCAAGAATTAATAAAAAAAGGTTTGCTATTTACATTCATCTTCCTATGAAAGGATGAATAGAGCAATAAGTGAAGTATACTTTCCTTTCACAAGGTCTTATCCCTATGAAAGGTCTTATCCCCGTGAAAGAATAACTAGGTTTTTCCTAACAATTTACACTTTAAAATTTAAACAAGTGATAAAATAATCATTATTCAAGCCTGCCCAACCCGACCCCGCACACCAGCATGTGATAATCCGAGCATAACCCGAGGTTGGAAATCTGTTCTCTCGTTGGCCTTGGGTTAGGCAATGCGGCTTGAAGGTCGGGTCGGGTTGTGAGTTGAAGGTTCTAGCACTTTGGTTGCCCTTGGGTTGAAATCAAACCCGGCCCAACCCGCCCGAGTTGCATCCCTACTTTTGGTTGGTAAAAAAAAATGATATTTCTTAGATTTCAGTTAAATGTTGATGGAAATTGGTATTTGTTTAAGGATTTCTGTAGAAATTTGTCAAATTTCGATCGATTTTGATCAAATATTGGTCTGTTCGGGAAAAAAAAAATCGGACTAGAGAAAAAAAGATGGATATTTTCCCTTTAAAAGATGGAATTTTTTCAGTGAAACAATCCAAAAAAAAGATGGAATGTCATACTCGTTCAAATGTCGATCATTTTGGCTGACATTTCGTGATATTGAACCGAACTTTGGTACTATAGAAAGTTTGGATAATTCCTATATCGGACCCTTAAAAAAAGGCATATTGCAGTCATTTCGTAGGAAATTTATCGACATTTGATTCCATGGGTATAACTGAAGAATTAAGCATGTGAGAAGAAGTTGCGTCAAAGCTTCCAAATCAGAAGAAAGGAAGCAAATCTTGAATTTCGTTTGGACCTGGAAAACCGAGATATATCGGTGAAATTTCGCAAAAAATAACACAGCTGTACACTGCTAGAAAATTTGAGGATAATTCAGGATTTTTTTTCTGTATACCTCCTTCGTTTCGGTACACCACAAAAAGGAGACTCACTTTTTCATTCCTTGATCAGAAGACTGGAATGAGCAGAAATAACAAATGCAATAAGGTGCTTACATCAATCTTCCCCTTCTTGGCGACATTGGTCCAGTCCTTGGCGGTGACGCCAGTCCTCCACTCGAACTCCAGCGCCACAGTGGCAGACGGCTTGTGGTGGGGCGTCCAGAAGCAGGCGAGGTAGTCGCCGGCCTCCGTCGAGGTGAAGGCGAAGTTGCCGGAGTCCACCTGATCCGCGAAGTGGATGTTGTTGCTGTACGGGGAGGTGACCTGGGACCACAAAGAATCAACGAGAGATAGAAAGAGAGATAGAGTGTGAGGGAGAGTGAATTATGGGAATCAGCTAGGGTTAGGGTTGCGGGATGAGGGGACTCACACGGACGGTGATCTTGTGGGAATCTGGGAGGGGCTGGCCCTCGGAGGGATTGACGACGGTGTACTTGCCGACGGACATGGCGCCGTCCTTGACCTCCTCCGAGATGCACTTGGTGTCGCCCGAGGCCAGGTCGAACCGGAGGGCTCCGGCGGGCGCCGCCGAGAGGCACACCAACGCCGCCACCGCTACCAGAGTAAACGGGACTTGGAGAGCCTGGGATCCTCTAGCCATCATCTCCTCCTTCCCCGCAGACCCGACTCTGCTTTCCACTTCCAAACAGGGCTGTTTTATGTTTCCACCTTCAATCGAGGTGGGGAATGGGGATGAGAGGGTGGTAATTTCATAAATTAGAATTCAGAGCTGACTATGTCTACTGGACCCAAAATCACTTAACCCACTTTAAAAAAAGGAATTTTGCATACACCCCCCCGGCAGACACTTGTTTGGTATACATAAAACAACCTTATATATTTTAATTTTATTAATAGGGAATAGGAAACACGATCCTCCCGACCACCCAACACGCTAGTCCTCCCTTCAATTTGGATGCCACATGATAATTTTTAACCATATTTCTTTTTATGGATGGTCAATCCACTCTAGATTTAAAAAAAATTCTAAAAAAAAAACTTAAAACAACCCGATCAATGGTCAAAAAATTTAACGGTAAATTGTAGCGTACAAATAGCCCTTGCTATGGTTAATTTAAAAATGCCACTTGGCATATTTTTTTTTTAAATTTTTTTTTATGATCATTGTTAGGAGGGATGTACCCACCTTGACCAACCCCTAACCCCGATTAAAAAGTGACATGTGGCACCCAAATTGAAGGGAGGACTAGCGTGTTGGGTGGTCGGGAGGACCGTGCTCCCTATTCCCTTATTAATAACCCCTTAACATATTCTGAACACTAGGGAATGTAACCTAGGGGTGCAACTTGGGCGGGTTGGACCTGACCCAACCCGCGCCCAATCCGAATTTTGGGTGGGTTTGGGTTGATATATTTGAAGATTGGATTGGGTTAGGGTTAAAAAATTACAACCCAAGTTGAATTTGGGTCGGGCTCCCCGATTAATCATGTATATCTACGAGTCTGTGATATATAGGTAACAATCACAACCATCCCGATTACTCATATATTTAGGGGTCACAGTCACAATCATCCGTTTCACCCCGTCCCATATTATTTATTTGCTTCTTGCTTATCAAATAAAGGCATTATCTAATGATCTAGTAAATTAAATGAATAGAAATGCAAAAAAAGTTGTTTGGTATTGTTAGCAATTATAAGTTTTTTTTTAGATTTTGATCTTCAAAGGGTAAGATTTTAAACAATAAGTATACCCGAACCTGCACAACCCGACCCGTCCTACCAACTTGGGCTAACCTGAGCCCAACCCGAGCATAAAAATTTTTGCTTGGGTTGGGCTTGGGCTGGGCATTTCGGGTTGGAGGTCGGGTTGGGTTGGGGGTTTTAGTACTTGGTTTGGGCTTGGCTTTACCCTCAACCCGACCCAACCTGCCCGAGTTACAACCCTAATGTAACCTCGCAATGTAGCCAGGCGGGGGTTTTTATTAAATGTCAGACAATGTTGGAGGTTATTTATAAAACTTAAAAAATGGGATGTTTTATATAATATTAATATTTGTCGGTGAGGTGCATGCAAAAATCCCTTTAAAAAACAACACTTTTATCCCCCTCACTTCTAGTTCAAGAAGAAGACGGTGCTAAAACAGAACGAGCAAATACATGTTTTACCCTGCTAACATGGCAGGGCTTTAATTGACACACCCAATTGTCCCCTATCCTTGAACCGGTAAAAATAACAACCCCCACCCCACCCCCCTCTTCCTTTTTGATACTCTTTTCATCCCCATGAATATCCTTTTTCTATCAAAAACCTTATTTTTATCTGGAGGACATTGGGCCTCCCGTGCGTTATAAGGGCAGATTTTGGGTATCCTCATAGAAACAAGTAAAAGCCCTCTCCTTTCTTTAAGAACCTTAGTGACATTCTTATTTCTTTGGAGGAGATCTTCTGTATCGTGCCTTTGAAGGCAAGATTCGAGGAGATCTTCGACCACCACATCGTTTCCCCCTATTTCACTAACCATGTGTTGTAAGTAGTGTGGGTGCAAAATCTGGCTAACGCCCTGCCTGGAGCCCACGGAGACTATAGTGGGACCCACAGTCCTACCTAGAGCCCACGGAGACGACTGTGGCACCCGCAGCACTGCTTGGGGTCCACGCGCACTATATGGGGACTGGTGAATCCCCTACCGGGTATTTACCAAAACCCTTGATATTCTAGGGAATATTCCCAAACCTCTATATATAGCAAACCCGACAAAGTCTCCAAATCCAAAAATCCAAACCATAGTTCCACTTTCTGTTTTTCAGAGCTCCCCGAGCCTTCTAGTTTTCAAACTCCTTCTTCACCCTTTGTCTACTTGTAAGAAGCACTGCTCGGCCTATCGAGAATAGCTCTATTTCATTTAGAGATAGTGGATTCAAAGGTTGTGTCTTACCATACGGAGACATAGGCTTCGGCCAAACTTCGTCACTACATCCAGTGTCAACTCTCTCTCTTTCTACTCTACAGTGCTTGCGTGACAACTTAGCAAATTACAGCTCCGCGCTTTGAATCATGCCACATCCCGAAGGATAAACCTTCAATCGACTGTTGGACGGAGATTACGTAAGACGGCCGAAAATCCTCCCCTATAGTTTGGCGTCATCTGTGGGATCAATCCTATCAACTTACGACCTTCGTATTTCCCAGCTCCTTCGGTCAAACAGCGACTACTGATTGCCGAGCAATCTGTTTGTCTCCATCGCCGTACTTGAATGGCGAAGACACCAATGGACCAGCTAGAGGAAAGCAGCATGCACCCAGACGTCCAGTATCCAATGAGTCGTTGCTTCATGACGAGCCAACACCCAGAGCGGCAACCCTTTGTTAATTCGAGGAGTTACCGTCGGTTGATCGTGCCGCTCAGGCTCAACCTCGGTAGTCGCCTGAACTTGCTGACCCCACTCCTTAGCACTCATGGAAAGCGCATGTCTCACCCGTCGCCGACCCTCATGTGACGTACCAGATCACAGCAGAGGACTTCCAACTTCTCACTTTCATGAAGCAGAATGCTACTCTCATGGTTGAGAGAGACTCCCTCCGAAGGGTCACCGTCGACGTAGGAGTCAACCTTCCGCGGTCTGCCACCGTCGGCATCAACAATGGAGCAAACGTCGGTCGGTCGGTCGACCAATCTTCCGCTCCTTCCAAACGATCCGTCATCGATATCCCTCGACGGTCTCTTGAATCCCTCTCGAGAGGACCCTCGCCTATTCCTCCTAGGCTGATAGTTTGGGAACTTCTCAATGAGTCCACTCGCCATCCTGAGCCTCTCAGCTCCGAGTCATCCTCCGATCCCTGCATCGTGCGGGATGTTCGGAACGGTGATCGACGCTCCAGAGTTCGGCAACATTATAACGACAACCAAACCCCAGCAGGGTATCGGAAGACGAGAGGAACTCTGACGCCCTCTCTGCCTCCTCTTCCTCTAAGATGCCTCTCCAACCAACGAGGTGATCGTCGGAACAATCATGCCTCCGAAGGGCCACTTCATCAGCAAATTCCCCGAGCCCAATCTCCTCGAAGCTAGAGAGTCCCTGCTCTCCCCAGGTTCAACTGTCTAACTAGAGATCCGATGTTGCATGTCCTCGTATTCAAGCAAGCATTGACGCCGCATGACCACGACAACCAGGTTCTATGCCGCACCTTCGTCGATAGCCTGGATGACATGTCGCTGGACTGGTATCATAACCTCCCTACGACCTTCGTAAGTATGTTCGGGGACCTAGTAGACCTTTCCGTCAAGCACTACTGGCTGAACCTCAAGCCGGAGAAGAAGCTGGACTTCCTCTACCGACTATGAATGGGCTCGGATGAAACCCTCTGAGAGTTCACTCGGAGGTTCCGAAATGAGCACGTAACCCGAGACATTAGTACCGTCTCAGCCCAAAGCAACCTCCACCTCGGCATTCGAAGACAAAGCCCGAGGCAGGCTCCGCTGCATCGGCACCTGATAAAGCTTGAGATGGCGATACCGTCTCGGCCCAAGGTGATAGCCTTAGCATTCAAAAGCAAAGCCCGAGGCAGGCTCCACCTCCTTGGCACCTAACGAAGCCCAAGACGTCGACACCGTCTGGGCCTGAGGCGACCACCACCTCGGCACCAGACAAAGCCCGAGACGGCGACATCATCTCGGCCCAAGGTGATGACCTTGACTTTCAAAAGCAAAGTTCGAGGCAGGCTCCACCACCTCGGCACCTGATAAAGCCCAAGACACCGACACCGTCTTGGCCCGAGGCACCCTCCGCCTCGACATTCGAAGACAAAGCCCGAGGCAAGCTCCGCTGCATCGGCACCTAATAAAGCCCGAGACGGTGACACCGTCTCGGCCCAAGGTGATAGCCTTGACATTCGAATGCAAAGCCCGAGGCAGACTCCGTCGCCTCAGCACCAGACAAAGCTTGAGATGGCGTCATCGTCTCGACCCAAGGTGACGACCTTGGCTTTCGAAAGCAAAGTTCGAGGCAGGCTTCGCTACCTCGGCACCTGAAGGAGCCTGAGACGTCGGCACCATCTCGGCTCGAAGCAACCTCAGCCTTGACATTCAAAACCAAAGCCCGAGGTAGACTCCGCCGCCTCGGCACCAGACAAAGCCTGAGATGGCGACATCGTCTCAGCCGAAGGTGACGACCTTGGCTTTCGAAAGCAGAGTCAGAGGCGCTCTACACCGCCTCGGTGCTCGTCGACGAAGTCTGAGGCGTTCCGCATTGCCCCGGCGCTTGCAAACAGAGTGTGAGGTGCTTCGTACAATCTCGGCGCTCGCCGACAGAGTGCGAGGTGCTTCGCGCAACTTTGGTGCTCACAGACAAAGTCTGAGGCGCTCCGCTCCGCCTCGACTCTCGCTGACAAAGTCTGAGACGCTCCGTACCGCCTCGGTGCTCGTCGATAAAGTCTGAGGTGCTCCGCATCACCCCGACACTCATAGACAGAGTGCGAGGTGCTTCACATAGCCTCGGCGCTCACCGACAGAGTGCAAGGTGCTTCACGCAACTTCGACGCTCGCCGACAAAGTTCGAGGAGCTTCGCACCGCCTCAGCGCTCGCCGACAAAGTCCAAAGCGCTTCGCACCACCTCGGCACTCACTGATAAAGTCTAAGACACTCTGCACCGCCTCAGCGCTCGCTGACAAAGTCTGAGGCACTTCGCATTGCCCCAGAGCTCGCAGACAGAGTGCGAGGTGCTTCACGCAGCCTCGGTGCTCGTTGGTAGAGTGTGAAGTGCTTTGCGCAACTTCGGCGCTCGCCAACAAAGTGTGAGGTGCTTCACACAGCCTCAGTGCTCGCCGACAGAGTACGAAGTTCTTCGCGCAACTTCGACGCTCACCGACAAAGTCCAAGGTGCTCTGTACCGCCTCAGCGCTTGTCGACAAAGTCCGAGGAGCTTCTCATAGCCCTAGCGCTCACAAATAGAGTGCGAGGTGCTTCGCGCAACTTCGGTGCTCGTCGACAAAGTCTGAGGCGCTTCGCACCACCTCAACGCTCGCCGACAAAGTTTGAGGTGCTTCGCACAGCCTAGGCGCTCACCGACAGAGTGTGAGGTGCTTGGCGCAACTTCGATGCTCACTGACAAAGTCCGAGGCATTTCGCATCACCCCGATGCTCGCAGACAGAGTGTGAGGTGCTTCGCACAGCCTCAGCGCTCGCCGACAAAGTGTGAGGTGCTTCACGCAAACTTCGTCGCTCGCCGACAAAGTCCGAGGCTTTGCACAAATCCCACCACCCCCCTTCACAAATCCCACCCCCCTTGCATAACTCCCAGCCCCGTTGCACATTTCCAGCCCCCCCCCCTCCCCAACCGGCCTCCCTCGCACTCGGCCTCCGCCCTCGCCGGCCTCCCTCGTGCCTTGCAGCCTCCCGCCGTCCGTCGGCCTCCCTCGTGCCCGGCCACCACCCGCCGGCCTCCCTCGCCCCCGCTGCCGCCCGGCCACCCCCCTCCCTCCCCTGCTCATCGCCCCCCTGCTCCTGCCGCTAATTTTTTGCCCAAACCCCCCCGTCCCCTGGACTTTTACACGACACCCCCCGCCCCCGGGTTTTTAACCCGGAACCCCCTGCCCCCGAGTCTTTTGCCCAAAACCCCCCGCCCCGTTGGTTTTTTGCCCAACCCCCCTTCCCAGGGGACTTTTACCCGACACCCCCCACCCCCGGGTTTTTTACCCGGAACCCCGTACCCCGGGTCTTTTGCCCGAAACCCACCGCCCCGCTGGTTATTTGCCCAAAAAACCCCCCGCCCCCAGGATTTCTACCCGACACCTCCCGCGCCCAGGTTTTTTTACCCAGAACCCCCTGCCCCCAGGTCTTCTACCCGACCCCCTAGCTAACCCCCTTCCCCGACCTCCTATTGCCCGACCCCCTTGCCTGACCCCCACTTGCGCAATCGCCCACCGGCGCCGGCCGCTGATCTTACCTTGTGGAGTCCGAATTAACCAGGTCACCACTTGCCTCACTGGGAGGGGGTAAGGCATACCCGGCCAGCCCCTGACCGAGGGTCGGCGGGCCCAACGGTCGACCCTACATCGCGGATCGGCAGACAGATCCCGAGAGACCCTGCGCAATGGGACGACATACGTGCACCCGGCAGGCCCCTGATAGGGGGTCGGCGGGCGCAACGGTTGGCCCTGGGCAGCGGTTCGGTAGACAGATGATGGTCGGCCCCGCGCAATGGGTCGGTAAACACGCACCCGACCGGCCCCTGACAGGGGGTCGGTGGGCCCAACGGTCGGCCCCGCGCTGTGGGTCGGCAGAAAGACACCGGGAGACCCCGCGCAACGGGTCGGCAGACGTGCACCCGGCCAGCCCTTGACAGGGGGTCAGCGAGTGAAATGGTCGGCCCCGCACAACGGGTCAGCAAACACGTACCCGACTGGCCCCTGACAGGGGGTCGACGGGCACAACAGTCAGCCCCTAGTAACAGATCAGTAGACGTGCACCCAATCGGCATCTGATAGGGGGTTGGTGGGTGGAACAGTCGGCCCCGCGCAGCGGGTCAGTAGACAAGCGACGGTCGGCCCTGAACAGGGGGTCGATAGACGAGCGACCGATTTTGCATCAGAAAATCCCAATCAACTAGGTTAGCACCTACCTAGCTGGGATGGGGTAACTGTGGGTGCAAAATCTGGCTAACTCCCTACAATGGGACCCGCAACCCTGCTTGGGGCACACAGAGACGACAGTGGGACCCGCAGTCCTACCTGGGGCCCACAGAGACGACTGTGGGACCCGCAGCCCTGCCTGGGGCCCACGCGTACTATCTAGGGACTGGTGAATCTCCTACCGGGTATTTACCAGAACCCTTGATATTCTAAGGAATATTTTGAGAATATTTCCTAGATATTCTCAAACCTCTATATATAGTAAACCCGATAAAGACTCCAGATCCGAAAATTCAAACCACGGTTCCACTTTCTGTTTTTCAGAGCTCCCCAAGCCTTCTGGTTTTCAGACTCCTACTCCACCCTTTGTCTACTTGTAAGAAGCACTACTCGGCCTATTGAGAGTAGCTCTACTTCATTCAAAGATAGTGAATTCAAAGGTTGCGTCTTACCGCACGAAGATGTAGGCTTCGGCCGAACTTCGTCACCACATCTAGTGTGTCAAATCTCTCTCTCTCTCTCTCTCTCTCTCTCTCTCTCTCTCTCTACTCTACAGTGCTTGTGTGACAGCCTAACTAGCAAGTTACAGCGCAGCGCTTCGAAGTGCGCCACATCCCGAAAGGTAAAACCTTCAATCGACTGTTGGACGGGGATTACGTACGACGGCTGAAATCCTCCCCCACAAGTAGCAACCTCTATATATACCCTTTGTACGATTTCTAGTTAGGGTTAGTGTATAGTGGTTTGTGTTAGTGTTTCCATGATTATTTAATAATTACAATTTAGATGGTTTTCTTGATCATTTGCATGATTTCTTGTTCAGGGTTTGTTTATAGTGATTTGAGTTTAGGGTTTTCATGATCTTTTTATGGTTTGCCATGATTGTTTAATGTTTATAGTTTAGATGGTTCCAAGATGGTTTGCCATGAACATTTGTATGATTTTTTTTGTTTAGGGTTTATTTATAGTTATTTATGTTTAGGGTTTTCATGATTTTTTAATGGTTGTCATGATTGTGTAATGTTTACAGTTTAGATGGTTTTAAAATGGGGTGAAACCTCTATATAACTATTGTTTGGACATAAAAGTCATTACATAATGTTTGTCATGATTTTTTAATGTTTTTTTATCTTACCTTGCAATTCAACAATACTGTCAGATGAGCCAATCCCTGAAACATTAATTTCAAAAACTTATGAGAAATGGAATCCTTTTAAATGTAAAGAAACAAAAAAATGGATGGTTTGACCCTGCTCGAGTAGGGAATAGGAGAAAAGGGGAGATAGGGAGAAGGGAAAAAAAAATGATTTCATTATATTCTGATTATATTTAAGAAAGATTCATGAATACTTATCAAAATAAACATAAGGCACTGTCATATTTTGATCAGTGTGTTTTGATCGCTAAAAGGAAGGTGTATGAACAATCATCTCTTTTTTCACATTATCGGGGCAATGATTTTTTGAAATAAGAAATCGATTATTTTTCAATATGATTATAGTCGAAAGAAAAAATCAGAGTTAAACAGGTTAACAACAAAGAAGACAATAGGTGGGACTATCATGGATCAAAACAAAAGGGGGGAAAACATCTTCCTTTCAAGGCCCATTGATCTATCACTTATCAAATCAAAGAAAACAAAAGGTGGAATACACACCAGACTCACAATCGAGAGGTGGAGGCAAGAGACGATGCATCACCTCTCGTAACCTGCGGTCCCGGAGAAAGACTTAACATTACCTCATGAAATTACACCCGATCACCCCACCTCCATCAACCCCGATTTTCATCACTCCCATCATCCACAGCCACCTCCCGCATCACCCCCCACCCTTAATCACCTCCCCTCCGGCTACCACATCTCTTCTTTCAAGTTAGGGAGCTGCAGGGAGGAGAGGATGATGGTACACCGGTGAGGTGGTTGTCAAGGCTTTGATGGTCATCAGGTAAGGGAGACAGGGGCCGCCGGAAGGGCTGGCATTATTGGATTGCACCACCGTCGACTGGTACGCCATGCCATGTTACATAGATTGTGTCACAAACTCTGCCAAAAGGGGGATTGTTGCCATCTACAATGACCCCTCCTTGGCTTGTGAAGTTTTGAAATAATCTGCAAAAGGTGATTTTGATTTTTAGTCCATTTGATTGAGTCTAGGTCTAGTGCCTTTCACTCCCATTTTGAATAGAATATTCTGATCGAAATTTAAATTGAAGAATGTGCATAAAAACAATGTTTTATTATGCATAAACATGTTTTGATCTGTCCATATGCATTACGGACTTGTCCGATCTTTCAAAAATGGAATTTAAAGAGGATCTTCAGACTCATCATGCGCACGGTATTCCAAAACATGTGCATGATCATCACATAAAACCTTTTCTGACCAATTCTGCATGACCTGGGAAGATCATCTGAAGGGTGTTGCCAAACTAGTTTTCTGTGTGTTTTATGCACATCGTACGCATGACTCGATGGTCCTAGGCATGCGCATGATGTGGAAAGAGTTAGGGTATTTTTACTAGCTTTAAAATATAGAAACAAATAACAAAGAAGGCCTTTCGTCCTGTGGGATGGTCGTCCTGGGATATTTTTAGGTCAGTTTTAAACTTGGTTTGACCTCAGGTTTAGGCTGGTTCTTTGAATGGGCTTTTGGTGTGTGGGTCTTGTGTTGGCTTTAATAGACCTTGGAGAGGGCTTTGAGAGCTGATTTTTCTAAGGGAGAATGAGAGCTTTCTTCTATAAGGGAGGAGGAGATTTCCTTGGGGATCGATCTTCGACGGATAGATCGGATAGAAGCTTGCAAGGAGGTATGTTCCTTGAGCCTTACTAGGGTCTCTACTTGTTGAGCCCTAGAGAGAGAGAAATGTGTAGATCTAGAAGGAGGGAGAAGAAGAAGTCGGGTTGTACTCTCGTTTCACTTGCCGCCTTTTAATAGTGAAGCCCTCCCCAAGCATTTGCTCAAAGTGATTTTTTTCACAAGAGTTTTCACTTAAATCCCTGAGTCGTCTTCTATGCTTGTGGCTTGTTTTATCTTGCACTTGTGATTGGGTTGTTGATTGTTCTCTTTGGTTCATCTCACGAGGAGGAGATCGTCGATTATCATGCTAGAGCCACTGGAGATCAATAGGAAATTCTGGGAAGATAAAACCGAACCAAGGAGGAGAGGCCAAAGTGGACGAGTGGTAGTTCAAGGTGAAGCGCATGGGTTGGTAATCCGAAGAGTTGAAGCACGTCGTTAGAGCTTTGGATGGATCGGTTCCAACAATGAGCCTTCTGTGAATGCAACCCTGCACATAATACCAAAAGAGGGAGCAAAAACTGGGAAAGTGGAAACTGGAAACTGCAGCGTATATATGTTAGAAAATTGGAATCCATACCGTCACCCAGTTTCGACAATCGGTACCCCAGTAAACCGTGATAGTCCACACATCCGTGGTCGATCCAACGAAGTAGATCACTCCACTAGTAGAAAACTAACCGCTAGAAATTGAGATATCAAAGTGTGTTGAGACCCCTTGGAAGTCGCGAGGTATCCTTGCAGACTGCAGAAGAATTATGAATGGTTGCTTGAATGTATCTAATAGATCTATCCCTAGAGTTGCAAAGTCTTGTGCCCACACCTTAACCGTTCATTCGGTGGAGCGGATGATGGAGTTTGACACAGATTCTACTCCTAACTGCATTACTCATATTGTGGAGAATGAAGGTTGTGTTTCTGATGTAGTGCGGCTAGGTGGAAACCTTCTGTCCACCAATTGTATTACCGATTATGTGCTTGGGCCTGGGGCTCCGTGAATAGAATCTCTTTGGTTCGTGCAAAAAAAAAAAAGTCGCTTGCTCTTTGGATATTAACTTTGACATAACCAATTGCAAACAATTAACCAGGATCTTGGAAATCATTTGTAGATGACACTGCAAAGACAGATCGACCGATTGTGCTCAAGCTGGGAAAATTCTTGAATTTTTGGGGTGAGGGTGATGAAGGTGGCTTTCCAATCGGTAAAAGGGCTTGTTCAATGATCCTCGACCAATCCAGGTGGGCTAGCCAGAACTTCTCAAACCTAAAAGGTTTCCGGCCTCGGTGCACCGCAGAAAGTCCTTATGGCTCATCAGCACCACCTTCACCTCCTCCATGGTATTCCATCGTCTCATCAGGGCTCGTGACACCGCATCTGGGGCTAGACCTTACCAACCAGAGCATGCTTCCACCCAGAAGCTCCGTGCTCCGCACCTAGGAGCTCCGATTCTTCCATGTTTGCTCCAATAGGGCCCTGGTTGTAATTCCCAGTAGTAAAGTAAAGTAAAGTACATTTTAGTGTAAACTGGAAATTTTCAGACTGATGATAATGCTGAGAAGTAGAGTTATTCATATTGAAGTATGATGAGATTTTTAAAATTTCACTCAAATTTACTTTACTTCACCGCTGAGAATATAGAAGAATATAAGCAGAGAGGAGTAGCGACAAGACATACATTAAGCACCAACCAACCAACTCTGGCTGATTTTGAATGGCACTATTTATACAAGTTCCTGTAAACACAGATCCTGCAAGGACCATCAAATTTAGAAGTCGGTGGGAAATAAAAAGGGCCGTAGCTCCCAAGGTGATTGCTCTTCTCGAACTTATGGTGTCTTATATCTGCAAAACAAAAGGCACATTATATTTTGACTAGTAAATGCCCGTGCCCACGGCCGCCGCTGCTTTCGGGGTGTGATTCACTTGTTAGAGAGAGAGAGAGAGAGAGAGAGAGAGAGAGAGAGAGAGAGAGAGAGAGAGAGAGAGAGAGAGAGAGTACTAATTAACCTTCCAAAAAAAGTACTAATTAACAACAAATGGCCATTAAATGCCATTGAATAGGTATTTTATCTTTATAGTAGATTTTTAATATCTTTATGTAGGTTTTTAATAGGATTTATGAGGGTATTCACACACGCGAGAGAGGGCTCTGTTGGAATTCTCTCTATTCCTCACTCTCTCTCTCTCTCTTTAGATCTTGACCGACGGCTAGATCTGTCTCGTGTTTTTAATAGGTTAATTTTGCCTAGCTCATTTGATGACCTTAGACGTTCTAGAATTTACTGGTTTTTGGTGATACATTGCGGCCGGCTAAGTTGCTAACGTGCGGTCACCCCCTTCAGTGGTATTTTCGGATTTTTTTTTTTTGGGGATTGATCACCCACCCTTGGATTGGACACACAAAAAATTTCAGCCCGATCCAAGACTTGTAGGCCGTCCAAATGTGTTGATCTTTTATCGGTCGTTCATTTTTTTCGCCATTTTGATCAACACATTTGGACGGCCTACAGGTCTTGGATCGGGCTGAAATTTTTTGTGTGTCCAATCCAAGGGTTGGTGATCAATCCCCAAAAAAAAAAAATTCCGAAAATACCCCCGAAGGGGGTGCCGCACGTTAAGCCCGCACGTTACCGACCGCAATGTATCACTACTCTCTCTCTCTCTCTCTCTCTCTCTCTCTCTCTCTCTCTCTCTCTATATATATATATATATATATATATATATATATATATATGGGGGCGGGGATGCTGGATGCAGCAAGAACGCTGCACCTCAGGCATTGTTTTACCTACCTAGAAATTTTGGAATTTGATGAAATTTGGTGAGGGTGTTGTCTAGGGTAAGGTGATCATCCTCACCAATTTTCATCAAATTCTAAAACTTCTAGGGGGGTCAAATGGTCGAAGCAAAATCAGTCGTCCGCAGTCACCGTTAAAATCTACAGATTTTGCTTCGACCATTTGACCCCCCTAGAAGTTTTGGAATTTAATGAAAATTTGTGAGGATGATCTTCTTACCCTAGACAACACCCCCACCAAATTTCATCAAATTCCAAAACTTCTAGGTAAGTAAACAAGCGAGAGGTCAGCGTTCTTGCTGCACCTCGGGTGCAGGCTCCCCGCCCCCTATATATATATATATATATATATATATATATGGATCAGGTTCAATGGACACTGTTCTTGCACTCAATTTTTTACACCGATTTTCAAACCATAAGATAGAGGTTTCAGAATTTCTTGATTTTTTGTGAGCATAATCATCTTGTCTTAGATAACACATCTACAAAAAATCAGCACATTCTAAAGCCTCTAGACTTATTAAATGTGCTCTTCAAATTAACGATTAAAATGGACGGTTGATAAAGCATGTTTGTTTTGATGTGCTTGGAGGCTTTAGAATGTGCTGATTTTTTGTGGACGTGCTATCTAAGTCAAGGTGATTATGCTCACAAAAAATCAAGAAATTCTGAAACCTCTATCTCGTTGATTTGAAAATCGGTGTAAAAATTTAAGTGCAAAAACAGTGTCCATTGAACCTGACCCTATATATATATATATATATATATATATATATATATATATATATATATATATATATATATATATATATATATAGGGGCATGCTATAATGCGGTATGCGGTAAGTGCGGCATCACACCGCAGCCGTCTGATGCAGTCGCTGTGTGCATCACATGCACGCAGCGGTGCATCAGACGGTTGTAGTGCAGTGCCGCACTTACCGCATGCCGCATTATAGCATGCCCCTATATATATATATGATCAGGTGCTCACCGCCATGCACGATCAACTATACTCACGATCGATCCCAACCATCCATAATGATCAAGTATATGCACAGCTTTGCACCTAACCATTATGGACGGCTGTGATCGATGGTGAGCACCTAATCATTACTCTGTATGTATATGGTGTGTGTGTGTGTGCGCACTAGCTATACATGCAGGGAAAACTTACATTGGAACAAATAGCAGCAGTAAATTATGCCTCCGTGGTTATTTTCTTATGCAACAAGCTCCCTTAATGTTTCAGACTGGAACTGCTACAGGCCTTTTACTAGCCTTTATGCCTCTTATTGCTGTAAAAGCAAAGATTAATAGTGTAAGTATAGAAGAGAAGAATAATAATCAAAATGTGCACGCATGCATGTTCTAGTATTCTACAAGAAAATTGAAAATCATGCCTTCCGCATAATCTTTAGCCCCAAAGACAGCAGAACCTGCAACCAGTGCATTAGCTCCAGCTTCAATAACCTGCCACACATTAAATTTCCAAATCCCAACATTATTGCCTAACTAATCGTAAGGTTAAATGCTAAATATCCTTACATTATTATGATTAAACTTTAATCATTCTGTACAAAAATTATTCTGTACAAAAGCGTGTGCATATGCATATGAGAGTGAGTGAGAGAGAGAGAGAGAGAGAGAGAGAGGTTCACAGCCCTATCAATTAAAACCCCCTCAAAATGCTCCCACCCATTATAATGCATAGCCTAAGCTTCACAAGTACAAAAATGCATTCTTTGACAAAATTTTTGTTAAAGTGCGCTTGAAAATAAATTTGGATTTTTGTAACAAGAACTCCAACTGTAAACTATGGATGCTATAGACAAGATTGGCCTTAATGTAGAAGATACAAATGTGTAGAAGTGTAGAACTATTTCTATGGCTAAGTAAACCAGAACTGAGGTTTTTTTCTTTTTGTAATTAGGGTAATTGATCAATGATGAATAATGACGAGCATTAAATACAAAAAAAAGACAAAGGAGACCAGATATCCAGGGTTGACACTCTAAACACTCCAATACGGAAGCGTAAGCAACTGGAGCCTAACACAAACTGAAGGAGAAAGCTGGAGCCCAACACAAACTGAAGGGGGGTTTAAATATGGAGAAGACGGGCTAAATATTGGATGAGTACAAACACTCCTTGCAGTTGCATACTTTTGTGTAAGTACCATGACTTACTGCAACCTCCCAACAAATGACCAAGAAGGTGTCTTCTATCTGAGAGATTAAGGTGGACATGCATACATAAAATCGAACTTGGTCCTTCATATTAATCCAAACATCCACACTTATTGATCCAAAGAAAATATATAGAAACTTTCACATGTCATCCATAAAAGGAAAAAATAAAGACCCTTTAGGGATTTCTTCTGATTGTTATCAAGAATGTGTTCACCATGTATTCACTATTCATCCACAACAATCAAAAAAGTCATTAACAAATTAGGTACAAAAAAAGGCACCTTATATGCATTCGACGGGCCAACTCCGCCATCCACTTCAATCCATGGGTTCACGCCCTGCATGCCAGAATAAAAGGATATTCTACATAACCTTTGTTTCCCGGGGAAACTGAATTGCTCAAAGAATTCACATATATTTTCATCTTCACCTTTTCCACACATAATCTTCTCAAATCTGATATTTTCTTCACTTGACTCTCAATAAAGCTCTGACCACCAAAACCCGGATTAACCGACATAATCAAGACCAAATCCACCACTGTCCATACAAGAAGTAGAACGTCAGGATTATTAAATATGATCTAGATACGCAGATTTAATATAGCAACTTTAGCAATTTCAACTGACATCTTAGAAAGATGTAGCATACGATATAACCAATGTTCAAAATTTCCATTTCGACCAATATTTCGACACTCTGGATGTGAAAATATTTCAACAGTGAAAATATTGCGGCTTTATAGAAATGGTGAAAATATTTCGTGAAAATATTTGTATTCCCACATATCCATCTAAAAAAATCAACCTTTAGAAATGTATTTGAAATACACATGAAATGTATCGGATGCATATCAGATGAGTATCAGTAAGGAAACGGATATGATACAGATACATAGGGTTTCTAGAAGTATCTGTGCTTTATAGGTGGTGAATCACACCAAATCCATGTTCATTTACAAGTTTCAAATAATACATGCTATGACATGTTATATAATTGGTCTATGCTTCTATCTTTCACAAACAAATTCAAGCAATGATTAGAAATTCCTTAGAGCTGAAACCCACGATGTTATTGTTGTGTTCCTACTCCTAGAATGTAAAGTTCACTTTCTCAATTGATGAACTATGATGATAACATATCAAGGTCAACCTCATACCCATCATTCACAAAAATATATTTGACAATATGCATAACTGTGTAAACTTCATCACTAGGACTACCACTAAAAATATAATTGCTAACATGTGCTACCAAATATCCACGGGCTTCTGAGTGACATCTTCAGCACTTGACGTTTATTCATGCTCAATGGGATTATCGCTGGTTTGATTTTCTTGTCAGATGGCTCTTCTATGTCGCTTTCTGATTTGCTTTGGTCTTGACCAGATAAATAGAAGAGACCAAAGAATCTTCCTTGGTTCAACTTTTTTTTTCGTTCAAATAAAATCCTAAACTCAAAACGTGGACTCCAAACTAGATTTACAATTGGTTGAAGTCCCAAATATGAGGGACCTCCAGTTAAAGTCAAATACAAGGGCGGCCCAGACCCCCTTATGATGCCCATGATGGTGGGTGTTCTTTATTATTCTCCTTGTAAAAAAGTACAGGGTCATGGGATGCATCACCTGGTGCACATCTTTAAGTATTAGAAACAGCGTTCAGAATTTAATGCATAATTTTGCACTTAAAGTACCATTTTCTTTATCTTAAATCAATCCATGAGTCAGATTTATATTTGGACTTCCTCAACACAGATGATGCCATTGGAACAGCTTTAGGCTGATTGATTTCAAACTATTAGTCTTATTTTCCATCAAGAATTTAGGCTTTGTATGATTTATGTAGATTTGGATTCTGATTTCCATAACTAGCAAATAATGATATTGAAATGTCTTATGGCTTCTATGGTTCCTTTTTATGATGCAAACTGCATCTCATTCCACAAAATGGAGATATCCAGCCATTTGCTTAAGGCTACTTGTAAATACAAAGAAAAAGATCTTAGTAAATACAAAGAAAAAGATCTTAGTTAAAAAAATCAGAACAAAAAATTTGAAGAAAACCAAATATAAACAGTATCAAGGGGGACTTGGATGCCTAGTCGTTCTCAAGAAGGATATGCCATGCCATCAGTACTTCAAATATACAATAACTGAAGGGAATGTTAATAGCTGAGATGAAGAGTTTTTTTTTTTTGAGTGGAATTCCTCTCCAAGGTGGAGAGGATGGGGTTAAGCCATACCCCAAGCTATTATTAAAATAAAAGTAGGAAGGGAGTTACATAAGAAGAAGAATGAGGGAAATCAAAGATAAAAATTTAGAAGAAAATCCCAAACTCCAATCCTTAGCCAACCAAGCCATGGCGGACCAGGTCTCTTCGACTGATGCTTGGTTATTCCAAATAATTATAGCGTTTCGTTCTTTCCAGATAGCCCAACTGGTGCAAATAGAAAGAAAATCCCAAGCCACACGAATCTCCTTCTGGATTCTCTTCTTACGCCACAAGGTCCCGAGAGAGAAAATAGATCCCGGATGTCTTCGCACCCCAAGGGCCCGCCTTGAGGCATTTCCAGATCGCCTTCGCAAAGGGGCAGTGAAGCAATAGGTGGTTAGTATCCTCTCGATGTGTACCACAGAACATGCAGTTGACATCAGAGATCCTCGGGTTGTGCCGATGAAGGAGGTGGACCTTAGTCAAAAGTCTATTTCTGAGATAGAACCACATGAAGATGCGACATTTGAGAGGTGTTGGAGATTTCCAAAGATGGGAGGCCACTGGGCAGATTACCTCTATTGATAAATTTGTAGAAGGAGTTAACCGTGAAGGCGCCGGAGGAGGAAAACTTCCAGGAAGAAGAGTTGGCTGTCTGAGAGAGAGAGAATCGGTCAAGGAGTTCGTGAAGTTTCTACAGTTGACCCTGGAGATCGCCCGAAATTGTACGACGGAATTTGACCGACCAAGAGGTGATGCCAGAGGAAGTCGAGGTCTGAGATCTGATGGTTGCCTTCTGATCCCATGCAATGAGGAAAAGATCAGAGAAAAGAGTGGCGAGGGAAATATCACCCACCCACTGGTCCGTCTAGAATTTAATGCCTCGACCATCCCCTAGGATAAGTTTAGTGCCACTCTTGTAGGTAGAAGCCACCCTTTGAATACCCTTCCAAAAAGGTGAAATTTTACCCGATCTCCGACTCCTAGCTTGCGCGGGGTGGAAGCGTTTGAAATACCTCTCTTTGATAACCCGAGACTAGATATCATCTTTACTGTGTTGTAAACGCCACCACCATTTACCTAACAAGGCTTTATTGAAGTCACGCAGGCGAACACCAAGACCTCCCTGATCTCTGGATTTGCAAACAACCCCCCAGTTGACCAAATGGTAAGAGCCTGATTTCCCCTCCTGCCCTTTCCATAGGAAGGAACTGCAGATGGAATCAATGCGCTTGATGACCCAAGCCGTCAAGAAGTAAAAAGCAAAATAGTAGGATGGGATAGCCGAGAGGACCGAATTGACAAGGATAAGCCAACCTCCGAGGGAAAGATGATGGCTTTGCCATCCAGCCAATCGCATTTCAACTTTCTCTATCACTTTGTGCCAATCCTGCCTTTTGAGTCTGGTGTTGCTGAGATGAAGAGCAGGAGAGTGGGAGAAATTGGAGAGACAATGCATATTGATATCCTACGATCTTAATCAATCAGGATACTGTAAATTGTCTTTTAAAGTGATTATGGTATCTGACGAAGCTATAAAGCCCAATTCTAATAGGTGACTAATTCAGCTCCCCATAGAAGTAAATTCTGTGTAATATAAAGTGCTTCAGCAAGCTATCCTCGTATAGCATGCAGTGGCATCCAATTGTCCCAATAATTTTACTTC
This sequence comes from Chamaelirium japonicum, assembly GCA_947650365.1. NCBI lineage: Eukaryota > Viridiplantae > Streptophyta > Magnoliopsida > Liliales > Melanthiaceae > Chamaelirium > Chamaelirium japonicum. The sequence goes on from OX393558.1 coordinate 18,441,449, forward strand.
CGAGGCAAACTTCTTGAAAATGATAATGTCTTATTCAAGATGTATATCACAATTCTTACCATCAAGCACATACTCTATGGCACTTAATGGGGTAGCAGGATTCAAGACAACTCCAGCTTTTGCTCCCAGACTTTTAATCTGAAATCATATGAAACAAATATATGATAATAACCTGTCCAAGGAAATGTCAAATATTCCAGCTCAGACCTAAGTCATCAAGCTAATCAAATAGACCCATTCTGGGCATGTAATAGGATAAAAACATATACAGAACACAGCAAACAAATCTTTAAGTGCCCCTAATACATATAATGAATTGCCAGAGCAATGCCATATTTACTTATTCGTAATGAGTAAACCTAACTTAAAAACACCCCAAAAGATCTTCCAGTGGGACAGCTTCGCCATCTCACATATCTAATCATATCATGGAGTTCTAAATGTGATTTCATTCGGTAACAAAAACTTCCAGTAGCATACATATGATTTTTAACTAGTATACTTACATGCACTGTCCTAATATTCAGCTTAGACCAATAGAAACATATAAAGACAACAACAGTAGAATAGTTGAGAGAATGATTTCATGCAAATGTAAAAGATGGGTTTCTTGAAATACAAGAAGAATGATATGTGCATCTTTGAAATAATGCTAACTTATTTATACTGTTTGATTATTCGGTTCCCTGAATGAAAGAAAAAATGCTTGAAAATAATATAATATATTATATATGGATGCCAGAAAAGTCAAGCAAGTTTTCAAATTATTGAAAATTTCTCAAATTAATACATGTTTTATTTTTCGACTGGATATATTGTCCAAGTCTTATTACAACTTAATGAAGATTTCAATAATCAAGAAAAAAAAAATCAAATCCCAAGTTGTTTTTCTGGTCTTATCACATACCAATATTTGTTTGAATTTTCTTTTACTTATAAATATTTCTTATTTTTTCCATATCCTCTTTTAATTTTACATTGCCAACAATTTCTTGACTTCTTCTCATTATGTTGATTGGAAAAAGCTTACGTCCTAAATTAATCCTAAATCGCAACATTTAAACAAGGTACTTCACTAATATAACTCAACAGACGTGGAATGATATCCAAGTAGGAATATTGTTTTTCTCATAGAGGATAAATAATGGTTGAGTTGAAAGTCCGTGATGAATCAACTATTGCAGTATATGAGACAAGAAGGAAGAACGAGAGAGAGAAAGAACTGACCTACAAAGGGGGACGTGCAGTCGGCCAAGCTGGAAGAAGACACATAGACTAGACTCCAAAGAACCTAAACATGCATGCTGACCCCTCTCTTTCATAAATGGAATTATGTTCAATTAAGAGTCCGGATCCTAGTGGAAGTGCTCGTTTTCAATCTTGTCCAATCTCCAAATTAAAGAAAGAGGACTATTTTTAGCTTGCATAGGACTCAAGAGTTCAAGTAAAAGTAGTGCACCTAACCCTTGTCTAAGAAAAGTAGGAGGGTCGGCCCACCATGTGAACCCCATGTGAATCTTTTCACTTGGACTACTAGTAATTGAAGTGAAAGAAAAGATAGGAGGAAGAGGAGATTGGGTTGTTAATGTACATATAGATGGGTCGGGTTTACTGTACAGTCGGGTCTGATTGTATAGTTATACATGTACATATATTGGGCTTGAGTCCCTCAATGGAATGCATTCTATTTCTCTCCAAACCCTAGCCGTCATCTCCTAACATGGTATCAGAGCTCTAGGGTTCTCCTGTGCGGCGACGTCGACGACGGATCTCCCCCTCCGGCAGCACCTCCCTCCTCCCTTCACCCGATCAGCTGATCAACCACCCACCCACCCCCCCCCCCCTTCCTGCCGTCCGACAGCCACCGGACCACCTCCTACCGCCCGACAGCAACCCCCGGCCCTCCCTTCCTGCCGTCCGACAGCCACCGGCCCACCTCCTGCCGCCCGACTGCCTCCCGGCACCAACCGCAGCCCCCTCCGCCCCCTCTGCATCACCCGGCAACCCCCTCCGCCCCCTCCGCACCACCCGGCAGCCCCCTCCACCCCCCTCCGCACCACCCGGCAACCCCCCTCTGCCCCGACAGCCCACCCGCATCCCTCCCAGCACACCCCCGCCCCCTCCGCCCCCCTCCGCACCCTCCGCAACACCCGGCAGCCCCTCCGCCCCCCTCTACACCACCCGGCAGCCCCCTCCGCCCCCCTCCGCCCCATCCGGCAGTTCCCTCTGCCCCGACAGCCCACCCGCACCCCTTCCCTCAGCACCCCCGGCCCTCTGTTGAGCCTTCTCCATGGCTTCTCCTGCCGTACCGTCCGTCGTTGCGATCTCTCCACCGCTAAAGGCGGTCGCTTTTCAGTTGTCATCGGCCAGCGACTGGCCTGATTGATCCCTCACCGTCGAGGTCGCGCTCTCCAGTCGTGATCTGTGGGGCCACATCACCAGCGAGGATCCACCTCCCTCTGACTACTCCGGTTCCTCCTCTGTCACCAGCAGTGCAGCGTCCTCTGCTGCGACTGCTACCACGGCCACCACCGTTGCTGTTCTTACGTGGCGCCGCCACGATCAGGCCATCCGGGCGTACCTTCTGGACTCTGTTGCTCGTCCGCTCCTTGCTCCCATCGGCCGTCTTCCGACAGCGCGCGCGATGTGGGAGTATCTCCGGGACCGTTTTCTCCCGCGCGGAGGCGCACGCCGGCATCAGCTCATCTGTGACTCGCAGTCTGCCCGTCAGGGGGAGCGCACTATACAGGACTTCTTCAGTCAGATGAGTGCCTACTGGCATGAGCTGGACTCACTGATCCCGGAGCGGTGTGCCTGCCCCCGCTCTCGGGATTTCCAGCGCTACCTCGATGAGGGCCACCTGCACCAGTTCCTAGCAGCGCTTCGGCCGGACTTTGCTCTCATAGCTGCCCAGCTCCTGCACCGAGAGCCACTCCCTCGGCTAGAGGATGCTCTACTCGCCTTGGTCGACGAGGAGACCCGTCTTCAGACTCAGGGCGCTCGTCCTCCTCCACTTGCTCCTAGCTCCGACACTGTCCTGGCAGCCGGGTTCTCCGATGAGGCTGTCTTCTGTCACTACTGCAATGAGCCCGGCCACATGAAGCGTGAATGCCCTACACGTCCTCCACGCAACCCCCGCTGGGGTCCGGATGAGAGAGCCCCACGCTGGGCTTCGACTTCCCGCAACGATCGACGCGGCGGTCGAGGTGGACGGAGCCGTGGACGTGGTTCGTCTTCTTTCCGCCACTTTGGTGGTACAGCGGCTACTGTAGAGGCCTCGACGCTCCCCACTGCTACTACAGCACCTTCTCAGCCTGAGCCGGACCGTCTTCAGCGCCTCGAGGAGCTCCTTTTTCGCCACCTAGCCTCCACCTGCTCCGCGACTGCGCACGGCTTGTCTGCCACCTCTGGTACTACTGCTCCATGGATCTTCGATTCGGTGCCTCCTGTCACCTTACCTTTGACTCTACTGTCCTCACGGACTGTTCTCCCACTACCACCCACCAGGAGGTTCGCACTGCGGATGGGACTCTCGTCCCTATTCCGCAATGCGGCTCCATCACTACCACCTCTGACCCTTCTGGTCGCCTGACCTTACCACATGTCCATCATGCCCCCCGTCTTAATATTAATCTGATCTCTATCAGTTCTCTTTGCGACTCTGGCCTGACTGTCACCTTCATCCCTTCTGTTTGTGTTGTGCAGGATTCGCGGACGGGTCAGAGGATTGGGCTGGGCCGTAGGGCAGGAGGACTTTACCAGTTGGACCATCTACATGTGTCGTCCGTTGCGTCTGTTATGTCTGTCACCTCTGATGCCGACCTGTGGCACAGAAGGTTAGGTCATATATCGAGTGATCGACTCAAAAGCGTATTCCGTTCGGGCGCTTTGGGTCGAGCGTCTTTCTCCCCCCTCTCTGTTTGTACGGGTTGTAGACTGGCACATCATCTAGCTCTTCCATTTTCTGCTAGTGCTTCCCAGTCTGATGCTTTATTTGATTTAGTCCATTCGGACATTTGGGGTCCTGCTCCTGTTGCATCTCTATCGGGTTACCTGTATTATGTGTGCTTTATCGATGATTATTCTAGGTGCACCTGGGTTTATCTTATGCGTCATCGATCTGAAGTACCTCACATCTTTAGGAGATTCACCACTATGATACACACTCAGTTTGGTCGGCGCATCAAGACCTTTCGGTCTGATTGTGCCAAGGAGTATCTCTCATCTGAGATGCGTGAGATTCTTCAGTCTCACGGCACTCTTCACCAGCAGTCCTGTCCTCACACCCATGAGCAGAACGGCGTTGCCGAACGCAAGCATCGTCATGTCCTTGAGACTGCACGAGCCTTGCTTCTCTATGCGTCTGTTCCTCACTCCTACTGGGCTGAAGCTGTTATGACGGCTGTCCACCTCATCAATATCACTCCGTCGTCTGCTCTGTCCGGTGCCACCCCTTACGAGCGCCTTCACTCCAGCCCACCTGACTACTCTCTTCTTCGCACGTTTGGCTGCACGTGCTTCGTTCTTCTCCCTCCCCATGAGCGCACCAAACTTTCTGCGAGGTCTGTTAGGTGTGTTCACTTGGGGCTCAGTCGGGAGCACAAGGGGTATCGCTGCTATGATCCCTTAGCTCGTTGGATCCGTGTCTCCCGTCACGTCTCCTTTGTTGAGGATGTCCCTTATTTTTCACCTGAGTCTCGGGATCTTTCCTTGCCTCCTGCGTCATCCGCCTTGCCCTCCTCACATCTCCATATCCCTGTTCTATCCCCGGTTTCTGTTGCCCCATCCACGCCTACTCCACCTCCATCTTCCCCGCCACCTCCACCACCACCACCACCACCACCATCACCACCTCCTCCGTCTCCCTTGCCACCTCCTCCACCACCTGTTACTCGTGTCTATGTTCGTCGGTCTGCAGCTCCTCCTCCAGAGTCGGTTCACACTGGTACTCCCTCGCCTGATGCTGCTGCCCCCTCCTCCCCGGTCGTGGATCCTGCTCCTGTTCGACGCTACCCGGCGCGCGAACATCACCCTCCTGCCAGATATGACTACTCTCCTGACAGGTTTGGTTACTCTGTTTTTCCCTCTGACTCTCCTGACTCTTCTGGCTACTCTGCCAGTGTCTCCTATTCACCATCCTTTCAGGCCTTTCTTACTGCTATACACACCCATCGGGAGCCCCAATCGTACCGTGAGGCAGCATTACATCCAGAGTGGCGGCAGGCCATGTCAGTTGAGCTTGAGGCTTTTCAGCGGACCCAGACCTGGGAGTTGGTGCCTTGTCCCTCCGGGGTGGTGCCTGTTAGCTGCAAGTGGATATTCAAGGTCAAGACTCGACCTGACGGATCCATTGAGCGGCACAAGGCTCGCCTCGTTGCTCGCAGCTTCTCCCAGGAGTTTGGGATTGACTACGAGGAGACGTTTGCTCCAGTTGCTCGGATGACTACTGTGCGCACCCTCTTAGCTGTGGCAGCTGCTCGAGGGTGGCCTCTCCATCAGATGGATGTCACCAATGCGTTTCTCCACGGTGATCTCTCCGAGGAAGTCTACATGGCTCCTCCTCCGGGCACTTCAGTTCCTCCAGGGCACGTGTGTCGGTTGCGCCGAGCTATCTATGGGCTCAAGCAGGCCCCTCGTGCCTGGTTTGAGCGATTTCGCAGTGCAGTTCTGGCCGCCGAGTTTGTTGAGCGTCACTCCGACTATGCCTTGTTCACTCGCTCCTCCAGTCAGGGCATTGCAGTTCTTCTCCTCTATGTGGATGATATGATCATCACTGGGGATGACAGTGCCACTATCGCCTCTCTCCAGTGGCACCTCCAGAGTCAGTTTGAGATGAAAGATCTGGGATCTCTTCGCTACTTCTTGGGCCTTGAGATTGCCCGGTCAGCTCGTGGTCTGTTGGTCTCCCAGCAGAAGTACATTTCCGATATCCTTGCTGATGCTGCCCGTACTGACACGCGCACTGCTGATACACCCATGGAGCTCAATTTGAAGCTTCTCGCTACAGACGGTGAGCCGCTCCAGGATGTCTCCCGCTAGCAGAGGCTGGTTGGGATGCTCGTCTATCTCATCATGACCCGGTCAGACATTGTCCATGCTGTTGGCATTGTCAGTCAGTTTGTTCAGGCTCCACGGTCAGTACACTATGCAGTTGTTCTTCGGATTATCCGCTACCTCCGGGGTACCATCACCCGTTCACTACTGTTTCCCTCCACCTCTCCGTTGGTGCTGCGTGCCTACTCCGATGCAGATTGGGCAGGAGATGCAGCCACTCGTCGATCGACTACAGGATACTGTGTGTTTCTGGGTGATTCACTGATTTCGTGGCGCAGCAAGAAGCAGGAGTCTGTCGCTCGCTCCAGCACCGAAGCCGAATACAGGGCTATGGCTTCCACCACCGCCGAGATTGTCTGGCTTCGCCACCTTCTGCTCGACTTGGGAGTGGTGATATCCGGGCCCACCCCTCTCTTCTGTGACAACCGGAGTGCTATTCAGATTGCTAGCAACCCGGTCTTCCATGAGCGAACAAAGCATATTGAAGTTGATTGCCATTATGTTCGCCAGGCGTTTATCGACCACACCATCTCCCTGCCTTTCATTTCATCATCGGAGCAGACTGCTGATTTTCTGACGAAGCCCCTGACGTTTGCTCGCTTCCGACATTTTCTAGGCAAACTCTCGGTTCATGATCCACCGTGAGTTTGAGGGGGAGTGTTAATGTACATATAGATGGGTCGGGTTTACTGTACAGTCGGGTCGGATTGTATAGTTATACATGTACATATATTGGGCTTGAGTCCCTCAATGGAATGCATTCTATTCCTCTCCAAACCCTAGCCGTCATCTCCTAACATGGGTATCCAACCCTTATAGTAGTTATAGTTATAATACTAGCATAATAATCACTATTGGCAGAGGTGTAGTTACTAAGTCCACAAGAATCCTTTATCTAATAAAAGAGCCTATGACTACCATTTTCAGTCATTTCCCGAGTTCTCTAGATTGCTGCTTCTTTTTCTATGACTTTTGTTGTAATTGACTTGGTGAGATGCCTCATTTTGTAGGTACGATGCTTAGGAAACGCTAAGGTGCAATGCCTTGATGACCCGCTGAAAGTGAGACTCTTCTAGTACAAATTTATACTTCATTAGTTGCCTGCTAGAAGTGTGACTCTTCTAGTACATATCTTTACTTTATTAGTGATGTTTTCTCTTATATTTTGCATCCATATTATTAGTTTTTGCATCAATGCTAGTTTATATTCATAGTTCAAATAATCTGTAGGCCTAGATCGACCACAAATGTCACATTGATCTTCCGAAACTTAGAATTTCTGCTACATATTTTCAAATCCAGAAAACACACATGAATTATGATCCCTATATGATCCTCGTCAGACTATGAACCGTTTTAGATTCACATCCTTCTTGATAGTATGCTTCCTCAAATCAATCTCAATTTCATCTTTGACCACTTCTCTAGTGGAATTATGGATCAATTTCAGATCTGATCTTATCTACGTAATTCTGAGATATCCCAAATTAACCCAATTCATATATCCACCAAAGTCCTTTCTCCTCCTGCACCAGCAAGAGCGGAAAAACTATGCAGATATCATTCCAACTAAACATGTCAAGTTGCATCAGACACACCTCCTAGTTGCTATATTACAAGAGAAGTAAAAGCAAGAACGTGAGGTACAAAAAACATCATTATGGATAGAAAGCTAGTTCAAACAAATCAAAACACATTGCTCAATTAAACAATTTTGTGCAGGACCTGCTCTGAATACTAACTAGCGGTGTCACTTTGACTTACACTATCACCATTTCATGATATAGTGAGTACTGACACTACATACTTTATCATTGCCTATCTCTGACGGAATCAAAGCCCAAAATATAAGAGATATCATGTGCCAAATTGCATCCAATGGCACTTAAGCCATATATAAACTGCCACAAAGCAGATTTCTTATTTTTATGAACTTATAATTAGCTATGTTGCAACTCCACTTGCACCAAATTGCAATGGTAGCTGCATTAGCATCCATCGAGCGTCGTGGCAGCATTATTGCACACAGAAGTGCACCATGGGAATACTAATTTCTGAGGTAAAGTCCTGCGGTTATATGTATTACACATGAGATTGCAGACAATTTTTCTTGGAGGACATACTTGCTAAGTTCTATTTCAAAGGAACATGCATTCATGTACTGAAGCCACGGATGTCATAAACACCAATTTCCATTTGTATGAAAAAGACTACTTGCAATAATTCCTGGTAAAAGACAAATATATGTAGATCCACTAATAACTAATATCCACAATATAGGGAAATAAGCTTTGATATCTAATACTATTGCAAGGAAACAACCATGATAACTAATAATCTCTAATATATAGTAGTTACTTAAAATTTTGGATGCCCTAGATTAGTTCTTAGAATGTTATGCATTGTTTCTAAACAAAAGTATGGGTATATCCGTATATTTATGTAAATATGCTATATATGTATCATTTGCAACTAGGCAGATTCTATTATCCTAGTTACGTTGGGACTCCATCTATTCTCTCTATGAGGAGGAGGTTAAAACTTCCATTAACTAGTTCAAGAAGTTTTGAGCGTTCCATATTGTCCTCATAGTTCTAAGATCTTTGTTTGATAAGGAAGTTTAAGAAAACCAGTGCTAGATCAAGAGTGCAAATTAAAACCTCCAGTCCATGATACTTAACTTTTATTGCTTCTTCTGCTCAAAGTATGTTATAGCCACCATTTCTTTAAGACCCCAAGGCTGACATGCCAAGGAAGGTCTCTTCAAAAGAGACTAAGTATCTGTCAGAGGATAGGAGGTAAATCCCCATGAGTCCACAGGTCCTTCACATGAGATGCAGGAAGTGGTGAGCTTGGGTCACTGTGGGAACCAAGGCAGTGTAGCCACCATACCAAGTCTCTGTGCTCGAGGTGCAAGGAGCTCTTTCTGAGAGGGGTCTTCATCTTCGCGATGACAAATGCAAAAATTTCAATGAATAGCCGATCCCCTCCATTCTTACAAAGACAAGCCTCTACCCTAATGCATTACGATTGGGATAGTCGCTCCAAGAGCAAAAACACCTCATTGTTACAGAAGGTTGAGGACTACAATGGACAAGGTATGAGAATAAACCTCATAAGAAGATTGTCTTTGACAGTAGAGAAATATTGTCATATGTAACTAATTTTGTGAGGACCTCCATGTATAGCCTTTCCAGGGCAAACAGTCGTGTAAGTCATAGATCTTCCACGATCAAGGAAGGTAAACCTCCTCTGTTATATATAAGCCTCCTATGGTTGCATCAAGGACCTCTGCCCTATGATTACAATGGGTTGGTGGTTTAATGCTCCCCAATAAGCTTATATGGAAGACCTAGTCTTCCTAAGTGGTTGGGAAGCACAACTAAGGGGTGCTCACAGTGGACAGAGGGGCACAAGTATTAAGCATGGCTCCTCTGTTTCGCAAAACAGAGAAAAAAAAAATGGTCTCCCTGCTTGGGAGCAGCACAGGACAGGGGCTAGGGACTGGACCTAAGGCTGCCAATGCACGGGGGTGGCCAAGAGGACCCGGGCTGCGACTTGGGAACGACAGCAAGGCCGGGCAGTGATGGGCCGGTGCAGGCAAAGTCGGGTTGAGGCTGGGATGGTGCGGGAAGGGCTGGTGCACGACTAGCGGAGCATAGGGTGCCGTGAAGTGAGCAAATACTTGACAAGATATATGCAGCAACTTTATTCTATATTGCAATATATGAACAAGAACATTTTCATTAATATTTACAAGGTGTGAGAATCTAGTTTCCTCACGTGAATCCGGAGAATTTCAAACCTATAAAGAACCATCTCACGGTTCATTTCAGGCAACTTTTACAAGCTTTCTTTGCAATTCCCTACCATTAATATTTAGTTATGTTACTTTATTGCTACTTGATTTCAACCATGTCCTACATATATCACCTATTGCTTAGGTTTTTGACATTTCATTGGCATCCTAAGCAGTTCCCCCAAAACATCCAATGTTACACTCTTCAACCTAAACTCTTTTATTTGTTGTATATAAATACCAGAGAACATAACCTTTTTAGATCCACACCTATATCATTCAATATTGTTTAATTTAAGCCGCTCAAACCTATTTAACCTTTGAAATCCTACACCACTTCACTTGCCACGACATATCACTTGAATGCTTTTTCTATGATCCACTTTTTAGCTCCCTCTTCAAATCTCTTCAAGATCCCTACATCTCTCTACTCTTAGGGTTTCATCTTGCATTGTCTCCTTTCCAATTTTCTTCCTATACATTTGCTAGCTCATGATCATCGTTCTTGATGCTTTCGGATTCTTTCAGTCTTGGTCTTGCTTGGTATTTGGCGTTTTGCGGACTTCCTTTCATCGATGCTACTCCCTTTAGTCTGTTATTTTGCCATGCCTAGTTTTCACCTTGACCTTGTGTCGTATCAGATCTAGCCTTGTGTCATATCGGCATGCAATCCATGATCCAAGGTTCGAGGTCCTCCCAAAGTAGCGTTCAACCTCATATTTAGCCATTTATAAAGTTCATTTACCAGAAGCATGCCACCAATCATTCAATGGTCACTATTTTAATGTCACGCTGCATCACTCACTGCCATCCTAGCCTGACGCGTAAAGAAAAGTTAGCCATCAACTGAATTTCACATTGTTGGTGCTTCGGCTACTTGTAACTCCATCATGGAAGTGCAGCCTCCAGGCGTAGCTTCAGCTTAGTCTGTAACTGCACTGGGGCTACTAGTAACAAAGATTCATGGTCACATGGGTTGCTGCACAACATACAAAGTATTTCCCCTTTCTTTCCATTAAGTCTTCTCTAAAAGATGGTTCGTATTCAGTGGTGAAGTCATGGTAGATCTTCCACTATGAGTTCCAAGGCAGGAAAGGGCTTGGAGATAGGTGGTGTAATGGCCCATTACGTTGTTCATATATGTATGAACTATCCATTGTTGACATATTCTGTATATTAGTATGCACGAAGTCTGTACAATTAGTGTCATTATGTCTGTATAGACTGTTTACCCCACAACATGGTGTCTCCTTATCAGGGTGAATCATTAGTACATTTATTTTGGCATCATACACTAATAACAGTTTGAGATGTTCATTTCCAACCAAGTTTCAGCAATCAAGCTCTAGTACACACAAGTTAGCATATCTAGTAGGTTGAAGATTTCTTAAATTGCACCAATTATACATAATTACTATTTATTCAACCTCTAGTTCAAATATATGTTTTAGTGGTAATCACCTGATTTACTGTCCGATGCAGATGGATAGTGGAAGATTGCTCACAATGGACGCTCACAATGTCTGCACCTGCCTTGATAAAATCTGGAACTCGCTGATCAGGCTCCACGATCATCTGCAAATTTAAAGCAACGAGTTTGTATATCATAGTAGCCAGAAACTGAAGAGAACTATTGTAAATTTACATCAAAATATGATCAAACAGTTCAAGTAACCATCGGAAAACTTGTGCAAGTTGTAATCATGTGTAAAAAGTCAATAAGAAAAGAAAAATGATGTACCAGATGCACATCCAATGGTAGATCGGTTACTGGGCGCAAGGCATCAACTATGAGAGGACCGATGGTGATATTCGGCACAAAACGCCCATCCATTACATCAACGTGAATCCAGTCACACCCTGCCACTTCCACTGCTTTTACCTAAATGTATTATGCTAAAGTTCAATTCTTATCAACTACACATACTAACTGTAAAATCTTCATGTCTAATAAACTTCCATAAAAACAGGCAACAAATAAATTGAGAAATGAAGAATTTGAATTAACAGAGACATTTTCAATGAGTCACATTTTATATCAATGGAGATGACTCCGACTATCTTGCTGAATAGCTTATTACCAAACTACTTTACTATCGTTTATAGGATCTTGTTAAGTCATCGTCATTATTGTTAACATATTTTGTCCAGAAATGAACAAAATGTTAAAGAGAAGTACTAGCAAGATTTATGTAAACATTTAAAAAGAGAGACAGCATTCATGCTCAGAACTCAAGCTTAGCTGGCGGTCACGAAAAAAAAAAAAAAACTGTTGCTTAAGATCCACAGTAGTAAACATGCATACATACAACTAGAAGACATTTTTTGATCTGCCATATGTTTATGTTGTTCTAATCATGGAGGAAAACTGATTTTCTTTCCTATCTGTCCTCTCCTTACGCTACACCAGTTCATCGACTTTTCTTTCCTTTTCTTTCCAGAAGTCCAATCATCGATGGAATGAATTATTTCGCCGGCTGCATGCCCTCCCAAAATATGCCTAACCTTTTTTCTTACTTTACAAACCAGGCTCCCTAACCTTCTTACTATGGCTTTGTATGAGCAAAATTTGGTTTTACTCAAGTATAAATTTCAAAGGACTCGCTTCGAGGGAGCGGAGTACAAAATATATCAGGAGATTGCGGGGAAATCCGTCTAAGATCATTTGATACTCAATTTCGAAGTACAAAGATTACAACAAGTAAGAGAAATGAAAAGAGAAGAATGTTGCGGTGCTTGATCCTTCCGGACTTTGCGTGTGATCGGCTAGGGGCTTTGCTTTACTCTTCTTCTTCTTAAATTTTCACTTGTTCTTCGCTCGTTCTTCGACTTGCTTTGAACTTGAATCTTCAATCTTTGACCTCCGATCTTCTTCTTTGATCTTCAATCTCCGATTTTCTTTGGTTTGCTTCGATCTTCGATCCTTCTTCTCCGGAATTTCTTGGAGCTTTGAAGAATCTTCGGTTGGGAACTTGGTAGACCCTTCTTCTATGGCAAAAGATCTACTCTAATCCTTCTATCTTCCTTCCAACCCTTCTCTTTTTTTCTTTTCCTCCCTCCTTTTATAAGGGTCAAAGTAGTTATTGTAGAGAATAACTACTTCGGGTGGTTGAAGTAACCCCCAAGTGGTTTCCATAACTTTCTTGGATGGTTAGAGTAACTTCCAGGTGGTTTACATAATTTTCCTTGATGGTTGGGATAACTTCCAAGTGGTTAATCCCCTTGATGATGGTTAGGATAACTTCCAAGTGGTTTTATAACTTCCACTAGTAGTTAATCCCTTTGAATTTTAAATTTCTCCCTCCGTTTTTCTTTTATGGTAGACGTTTGAGTGAACCGGTCTATCTTAGTCGACTTGTGGTTCGAGTACTGAATCCGAGTCAACTACTACGAGTCTGCGACTCAAACTTCGACGAAGTTAACTCTTGATCCAGTCTTTTTCTGACTTGGTGGACTTAACGAGTCTATTGAACCCGATGTAAGCTTACTTGTAGGCGTTTGCACTTGGTTATTCCTCGGCCTTGTATATCGGCTTATCGAATGATGCATATCTCTAAGTTGATTTCTACTGGCTTAGAGATAGTCTTTGGATGATGGAGATATGACATTTTTCTTACTCTCCCATTTTCAGACTTAGTCAAATTTCTTAGTGTAGATAAAAATTTCTCTGGTTATCAGGGAAATATTGCCTTCCAGACTTAGCCAAATTTTTTAGTGCAGATAGGGATTTCCCTGATTATCAGGGAAATATTGCCTTCCAGACTTAGCCAAATTTCTGAATGCAGAGAGAGATTTCCCTGGTCATCAGGAAAATATTGTCTTCCAGACTTAGTCAAATTTCTAAGTGTAAAGAGAGATTTCCCTGGTCATCAGGGAAATATTGTCTTTCAGACTTAGCCAAATTTCTGAATGTAAAGAGAGATTTCCCTGATCACTAGGAAAAATATTATCTTCCAGACTTAGCCAAATATTTGAGTGCAGCGAGAGATTTCCCTGGTCACTAGGGAAATAATGCCTTCCAGACTTAGCCAAATTTCTGAGGGTAGAGAAAGATTTCCCTGGACATCAGGGAAATAGTGTCTTCCAGACTTAGCCAAATTTTTTAGTGCAAGGTGAGATTTCCCTGGTCATCAGGGAAATAGTGCCTTCTAGACTTAATTTCTCTGGTCATCAGGGAAATATTGCCTTCCAGACTTAGCCAAATTTCTGAGTGCAGATCGAGATTTCTCTAGTCATCAGGAAAACAGTGCCTTCCAGATACTGTTTTAAAACTCAGAAAAACTCGGCCGAGTTAGACCGAGTAGACTCGACTCAGACAGATTTCGAGTCGAGTTATTTGTCTGAGTTGGAACGAGTTTGGATAAAACTCGGCCGAGTCGGACCGAGTCGACTCGACTGACTTTCGAGTCGAGTCCGGGTTTCGAGTTTTTGAACAATGCTTCCAGACTTAGCCAAATTTCAGAGTACAGAGAAAGATTTCCCTGGTCATCAGGGAAATAGTGTCTTCCAGACTTAACCAAATTTCTGAGTGCAGATCGAGATTTCCGTGGTCATCAAGGAAATAGTGCCTTCTAGACTTAATTTCCCTAATCATCAGGGAAATAGTGCCTTCCAGACTTAGCCAAATTTTTGAGTGCAGATCGAGATTTTCCTGATCATCAGGAAAATAATGCCTTCCAGACTTAGCCAAATTTCTGAGTGTAGGGAAAGATTTCCCTGGTCATCAGAGAACTAGTGCCTTCCAGACTTAGCCAAATTTCTCAGTGCAGATCGAGATTTCCCTGGTCACTAGGGAAATAGTGCCTTCCAGACTTAACCAAACTTCTGAGTGCAGAGAAAGATTTCCCTGGTCATCAGGGAAATAGTGCCTTCTAGACTTAGCCAAATTTTCAATATAGTTGGAGACTTCCCTAGTCATCAGGGAAAATAGTCTTCTAGACTTAACCAAATTTTTGGTTTTATGGCTTTAGACAAATTTTGATGTCTACAGGCACACGGGCTAATCAAACAAGATAATGTAAATGGAGAAAAAGGGAACAAAAGGAAGGATGCATCATTGGTCATGTGTGAACCACTACCCGCAGTCTTGTTTTTTCTTTTCAGTTTACAATAAAAATGAACTAGGGCTCTGTTAAGGTTAGTTGTTTGGAGTTTGGATCAAAATCAATCCATTTCAGCCATTTTGGAGTGGTCTCGGTTGACACTAAGACCCAAACACCCTGAGACTTGGACCCCAGGTTATATGAGACCCGGGTCGACTGGTTTTTCATTGGTTGCAATCCAAAGACACTATTATGGGTGTAATGTGTCTGAAACCAGCTGAGAACGTTTTTTCCCTTTTGGGTGGGATGGAGTTTGGGCTTTTTTTTTTCTTTTCTTCGTCTTTCTTTTATTTGTGATGGTAATTTGCTTGAGAACCTTTTATCTTTAAAACATCAAATATCAATTTTTATGTTTATCTTTCTATACCTTAATCTCTATTTATGGTACGTTTTAGAAGTAAGAGGTAGATAGCCCTTCAATATCTTTTGGGAGTAGTCATGAGCAAAATTCGTTAAAATAGGAACTCCAACTTCATAATTGCATCATAACAGTGTTATCATCTTGATGGATTCGTTGCATATATCAAAAGGGTCCAACACCAAACTTACTTTTTGTTCATTTTTTGCCAAATGGCATGGGGACTTAAACTATGGTCCAAAAATGGCATTTCATTTAGAGGCCTTTCGCTACCATCGCCGCTCAACTCTAGCTCAACCTTTGCTCACGTTAAGGCTTAGCCTATTTTCCTTTTAACTACTTTTTTTAATATTTATTGGTTTCAATTTTTTTCTCACCAGACCTCTCTGTTGACAATTTGCATTGATCAGGTTTTTGGCACCATCTTAGAGAGTTGACATCAAACTGATAGTCGGTTGTCAACCTTTTGTGGAGACTTCTTAATTAGAGTTGTGCACTATAGTCGATCCCATTTTAATGGGATAAGACTTGAATAATGATGATGAATGGATTTTGAATTTTCACTTATCATATATGTATACTTGTAACATGAATAAAGAAATTGGATATCTGCTATTATGATAGTTTTTGCTCTTTGTTGACCACCAATTACATTTCATATTTGCTTACTTGACAGATAATTGAACTCAAGTTACTTTTTCATACTTGGTACTCTAACGGAGTTAGCTACTTGCTTAGTAGACTCAATACTAGGGACACCTTACACGTACTCAGGAGCTCACCATTAGAGACACCGTATACACTATATGCCATTGATTATCACCAAACTATATGATATATAGTAGTGCCTAATATGGTTTTGTTTGACATCTACTGTTTCACTAATTATTTTATAACTATTTTGGAATCAAAACTATCAAAACTCAGACCAAAGTCATTGAAACCTCTGAAACTACCAAAGCCAAAACTTCGGGAGGGGGACTAAAGGAGAAAAGTAACTGAAACTTTAAACCATGTTTTATCTTGATTAATAGCATGAAAATTAACCTAAGTCATCAAATTAGCCCTCAATTTTATCTCGTCATATAATCCAAGTTTTCCACTTAAGCAGGCTAAAAATTAATAATCTTGCTAATTACATGAAACCTTTATTTATATGCTCCTAAAAGTAAACAATAGGCACATGTGTGCCAAAACAACACCGATTTGTCAAAATTCAAAGCCATGTCTTCCTCCAAGCACTGGATTGCAGCGAAATTATACCAACAAATTTAGTTATCAATAGTTTTAGAAAGATACAAGCTCAAGTCATGAAAACAATAAAGGTAGTGTCTTCGCATAAGTCAAGTGCATGCGGAAAAAAAGAAAGAAAGAAGAACACAGGAAATGGATCATCATATTTAAACTTAAAGTGATGGCCAAATCAGGTTTCAGTGCAAAACATGGAATGAGCTTCCTTACAACAAAATGAAAGTGAAGTGTTGAAAGCATATGCATTGAAGTTACTAGATTCAATAAAATTCTTGTTTTAACATATTCAGTTATTGGCTAGTAAAAACCAATAACATTTAGGCTCAAATGAAAAAAATAACAAGAAAAGAAAATGATTGATAAATTATTAGTTGCAGCTATTTGTGATGGTAGAAATAGAAGGGAAAGGGACATTGAGAAGTGTGAAAAAATGGTCTGATGCTAGAGGAAACCATAAACAATACTTTATAAAGCCTTCATCTCAAGAATGCCGTCCATAATGTGGTATATGGTAACCCATTTGAGACCATAAGAAATATAGACCTATGCAAATGCAAGTTTTTGTAATGTCGTTGCAGAATTCACCTCTTCCACACTAGTGCAAAGGTAAGTCTAATGTCATTAATCCACTGATTTCATGTACTTTGTCAATCACAACTAGGTTGCAGCAAATTGTCAGAGATTTCCTTAACATAGAAAAGGTCTATTAATAAAACACCTCTGTTGTAACATAATGAAACCTCTTAAAACAAAGTAGTTCCAAGTTTCATGCAATCTTTGGTGGGACAAGACAGTCATATATGCGCAAACTTGCATTTGCCTCCATTTGCCTTCAGTCTTTATGTTTTAAGATTAAAAGTTCTATCAATGACATGTTCTTTTAAATGCATGAAGATATAAGAATCAATATTTGAGTAACCCTGACGAACTACATGCATACAATCACAATATGGTCATGGTATACAACAAGCCTGTTAACTGCATTTGTACTACCTCAAAGACAGTACTATGAAGCCTAGAGACCTTTTAAGTCATGCATCTAACCTTCAGAATGAAGCGTGCAAAGACCAACACAAACGGACAATAAAAGGCCTCAAATTATTTGTGACGAACCCAGACCCTTTGATACCCACCTCCTCACAAAACCGGCTTGTAAGGGGAGGTCCTAGACGGGTATATAAGCAGCTCATCATCCGCTCCCATTACCGATGTGGGACTAACCCATGTGAGGCATGACCATCTCAACATTATTAATTTAGGCCTGGATCAAAATGTTCTTGAATTTTAGAATTGTATTTGATATACCGGGTTCTCTCAGGCGCAGTCAACCTAGATCTCATCATTGCTATATGAATTGAGTCACTAAGGTGGTTTGGCTACTTCATGGATATCTCAGTCTTAGCTACATCAATTAACATACTCCTGTTTCTTTTTCATATAATACTTCATGCAAATGCTCAAGCTAGTTACTTCTATAGTTTTAAAAAGAACACAGTAGATTGCTATCATAGAACATACAGAAATAGTACTTCACTAGAAGTGCCAATTTCGGAAATAAAAGGGCCACCAAACTACTTTACGCAATTCTATCAACTTATAGTAAATTGTAAGGCAAATCATATAAAGGCACGAAATATTACTCAGAAATTAATTCGATTTGAAAAGATCAGATTATCTGAAGTTATTTTGACCCTTTTGGTGGCATAATTTGGAAAATAACCTGCTCGCCGAGCTTTGCAAAATTAGCTGAGAGAATAGAAGGAGAGACCATAATGTCAGTTTTCGAACATTTATCAACACGGGCTGATGCCTTCACAGCACTTTGGAGCTTCCTCCTGAAAGTTACACAAATATCAAAAAACAAAATAGCATCGAGAGCTACTTCGCAGCTAGCAACGAATATCTTTAGAGCAGCAGGGGAAAAAATCAATTTAAACAGCTTTTCTTCGTGATCATGGAAATCTGATGCCATGAGCCCCCTATGTTCTCTCTTTAGGGACAAGCACCACAATCATGAACAAAAACCCACGACACAGAATCATTTGTTACTTTGTTAGTGTCAAAAATAATCAGCCCTAAGGGCACCAGGTAGGGATTCGAACTATAGTCTTTATATTTACCTCTTATTCGATCCAACGCTAACTTGAGCATTGGAGGACCTTCAGGCTCCTGGAAGATTTAGGGTTTTTCCAGATCGGAGGCGTGCTGGCGAACCAACTTCCTTTGCTGACGATTAGCCAATCCGTCAATTGGGAGAGATGGTGGAAACCCAAAACTCTCAACATTCTTTATGGCTTTGTCAGTGGGAGGCTCCAGAAGCATTCACTTCCGCACCATATTCTTGCTCATAAAAAATCCTCCAACGTGGTAACCACCAAGTGTGGAGGTTTTTCCCGACGCGGTGAATCCACCCAGAGCTCTCACAGGGGAAAGTAACCAAAACCCAGTGAGAAAGATAGTGAGCCCTCTTGATGAACCCCTCGCATTGATGGACTTTGTTGGGGTCTTGCGAAGCCCTCACAATTATGGAGTCAAAAACCAGTCGATACTAGTACATACCGGCCGATACATACCGATTTCGGGCCAACCGAGCCAAGCAATCCCCCCGAACTGAAACCACACACATATCGGCTAGTATCCATCGGTATCGTCCCCTACAGGCCAAGTCAGTTCGGTATCGGTCTATATGGGCCGATACCAGCCGATACTTGTCTTGACCGACAGCATTAGTGAGTGGTGGGTGTGATGGATTTTTTTTTGCTTTTTCATGCTTTTCTCCCCTCCACATAGGATGCACATGCATGGGCAGCTGTGTATGTGGGGATGGGGCGTTATTTATTAGGCATGGGCCAAAGGGGGAGGTTTAGAGGCTATACAACCCCCCCCCCCTCCCCTCATCCCACCACCACCAACTAAAGAGAGAGAGAGAGAATAGAGAATAGAAAGAAAAGAGAAGGGAGAAGAGAATAAGATAGAAGAGCTTGATTCAAGACTACAAGTCATCTACTAAACCAACCAAGTGGAAGTATTACAAGTGCAATGAGTCGATGACTCATTGCACTTGTAATACTTCTTCTTCGCTAGTTTTTGCTCGGGGTTGAGTCGAGAATATTTTGGGAGAAGGCTGGAGAGGATGGCACATTGTTGAGACCGCCGGTCTTGTTCATCTTGGGATGAAACCTAGAGGTAGGCTTTGTCCAAGCACTCCAATTTGTGGTAGAGGCTATCAGTGTACCCCACTAAGTGATCTTTGCAGATAAGATTCATGATGGAGCTCCTAAAACGTATATTTTATTTATATCTAATTAATATACTTTTCTTTTTCTTTTTTTTCTTTTTTTGAGACCGATACCGGTTTCGATCCAGTGTCAGTCGATACCGAGTCATATTGTTCCGGAGTCAGTCGATACCGGAACCAATACTCGTACTTTAAACCTTGATCACAACATAAGTGTTAGCTACTTAGGTCCCACCAATAATAGATGTAAAGTATGGTCACAATGATTATCTCCTCCTCCATGATCTAGGCCTCTTAGAAAAGAAGCACCAGAAACTCAAAAGGGCACATGATAAAAAAGCCAGATGTCATACTTTTAAATCGGGTGTTGTCGTGCTCAGAGAAGTCTTCAACACTCGAGAAACTAAGAGTATGATGCTCAGAGTGAATTGAAGGCTCCTATTCATTGATAACATATGGGTGAATGGGTATTGTTGACTCAAGAACCAATGACATATTGGGGAAACCTTGGAATGTTGTACATTCACAAACAAAATTACCAGTAAATGATGTTTTTGTAATTCACACAGTACTTCTTTCTAAAATTCTAGTGGGGTATTTTGACCCGCAAGGATGAGAAGTTCATCAGGTCAGGGAATAGTTTTTCGTTGAAAGTTGAGCTAGGATCACTCAAGGGTAGTGAGGTTCGAAGAGTTTGCATCGGAACTCCCTCCGAAAAATCCTAGTGAGGCGGGTGAAACCTTTGAAATCTAGATTTAGCAAGGGCTCAAAAGTCCCTCGAACGAATAATACGCTATTTGAATGGGTGAGATAATCTAACCTAGGAGAATCAAAGTCTCGTAGGATCTCACTATCAGCAAATCAAAGGGTCATCCTTCGTATAGACTAATTTCTCCAAGGTAGCTAGGTTTGGGAAAGAAGCATAGGACCTTTCCAAAAAATCCTGAGGGGACATACAAATCTCAAGGGCTCAAGATATTCCCCCAAGTTCGGTCATCATCTAGGTAAGAAAAAGCACTCCTCAGTCACATGAGACAGTTGACTGGGATGGAATCCAAGGAGCTCTTGAGAGCATGTCGGTCATCAGGTTGAGAAAGCATTTCTTATGTGAAAGAAATGCAAAGTGTCAATTTCCTCAAAATAGCTCGGTCTAAGGGGTTCACAGTAACACTCCTTGGAAAATCATTGGTTTGGTAGGCCTAACGTGATTCTAGTGCCACGAGAACCTCATCCTCCCATGGTTGGGAAGGACACTCCTCAATTGGGTTGGGCGACCAAGACCAATGGGATTAAAGAGCTCCCTTAAAGAAGAAAATAGAGAAAATAAATCATAACTCAGATGTCGTCCCTTCATGTTCAAAAATGCCTCCAAACTCCGAACAACACGTGTTATCAAAGTAAAAGGTAATTGTGCCTGGTTCACCGTGAATAGCACCTCAGCCACACACAAGATATGGCGCGTGGGGAAACGAATAATCATTTGAGTATAGCCTTGATACCAAAAGTCGAAGATCCACCAAATTCAATTAAAAAGATACGCCTATAAAGCCAAAAAGTACCTATACCAACCTAGCAGAGATTGATCTTAGTTCTTGGGAACCTGGGATCTTGAAATGCCCAACCACCCAAGAGGGGGCTATTGTGGGTAACAAAAATAATCATCACATCCAATCATACAAGTAGCCTAAACGAAAGACCACACGTGACACCACCGCCATCACAGCCGAGCTCGGACAATCAAGGGGCCAAAGTCGAAGGGCAAAAATATCGTCCTACCTCCAAGCGAGGTCAAATTTACCCCTATTTAGTAACCACCCAAGAACAGACTACTGGCTCAAGAGATAGGGGACCTCGACATGAGGTTAGGGCTCTTTATTCCGACCCCAATCCAAGGCAGATGGACGACTTTGGACACAATTGGACTCCAAGCGAGGTTCGAGCTAAGCATCCCAATGTCAGCCTAATTTGATAGGTATCTCGGTACTCCCAAGCTTGGTCGCTATGCCTAACCAAGTAGATATCTCAAGACAGTGTGTCACAACTAGCAACCCCAAAGGCACTAAGGTAAGCCTCGTTCATATGCTAGGGGCATGGCAAAATGGCTAACCATATGCAAAAGTACAATTCGGCTACGCTCTCATGATGGTGTCTCTTTTCTTAACTAGTGGTAATGCCTCCACGATTGGTGTGCCACAAACGACAACCAAAAATCGTGGGCCTTTGTTCAATCTGAATGCTAGCTTGTGGTGACCATCCCGACTGGAGCGATTATAGAGAAGAGCGCCCTACAATTGCCATTTCGCTACATCAGCCATACCAGGGAGATCATGGTGTGCCTGATCGTTAAAGCACATCTTGATCAAGGCATTAACTCCAAAGTCCGGCCCCAATCCACTATAAAGCATCCCTAGAGGCACCAGGTACGGATTCGAACTCCAGTCTTTACACTCACCTCTTATTTGAGCCAATACTGACTTAAGCATTGGAGAGCCTTCGGTCTCCCCAAAGACCTAAGGCTTTTTGTAGCTCTAGGGGCACGCCATTGGACCAGTTTCCTTCGCCAACAATATTCACATGTACAATGGTTCACGAATTAGTGACATGGATTGCCAAATCTGGCATCCTTATTCTAGGAGAAAATCAATCACTTGTTTTATAATTCTTTTGAATTCTTTCCATGATTGTACACATTGATACACTATTTATTTAATGTAAATCAACCCCATATCAAGGGGGAATTATTCAACCTTTCATGGTATCAGAGCTCTCATCAATCCTATCATCCATGACGTCATCTCCTTCCTCCTCCTCGGTCTCCGGGGTAGATGTCGCTCTCTCCTCACTTCCAATGGTCAAATCCATCTCTCAGGAGGTCTTTGTCAAATTGTCTTCCAACAATTTCCTCCTATGGAAGACCCAAGAATTATCGGTACTGCATTCACTTAGCCTTTTAGGATTTGTCAATGGCGACATCTCCTCCCCATCGGCTATGATGTTTCAGGCTAATGCTTCTTAGACACCGAATCCAGAGTATGCAAAGTGGATTCAGCCGAATCAGTTGGTCTTGGCATGGATCAATGCCTCCTTTTTTTTATTCTACACTTAAGTGGTCCATAGCGAGACTGCTCATCAGGTATGGCTAGCCCTGGGTAGCTCTATGGCTCGCACACCTGCGCTCGTGCGCAGCAAATGAAGGTGGAACTTCAATCTCTCTCCAAAGGATCTCAGTCCATCGCCGATTACGCTCAGCTTGCCCAGACGTTGCCCTTGGCTCTTGCTAATGTCAGACAACAAATGAACGATGAAGACTTGGTTATGTGAATCCTCTGAGGCCTTGGCTCTGAATTTGATCATATTGTGGAGGCGATTAATATCGCCCAAGATCTTCCATCGGCTGATGAGGTTGTCTCCTTACTTCTCGACTTTGAGATTCGCCTTTCTCATCAAAACCGACTAGACACCGCCGTCGTATTTTAATCCAATCATGGAGGTGGATCGGCAATGTTCGCGGTGGCTGAAGGGATGGTGGACGCAACCCCAACAACAACTTTCGCAGTCAGGGTGGTCGGCACGGCCAAGACCAACCTCGATCCAATGATGACCAAGCCTCCAACCGATGGCGTGGTTAGGCCCAACCCAATCGCCCTCAAGGCAATTAGGGTCGTTCTCAAGGTGGTGCACCTCCTTCTCGCATTTCATGTTAAAAATATGGGTTTCCTAATCACAAGGCCGATTCCTGACTCGCCGCCGAGGACGGCACATCTCCACCAATTCACTCATTTGCCGCTATGCAAGTGGTTCTCTCGTTGATCAACACGATCCAGAGTGGTATCATCAACTTGGATCGTGTAGTTACGTCACAAGCTCAATGTGCGCTTTCAACCCCCTTAAGCTTGAGTGGGGATGTTAGGATGGTCCATGAATTGGTGACATGGATTGCCAAATCTGGCATCCTCATTCTAAGAGAAAATCACTCACTTATGTTTTGAATGCTTTCCATGAGTGTGCACATTGATACTCGATTTATCGAATGTAAATCAACCCCAGATCAAGGGGGGATTATACTGCCTTTCATCCCATTGTTATGGGGAAGTTTGACATTTTTCGAGTGTTGCTGCAATCATTTATCTTGGAATTGTGTAAGTATTCCTATAAACTTGTGGAGAAATTTAGGTCCGCTAACCCTGGTCTGGTTCCTAAACAGCTTGCACGGAGAATTGGGGTGAAAAACATAGATTGATTTAATCCATATGAATATATTCCCACCAGAATTTACTCCTCCATACAGGAAAAAAGATTTTTTTTTTTAATCGAAAAGGAACGCAGAGAATCATAACAGAAACCCAGAGAGAGAGAGAGAGAGATTCACTTTGTCGCAGTCTTGTAGTTGGGAAGAGAGAAGAAACGCAGTTTGCGGAGGCTAGGATCCCGCTCGACGCCTCCTTTGCTCGGGAGAACGATCGCCGCCGGTGAGCACAGGGAGGACGCCGTCGCGGAGGATATCATCTCTGTGCTCCCACCAAGACTGGTTCACACAGCCGAGACGATCGCAGCTACAGCCCCTCCTCCCTCTCTCTCCCCCCCTTTTTCTCTCTCTTAGGACAGAGAAAATCCAGCCATATTATATGAACAAGGAATAGAGGACACGTGTCCTAGCGCGGGCAATCTCGTTATCTGCGGTGTTGTACATGGCCAAGAAATTGTAGATTGTTTTCGGAGCTATCAAAATTTTGTAACGAAATTGCTAAAAAAAAATTGTAAAGAGCACTGCTATTTTTTTCCCTGCTAATTAGGTCCAGATCCCAAACTATTTTGCAATAATAGCCACATGACACCATGATATTTGCTATATTAACTAAGGTCTCTATATTTCATCTTAAGAAAGAATATACATTCTGTGGAAAAAAAATTCGTGTATGTGGGCATCGAAATTAGCCCACGGGTCGAACCCGATTTTTACACGAAAAATAGGCCCGCACCCAACGGCCTTCGGGTCGAACCCGACTTGCCCATGCAAAATTGGGCCCGCACACGAACGGCCCGCATACGCACTTGGGCCCCCACGCAACGGCCCACACGCGCAACTCGGCCCGCACACAACGGCCCGCATGCAACGGCCCACATGCGAAACCCGGCCCGCACACAACGGCCCGCATGCGAAACTCGACCCGCACACAACGGCCCGCATGCGAAACTCGGCCCGCACACAACGGCCCGCATGCGAAACTCGGCCCGCACACAACAGCCCGTATGCGAAACTCGGCCCGCACACAACGGCCCGCGTGCGGACTCGGCCCACGTGCGAACTCAATTCGCGCGCCATGGCCCGACCCAAAGCAAACGGGTCCCATCGGACCCGCAACTCGGACACAAAGAGGGGGGCCCACCGGCCCCCCCCTTCTAGAAAACCATGCCCCCCTCCTCATGGAGAGGTGGGGCCGGTCCTAAAAGAAAAAGAAAAGAAAAGAAAAAGAAAAGAAAAAGAAAAAGAAAAAGAAAAAGAAAAGAAAAAGAAAAGAAAAGAAAAGAAAGGAAAAAGAAATCAAAACCGCCTCGATGCGGGGGGAGGTGGCGTGGACGTCTACGTAGCCGTAGATTCGCGACGATTCCTCGATCCAACGGACAAGATGACGTTGTGTCGCCATCCGATCCAAAAGTGCAACAAGAATAACAACTCAATCTTTAAAAGATCGAGTCACATCTAGCTCGTAACCACCCCAACTAAAAAGGAGGGGATCGAGTTTGTTTCCCCGAATCAGGGAACAATATCTTGATGGTTATGGGGGGAGATATTGGATGAAACAAAAAGATTTCAGCAATATCTCCCCCAACCACGCCCCTTTGCCTATAAATAGAAGGGGTGGGGGAAGGCACAAAGGGTCCGAAAAGCTGAAGACGAAAGAGCGCTACGAAGAAGCTCCAACGTTTGAAGACCGAAGGCTTCACGAGGCAAGGCAAGCATATCCTACGGGAGTCCTTGGCCCTTCAAGTCCTCATCAACGTGAAGACCTTGCACTCGGAGATCAGAGCTTCGACTCCTCGCACGAAGAAGAAAGCGTGGAGAAGAAGACCCGGAGCCGTCATCACCCGATCGCTCCAACGATCTTCATCAGCTCCGAAGACGCCATAAGCAAAGGCCGGAGAAGAAGATCGAAGCCGACAACACCCGTCGTCTTCAAAGGCATCAATTCCTTGCACGAAGAAGAAAGCCGGGAGAAGAAGGCCTGAAGCCGGTGCTACCCCTGCCGCCTTCGTCAACAAAAACCGATGCTACAACCATCGTGTTGAAGCCGGTACTACACCCGCCGTCTTCATCAACAAAAGTCGACGCTACAACCGTCGCACGGGGATCGGTGCTACACCCGCCGTCTTCATCAACAAAAGCCGACGCTACAACCGTCGCACAAGGATCGGTGCTACCCCCACCGAGAAGCCAAGCCGACGCCACAACCGTCGAGGAAGCCGGAAGAATTAAGAAGCCTCGCAAAAGTAGCATTCGCCGTTCGAGAAGAAGATCGAGTCAAAGCCAAAGCCAAAGCCAACGCAAGAAGCCAAAGCAAACGCACCGGTAAAGCCCACGCTAAAGCAATGCACGTGCCAAAGCCAAGCAACTACGACGGTCACGAGCAAAGCACCGCACGTTCTAGCCGATACGACGCGAAGTCCGGAAGAACTAAAGCATTGCAAGTCTCTACCCGTCTACGTTCAAGCGCAAGCGCCAAAGCAAAGCAAAAGCCAGAGCCACGCCAAAGCTACGCAAAAGTCGAAAGCTAAAGCCAAAGCTAAAGCCAAAAACACGATCGACGCCGCGAACCGACGATCAAGGACGCCAAGGTCGAGCAAGGATCGAGGAAGACACGAAGACCGAGGAACGAAGCCCAAGGCCTCCCTAGCCGAGAAAGCGCGAAGCACGGACGGGACAAAATCAACGGCGGAAACTCCTTAGCCTCTCAAAAACCCTCACCCTGTAAAGACCCCTGTCATGGGCAACCCCTTCAGAGCTCTCGCACGAATACCACGTGGAGACGCGGATCAAAGGGACCCTCCAGAGGATCTCTCCCACAATCTCCTGATCAAAGAAAATTTGTAATCTTGTGTGATCCGCAATAAAGACGACCCGAATCTTTTTCCGCGCTCACAGTGTCGTCTTGATTAGAGACCTTACCTCACAATTCTTGATTGAATTGGATGGTTTATAGAGTTAGAGATTAGAAAGTAGATAGAGAGAAAGACGATGCCAAAGTTTAATATTTTATGTCCCACAGACGGTGCCAAAGATTATGGGGGAGATTTTCGTGCAGTCTTGATCAGAGACCTCGACCCACAATTCTTGATTGAATTGTATGGTTTGTAGAAAGAGATATTAGAAAGTAGAGAATGAGGTGACACATAGAATTGTTGTAAAAGTTCGGTCTTACGACCTACGTCTCCGGGCGAGAGGTGCCACTTGGTTTCCACTATAATGAATGTAAAAGGGGATGAGTGTTCTCTCGACAGGCCGAAAGAAGTTTGTTACAATGGGGTTGCACGGAGCAACTAGAAAGCCGATGAAAAAGAAGAGAGTTGTGGCTATGGCTCTATAATCTCCTTCTCCTCTTATTGAATGATCAAACCCCTTTCTCTTGATGCCAAATGGGTCCTTTTATAGCTGAGGCACGTGCCCGATATGGAAGTGATGATGTGGCGTTGGTTCTGGGCCTCCTCGTTGGGTCCTTATTGGGCTGTTGTTTGGGCCCAATAAAGGAGAGGGCTCGATCTGTAGGCCTTGTAGAACGGGCCCATGAGCCTAGGCTTACCTACTTGGGCCATTGCACGAGCTCATGCGGGTCTGGTCCGGTCTGGTACAATTTTTGCACCCATACATTCATCTTCAGAAAGAGTGAACATTCGCCAGGTTGCTAGTGAAATGTGACCCCTCGATTGGAGGGGGAACGACACTTGAAGTAGCGATCGCGCATGATTGAACTCCAATTATCGTCAAGGTCATTCTACAATCTCACCACCACTAGCCCAATATGGCCTTGTTGAACTCCACCAAGTTTAGTAAACCTAGTTCGTCTTGGTCATGAGATTTGCACACCGGCCAACTGACAAGGTGGTACGAGCCAGAGGAGCCTCAGAATTTTCTCAATGCGGGAAATCACTCAAGCCGGCAAAAGATAGAAAGAGATATAGTAGCTCAGAATGGTCGTCAGAATCGAGTTGATTAGAGTGAGGCTACCCCCAAGTGAGAGGAACCTTTCCTTCCACCAAGCAAGACGTTTATCAACTATCTCATTGAGCTTGCGTCATGCCTCCTTCCTCGGTGCCATGTGGTTGATCGGGATGCCTAGGTAATGCAATTGTAGCTCATCAAATTTGTAGCCCAACAGTCTGGAGAAGAAGCAACCCTCCTGTTGGTTGCCCCCCAACAAGAACATCGATCTCTCGAGTAGTGTCCTGGGTGAGTTGGTACAAGGAGACGTTGGTGCCTTGTAGAGGTTGGTCAAGGTAATGGAGCACGTTTCCCTTCAAGATTCATGTCATGTGAAACTTGTCAGCTCTGCGAGCAGCGTCACCTGACACCTGACCCGCTGCCTGACACCCAATCCGCACAAGGTGAAAAAACCCTTCCTAAATTGTCATGTCTCCGAAGACACTTAGGTAAGTTGAGTGTGGAAAGCATTGATAGGTCACCCCATGATTGGACCTACGAGCTCGCCACATGAAACTAGGCACTTTTGTTCCTTTGTCTACCAACCTCTGATGACTTCACCTAGTCACCAATGAGCTGGACCTATGTGGTAGATGTAGGTGCATAAAAATGTATATATACGTGGAAGTATCCCACTGGAGAGGAGAAGAGAGAGATTGAGAAGCAAAAATATAAATTAGCAAAGCAAAAGAGGAATTTGAGACCAAAAAAACTAGTCAAACATGAAAAGAGAAATGACCCAGAGGATATTTACATAACTGCCCCCGCAGCGATCTAGATAGTCGAAGAGGAATCATTGGTAATATATTTACAAGTTTACCCTGCATTTATTTCCTCATTATAAAAGAGGAATGTGTGGTAGAATGCCGGCAAGTCCTTACAGAACTAATTTCTCTTGGGAGTACAAGAAATGAAGCAATCTGCAAAAGACTGCTAAAGAGCTTTATAGTTCACTTTGGAAGTATAAAAGACTAGAGAAGAAGGTAATTACAAGTTTTGGCGTCACCAGCAAAGCCCAGATAATGCAAAGCATCTTGTGCAAACTTTTCTAGTTTCCTTGGCAAGATTCTCTTACCTTTCTTAGCAATAAATTTTGACAGCTTGGCAGGAAAGTGGAAGGAAGACAGTTTCGAAATGATTACATCGACAAAGGATAAGCTAATGGAGTGATAGTTGTATCATCTTCTCCGATGATGGGCCTGTGTTTGGCTCTTGAAGAAGGTGATGGCGCGAAGAAGGTGATGGAGAATGACAGCTTGGCTACAGTTGTCGTGATGATTATTGTGGGGGGAAATTATGATCGTCACAGGGTTTTCCACCAATAATCAATTGATGCTTGAGTGTCGTGCATAGTAGTGTGCTGAGTTGTCACATAGAAACTATCAAGTAGAGAGAGAAAGACAGAGAGAGTCGACACAGGATGTGGTGACGAAGTTCGGCCGAAGCCTACATCTCTGTGCGGTAAGACCCAACGTTGAATACACTATCTCCGAAATGTAGAGTGGCCTCGACAGGCCGAATGTCACTTGTACAAGCAATCAGAGAAAAGGAGGACAAGGGGATAGAAGAGGAGATCAATCCTCAGCTAGAGCTATACAACTCTTAATAACTGAAGGAATATCTCTAAAATGGAAATTGGAATATGGAATGAGAATTCGATTTAGATTATCGGTTTGATCTGTTATTTATAGAGGTTTTGGATCACCCGAGGCTGTTGAAAATATATTTGGGGATGTTTATCAGACCCCGGGCTATTTTTATGACCTCAGGCAAGGATGGCGGGTCCCACTGTCGTCTTTGTGAGCCCTAGGTAGGACTGACGGGTCTCATTGTCATCTTCATGGGCCCCAGGCAGGCCTAGTGGGTCTCACTGTCGAGTGTTTGGCAGATTTTACACCCACAATTACCTTAGACCAAATCCATAGATCTAGTAACTACCTAAGCTGAGGAAACCTATAAATAGGTGACCAACGTTTCATTTGAGAGATGATGAAGTGGGAGTAAAGAAATCTGAGCGAAAAGAGCGAGTAAGTTGTAAAACAGATAAGTATTCTACTAGATTTAGATCCATTGATTTGAGAGTTTACTTTCGATTTGTTAGTGAAAACTTGCTCGATCCTCGTCAGTGATTTTATCCTCTCACCTCGAGAGAGTTTCCACATAAAATTCAAGCGTTATGGTGTGATCTTTGTTTGATTATCTTGTTTTCTCTACACTTCGACAAATTAATCACCCGTTCCATCAACTCATAACTGATTACTCTTTGATTGACTTGATTGCCCCTTGAAACACCTTAGAGATCATTTATTTGGTATTTAATCTTGTGTATAGCGGCAAATCAAGCCTACAACACTTGATCCTTTCAAGGTGGACCATAGATATCAAAATCAAACTGACGATAGACATTTAGTCTTCTTTTTTTTTTTTTTGTTCATAGCAAGGGGGAGGTCACAATCGAACCTCCGGGAGGCGCCACAGGCTGGCGCAATCAAAGAAACCACCGCTCCGGCGGGGATGGAAACGCCGCACACCGGCGAGAGACTCCAAAGAAAGGGGGGAGTGGAGATGCCACAATTGGCGATGAACAAACACCGTTCACCGGCGGGACATCCACAAACACCACCGCACACCGGTGGGTATACACAGATAAATTCCCAACAAAGGGATTAAAACAAACCATTCAAAATTACCAAAATCTTGACAACTGTCGGCTCACACAACTCGGCCACCTCGAGGAGGAATCGCAGCAGGTACCCCGAGTCGTCGTCGAACCCGTCGCCACCGCCACAAACCACCAGGAGCCGCTCGACGGAGGCGATCTGGACAACCACCAGCGGAATCTCGATGCCGGGGCTAGATCTACACTCTGCCCCAAGAGCTCGCACCCTCATCGCCAAGCGAGGTCGTCGATCCAAGCCGTGGTAACCCTCACGATCCCATCTAGACGAACACAAAACCGCCGACCGAAGAGATGCCCCTATGGACAAAGGGGGAAGGAAGGGGCCAGATCCCGACCCCACCACAGCCCTCGTCAAGTTCCCAGCCTCCCCGGAGCCGCCGGCGGCATCCGAGGAGGCCAAGAGATGGGGGGGAGAAGCCCTAACCCTAAGGAGAAAAGGGGAAAACAGAGATGGCGCGCAGAGCCCTTGTACTGATATTTATTCTTCTTGCCTTGTGCTTCTAGCGATAGCTACTGATGATGTCCATAGGTCGTCCAAGGGCCAGACCTGCATGACTTCCATGGGTTCGTGCACCTCGTGTGCTTTAGATGCGGTCCTCTCTGACGGCGTAAGCTCATGACGCCATGAGGTCACCTGATGGGGGATCCTATGGATTCTCCATTCAGGTCATGACACTTTAATTATTGTTGGCTGATGTTGATGTCACGAATAATGTCACCAAGTCGCCCAAGGGTTAGACCTTCACGATCGGCCTCGGGTGGTGCATCTATTGTGATTTTTATCGCAACCTCCTAATGACGTCACCAGGTTGCCCAACAGCAGGGTCTCTGTGATCGACATCAGGTCACATGTTGCCTTTCTTTCTCAGAGTGTCAACCCTCTTCACTACTCCGTATTTGCCTCTAAGGGGGTGTTTCGCATCATTCCGGAACTGTCCGTTTCCATTCCCAACGTTATATTTTAAAAATAACAAATAGATTTTGCTCCGCTGGAATAAAGGAGTTGGGAACACAATTTATCTCCGTGCGTTTCTACGCTGAATCAAGGAATTGCATTAGAAATAGTAATTGACAAAAATACCCCCTACTGGATGAGGATTAAATGGAACAGTTGCTCCACATAGCTCATGCCAAACACCCTGAGATACCACATGTTGATACTCCGTGTTGCCACGTGTTAATCCCCCATGCAGCCACAAAGCCGATGAGCGGGTGGCATTTTTTGCACCCGCAAAGGGTTTTCCACATTTTATATGAAATAAAGTAACCTTCCTTGTGATTTGTCTATGTGATTTGTCTAAATTACATGGATCTTCCTTGCATTTTTGGTATTTACACTGGCCTTCTCTCTGGTTTAGTTGTCAAATAACAAATTCCCCCCTCAATTAGTGACCATTAGTACCTCACACCAGAAGTGATGACATAAGCAAGAAAATTTTAAAACTATCCTTTGCGGAATACCCAAAACTACCCCTAAAAATCGGATTTTACGTTTGACTCATTTGACTTTAGGGTATTTTGAATAGGGGTGTCAATGGGTCGGGTTCGGGTCGGGTTGAGACATAGGTATAAGGGCAAAACACCCAACCCGAACCCGACCCGTTTAATAAATGGATCAAAAACCTAAACCCATACCCAACCCGCCGAATAAACGGGTTGACCCGACCCGACCCAACCCGTTTACTAAACAGGTCGGGTCGTGTCGGGTCAGGTTGGCTCGGGTTGGGTCAACAGAACCCATGTAAACATGTTGGGTTGGGTCAAGACGGGTCGGATTGGGCCGGGTTGGGTCGGGTTTGTTCAAGTTGGGTCGGGTCGGTTCGGGTTGGCTCGGGTCGGGTCGGGTTGACACACCCATTTGGTAAACGGGTCAATCGGGTTATAAGTACAAACCTGAACCCGACCCATTAAATAAACGGGTCAACCCATTTATGACCCGAACCCGTTTAGGCCAAACCCAAACCCACTAACTTCCGGACGGGTTGGCGGGTCGGGTCAAGGATTTCCACCCCTAATTTTGAACCTTTTGTCCGATCCGTTGACAGAATTAGGGGGACAACACTGACTAGGAAGGCCAATGTAAATACCGAAACTAAAAGAGAGGCCCGTGTAATTCGGGCAAAACTCAGGGAAGATTAGTATAATTTACCCTAAGAAAAAAAAACTGCTTCACTCCATTCTCCCATCTCTTTCCCTCCATCAACATTCAATATATCCGACAATTTATTTGTGGCTTCATGTGCCTGGAATTATCCCAAAATCAAGATAAAAGATACTCAAGACCAATTTAAACCTAAAATGTCTCCCATCAGATTTGGATAGCGATCTGTTTTTTCAGTTTCTAGTTCATGTGCATCACATAGGTCCTTTGCTGCCCCCAGTGATCTGCAGTGCAAGCCGTCGCCCGCTGCTGAAGACCATCGTCGCCACCCGTGCAGGCTGTCACCCATCCACTAGCCTGACCATTGTAGGTCACCCCCATCCGCCGGTGCCAGTCCCGTCTAACCCACAGCCGCATCCACCTCCTCCCTCTTCATCCTACCTCTTTCCTCCTCCTTCCTCCTACTTTCAGCTTGGGCCTCTTTACTGTGCATTCCGTCATTCAAGACCAAGTACATATAAAGCCCATTCAGTCACCGTTCAGCACTGGACCTCCGGTGGCAAAATGGACTGTAGATGCACTCAGCATTGAATGATCGAATGCACAATTTACAGGCTTGATCTAAAACAGCCCGAGTGTAGGGAGGAGGAAGGAGGCGGTGATTTCTTGGGGCCACATCAGCAGATGCGAACGGTGGAGGTGAGCAACACCCAGCACCGGGTTACCATCATCAATGGGATAGAACAGGGTTTCCTTTTTTTTATTTTGTTGTAGATGTCACAAGCCAAACAATAAAAATTAAAAAAAAATCGTAACCACCAACCAATTTATACAATCCGAGCATGGGGATCAGAAAAATTCATAAAAGATACCAAAACAGCGGCAGATTATCCAAGCAAAAAACTGCCATAGC
The DNA here is from genome assembly GCA_947650365.1 of Chamaelirium japonicum. Classification (NCBI taxonomy): domain Eukaryota; kingdom Viridiplantae; phylum Streptophyta; class Magnoliopsida; order Liliales; family Melanthiaceae; genus Chamaelirium; species Chamaelirium japonicum. Next base: position 18,475,139 of record OX393558.1, read on the forward strand.
CAGCCAAAGGATAATGTATGTGTTGCTGAAAAGAAGAAGACAATCCATATCAATACTATTCATCTTTTATCATCAAGACTCAAGAAGCAGCAACCCACCCACAACCCAAACAAGCACAGTTTGCGCCAACGTGGTAGGTGATGGCGGTGCTGCTACTGCTGGGCCTGCACTGCATCCACCATGTACCGGGAGGCAGATGCATCAACTCGAGGCAGGACCGCTGCTCCCTCTATCCCCGCTGCAACAGTAGAAATGCGGCAACTTAACTCGACCGCAACTCCTGCAATAGACATAAACCAACCCCCACAATCATCATCCAGCACCAGTTAGGCCTTGTCTTGATAGGATTCTGATTCTGGGATTCTTAGAGCCCAGAATCCCAAAAAAGCAGTCCAGTGCCCGGAGCCTCGATTTTGGGCTACAGAAAAATGGCTCCTAGGAGCACGTTTTGGGCTCTCCGAAAACACGTTTTTTGGGATCCCGTTGCATCCAAACATGCTCTCCGTCTTTTTTAATGATTCTGGGCCCCCAGAATCCGGGGCGTAACCAAACAAGTCCATAATAAACAAACATAGAGAACTAGGACTGCATCAATAAGCAAAATTGAACTCTTATAGGACATCTTCTGCCTCTTTCAAGACTTCTGATAGATGATATTGAATTTCATTTCGATTTTTCTACTATAATAAGGGGGCAAGTCGGGAAAAAAAAACCGACACAAATTCGGCAGGAACACAGGTGTTCTATTTGGCGGAATAGTATCAGCAAACCACTCCTTGAAACCAGCAGAGAACATCATGGTTAAAGGATCTTGAAGAAATGCAATAGTTGTATCAAGCTTGGGGTGAAATTACTACTCAAAAGCCTAGCTATGTTGACTTTGAGATAATCTAATTGATCAATTACATCGGCACAGCAGCTCTGATTATAAAAAGTGCTGATTTGTCTGCATTGCAGTGTGAATATGTGCATCAGTTCCTCAAACCCTTCCAAAGTTGGAAAGCGTCATCAGGTATACAGCACAATTTTGTAATGGAACTTGGCAAGAAGACAAGAATGAACATCAAGAAAATATACGTGTTTGTTAGGCGGGACACCTTAATGAAAAATTACATTGGTCACCTCAGAGTGTAAGCTCTCCCAACACCACAAACGATCCAGATGTCAAGCCCATATGTATTTTCCGATGAATGAAGTGGGCCGTTGATTTAGGCTGAGGATCTTATAGTCGAACCAAAAAAAATCTGGTCAGATTGGATGGAAGTCATGCGACATCATAGATAATTTATAATCCGACACCAAGCATTGCAGACTTAAGCCAGCTCAGAACATGCATGGTCCAAGAGGGAAGTATTCTTCTTTCAAAAGTTACAAATTCTAGAACTAATGAATTCTTCGAAGGGGAATGCTAAAACTTAAGGGCAATCTCTTTCAAGGGGAGAAGATTGATGCATTGAATATCCAACAGTCACTTCAACCAACAGTCATATTTCTCAAAAAAGTTGTGCCGTATTCAGGTAAGGATACCATGGAATACTATCAAAAGAATAGAGATTATATACATTGGCCAGTTAGACTACGCGTGATTATATGAAAGTCGGACCTCCGATACGTGACTACGTCTAAAAGAAAACCCGCCATACGAGGGGAAAAAAGCAGCGAAAAGACGCATGCCTAGAGCAGGGAGCCCACCTACACCTTCACATGTCTCTTCTCTACCCTAGACTCTCCGATTCTTCCCATGGAACTCATCTGTCCCCTCTACTTTGCAACTCTTCCTTGCATCTCCTCCTCCGAGGTTCCAAGCGATGCTCTGCAGCAATGATGGGACCCACCCCCCCCCCCCACTCTCCTCTTCTTTCAAGTCGCTTTCCACTTTATTTTTCGCTTTGTTGCAGCCGACAGGAGGTGCTGGATCATGGGTGGACATACTACGGGATGAGATGCAGGTCTCTCTCTCTCTCTCTCTCTCTCTCTCTGACACACACACACACATATATATGTAGGGGGGGTGCTATGATGCAACATGCGGTACGTGCGGCGCCGCATGTCAGCCATCTGATGCACCGCTGTGTGCATGCGATGCACGTAGCGGGTGTATCAGACAGCTGACGTGCAGTGCCGCAAATACCGCATGCTGCATTATAGCATCTCTCTCTCTCTCTCTCTCTCTCTCTCTCTCTCTCTATATATATATATATATATATATATATATATATATATATAGAGAGAGAGAGAGAGAGAGAGAGAGAGAGGACTGTTACAGTGAGCTGTGAGCTACGAAAGGAGAAAATGAGCTGCAGTTATTTTGACCACCCTAGAAGTTTTAGAATTTCGTGAAAGTTGGTGGGTGTGTTGTCTAGGGTAACATGATCATCCTCACCAATTTTCAAGGAATTCCAAAACTTCTACGATCATCACACAGTAGAAGCTTTTAGCTTTATCTCTCGTCCGCAGTAACTGTTAATTTTGCTTCTACCGTTTGATGACCCTAGAAGTTTTGGAAATCCTTGAAAATTGGTGAGGATAATCATGTTACCGTAGACAACACACCCACCAATTTTTACGAAATTTCAAAACTTCTACGGTGGTCAAAATGATCGTAGCTCATTTTCTCCTTCCGTAGCTCACAGCTCACTGTAACATTCCTCTCTCTCTCTCTCTCTCTCTCTCTCTATATATATATATATATATATATATATATATATATATATATATATATATATATATATATATATATATATATAGGGTTGGGATCGGCTGACCCAACAAATTTTGACCCAGCACCCTTTGATGCACCTAGAGGTTTTAGAATGGGCTGATTTTTTGTAGGCATGTTAACCGTTGATTTGAAGAGCGCATTTGATGCACCTAGAGGTTTTAGAATGGGCTAATTTTTTGTGAGGATGATCAACATACCATAGACAACATGCCTACAAAAAATCAGTCCATTCTAAAACCTCTAGGTGCATCAAAGGGTGTTGGGTTATTTGCTGGGTCATCCGATCCTAACCTATATATATATATATATATATATATATATATATATATATATATATATATATATATATATATATATGGGGACGGGGAGCCTGCACCCGAGGTGCAGCAAGAACGCTGCACCTCAAGCATTGTTTACCTACCTAGAAGTTTTGGAATTTGATGAAATTTGGTGAGGGTGTTGTCTAGGGTAACATGATCATCCTCACAAATTTTCATCAAATTCTAAAACTTCTAGGGAGGTCAAATGGTCGAAGCAAAATCAGCCGTCCGCAGTCACCGTTAAAATCTGCAGATTTTGCTTCGACCATTTGACCCCCCTAGAAGTTTTGGAATTTGATGAAAATTTGTGAGGATGATCATCTTACCCTAGACAACATCCTCACCAAATTCCAAAACTTCTAGGTAGGTAAACAATGCTTGAGGTGCAGCGTTCTTGCTGCACCTCGGGTGCAGGCTCCCCGTCCCCTCTATATATATATATATATATATATATATATATATATATATATATATATATATATATATATATATATATATATATATATATATATATATATATGGGTCAGGATCATCTAACCCAGCAAATTTTGACCCAGCACCTTAATCAGCACCTAGAGATTTTAGAATATGCTGACTTTTTGTAGACATGTTGTCTATGGTATGCTGATCATCCTCACAAAAAATCAGCACATTTTAAAAACTCTAGGTGCATCTTCAAATCAACGGTTTTCGACTGTCAATTTAAACCATTGATTTGAAGAGCACATTTGATGCACCTAGAGGTTTTAGAATGTGTTGATTTTTTGTAAGAATGATCAACATACCATAGAGTCATAGACAACATGTCTACAAAAAATCAGCACATTCTGAAACTGGAATCCAACGATTAGGATGTTGGGTAATTTGTTGGGTCAAAAAATTTGCTAGGTCATCCGATCCTGACATATATATATATATATATATATATATATATATATATATATATATATATATATATATATATATATATATATATATATATATATGTGTGTGTGTGTGTGTGTGTGTGTGTGTGTGTGTGTGTGTGTGTGTTTCAAACGAGAGCTTGCCTGTGGTTGACAACATTCTCTTGCTTTATAACTTCTCTCTCTATGCAGTGTTCTCTTGTGAAAAGCTCAACTATGCTTAACATCATACCAAAAGTTTTTCCAAGTCTAGTTTTCAAAAATATTTTGTGTAGCCACGTAACAAATGTTCTCAATCAAAAAAAAATTGAAACATTGTTTTTAAGAAAATCATTTCCGGAAAGAAACAAGATATCATAACAATCTAAATGCCAAAAAGGCGTCTACATTCCCTTTTGCATGATGGACCGTGCTTGGCTTGGCAAATACAAAAAATCTATTCCAAATCCACTGGCCTTCTTTCCCCTTGTTCATTTCCGCTAGTTCTCAGGTTTGCTTTATTTCTTTGTTATATGTGTTGTCCATTGTTCTAAAAAGCAGTTCGGGCGGCCGACTAAGCGTCCACCTAGGTATTTTGGGCCTTGGACCGCACCGTCTTAGTTGGGATCACCTTTCTCGACGTCTAAAAAAGAAAGGCCATTGATGTGTCCGCAAGTACCAATTATTGTGATTTTTTTTCTCCATTTTTCTCCTTCTTCCATATCTTCATTTTAGTATTCTCTTTTTTTTTCTTCAGCTAGTACACTACTTTGCTACTAGTTATTGTGGCTCCCCTGCGCCACTATGACCATCTGAAAGAATGATGATGGTGACTCCCTTGGCCTATTGTGCACACCTAAAAGTAATATGACAATAACATAGTAGTTAAAACGATTCTACATAAATAGGTTTATAAAATTTGGGCGACTCAATCTTTGGGCGCCTGTTTAGGCACGCGCCTTCCGACTTGCCACCTGGGAACTCCCTCACTGTCTTAGGTCCGCCTAGCGCTTTGTAAAACATTGGTGTTATCTTCTTGCACTAGTTACCTATCCACACTTAGATGCTTCAACTAGTATCTGACCTAAACCTTGATGGTTCTTTGGGTATTTTTGTGAATCTTCACTTCATCCTGACTTCTTATTTTATGATTTCATCGCTTGTGACCATTGTTGAGCCTTTGGCTAGTCTAGTACAATCCCTTTTTCAGGTGTGAAGAGCTTTCTTCATGTTTAGATATTGTTGGGCCAATATTATCAGAGTGACAAGATCAATACGAATCTTCAACCATATGAAGCTCAGGTGTTATAGGACGAATATTGACCTCAATTGATGGATTTCTAAGCACAAGTAAACTAGTTTAGTATTTTAGAGAGTTTTCATCTAATTTGAAGCAATTATGGATTTTATTGCTAAAGTAATCAAGGGTTTAGATTGACAAACGAGATTATATCTTCGTTGAGTTGATTAAATGGCTAGTACATCAACTATCAGCTTAAAGAAAGTTTCTCTATCAACAAGCTATTAGATACAAGGTCGGTCATTGGTAAAGAACCCCGCAAGTACCATGGGAAGGAGAGAGCAGCAGGAGGACAGACTTCTATTTTTGTGACCTCCCTTCCACCCCTCCTTGTATCTCCGCTCATTCCTTTATATCACTTTATTCTCTTATTTCAGTTGTTATAGTGTTTGTCTTCCTTTTTTTCTTCCAATATTTCTACCAAATCAATTTTGTTGCAATACAATCTGATGTCGAATGTTGCTTTATATTGAGATTTTCATGATTTTGTTACAAATGTTGTCAAAAGATCTGAACTTGCTTATAATATCCTCCATAATAACCTCCCACCACTCTATCTCCCAGATGCTTGATGTTAATCTTTTTTTTTTGTCCTAATCTTCGATTCACCAGCGATGGTTAACATGAAATTTTCAATAATGTCAGAGAACAGATTTATATTGCTAAATTTGCATTTAACCAAGTTTGAAAATGACTTGGAATTCTTTAAAATCAACGCCTTTAAGTAATTGAGTTGGCTAAGGCTTCACTCTCAATTTCTCTATTTAGAACCATTGTTTTGGAACACGTTGTGTGCAAATTTTTGAAACAGCAAGTCCATCTATGAAAATCCTAGATAATCCTAATTTTCCATTATGTTCTACCAAGCAACCTATGTTACAGCAGTTCCCTTTATACATTCTTTTGCTTCTAATCTTCAATGGCATGTATTTCGGCCTCTTTTTGTCATGTTCCATCGTAAGGAGAATTGAGCATCGCTGATGCATCTTCACAAGTTTCTTGGATATTTCACTAGTTGGAGGTTTTGAATGGTAAATGGCAATGCTTCCATGGTAGCATTTATTGTCTTAGATTCAATGCCATGTGCCATCTAAACCTGTGATAGATCCTTCTTCTTGATGGTAGTCTGCTTCCATGTTTCAACCTGTTCAAAAGAATTTGCACTTTTGAGACCACCTTTTATACACACATGCCACTTCTGTTGGTATGCTACATGCTCCAATATGCCTTCTTTCACTGATGAACTACATTTGCTCGCTTGAGTGGTTGGTTCTCCATCCTCATAGCAAACTCAAGATGGAGATCACCCAGAATTTGGGATTGTAATTGGAGATATTTAGCGTAGTGGTGTCTTGTTCATATACATATACAACGGCACTGTTGATTTGTGATTTTGGAATATCGAAAAATAAAATTCTACCAATTGATCAGGTCTTTGTCGTTCAGGCCTGCTTATAGTGGTTAGAATCAAATAAATTTGATGGAATGCACTGATTGAACAATGCAACTTCAGGGTCGCATTGTGCAAGACTAACATGAATTATATCATACAACATAAACGTTTGAAGTGTTATTTTTGTGATGTATGATTAGGTTGTGCTATGCCAATACTATTCTCTAGCTATTAGTCTCATGTTATTATTGTGCTTGTGAATACTAATTGGTAGACTAAGTTCTGAATCAAGATCAACCCTAGGTCAACCCAGTCAAGTCAAAAACGATATTGTAAGTAGTAGTAGTTATGTATTTGAGTAGTAGTAATTGTATACACAAGTATTATAAAAAGAGAAACACACCCCCAACTTTCAGTTAGTTGGATTCATGGATTGAGATTTCGACCAAAATTATGAAATTTTGGTTTCGGCCGCTACTGAAACAAAACACATGTGCGAAACCCCGAAAGTCTATACTTCGGACAACTTCGGAGCATTTCACAAGATTTTGATGAAATTCGTTGTATTTTGATGCATTTTGGTAAAATTTTGTGTGAACTTCAACGAAATTACGTGTGCATTTCGAAAAAAATTAGATCAAAAGCATGTGGGGCCCGCAAAAATGATAGCGGTCGAAATTTGTCAGCTCTTTCGGTGGGCTATCAACAAAATTATTGAATTTGGTGAGAGTTTCGGTGCATTTCGAACAAATTACAACCAAAAGCATGTGGGGGTGGGGAGGAATGACAGCGGTCAAAATTTGTCTGCTCTTTCAATGGGATGTCGGCGAAATCAAACAAAATTAGATCATTTCAAGGTTATTTTGGCCATTTCGGTTGAAAATAGCCCACATATTTTGTGTAATCTGGAGGTTAAGGAATGGTCGGTTGACAAAAGAAATGCCAGTTCCTACATTTTGAAGGAATGAATTACATGTTTTTTCTTTTTTGTGTATGCTAGATAAAGAAGATTATTCAAGGTTGTAATTAGTAAGTTTCAGAAGGAAAATTTCAATTTGCAATATTCATTCATATTACTTTTAACTTAATTACCTTACTTTTCTTAGTCCTTTACATTACAGACTTAATGATCATGCCTTGTGTTGACAAACAATGAAAGATTTAATACATTGTGAATTGATATAACAGTGCATCAATGTGATGCAATTGTGACTGCGAATATAAGTTTGGCAACCAATCAACCATGATTTAAGTTATTTAACTAAATACCAAATAGAAGCTATTAGATACAGTTCCATCATAAAGACTAAGGAAGTAGAATTATACTTGTCCAGCCACTATAGCAAAATCCAGATCAGTGTTAAGGGTCCTACAAACAAGCTCAAAAGGAAAACTTTATATTCCACCCTTAAGATGGGATTTTTCTTACTATTTCAAAGGTTGCATATGGTGATGCCACTTAAAATAACATAAAACAGAAATTGGAAGATCAGAGAATGTAGAGTAGCAGAGCCCTTACTTGCACCGCACAATCACCGGGACAGGCTTAAGATGCGTTGGACCATTTCGTAATCCTCTCTTATAGCGTGAGACCTGCAGTGTACTAACAAATATTCAAAGCATTCGACAAATTCTTTTATGGACAAGCAATTTCTAGAGCTAAACCACTTCACCAGTAAGATACATGATTCAACAGTTATCGCCCAAGTGTATCAGAAATCTTGAGGAACACGCATGTGCTATCTCTTGGTAAAAATACAATATAATGAAGGGAAAAACAAATTAACAATTCGGTCCATTAATAGGATAGAGGGGAAAAAAACCCCACTGAAACTCTTCTTTCGAACTTACTAGTTCACAAACAAAAGCACAATTATAGAACAAAGAAACCTATGTAAGCAAGAAACACGATATATGACAATATTTTGAACATTGCTTTAGTCTGGAGCAAGAAACACGTACATGAATAATCGTGTTTGCTTAAATTTTTCAAGCCACAAGAAAGCATCACTCTGAGCGCTTTATTATCTTAATTAAACAGACATAAAGATATACATGTTGCTTGGATGCATACCCTTTTCTTTTTTTTTTACGTCGGTGGGTGTCCCGAAACCTTTCGGGCAATGGACCCATTTGGGCTCAGATTAATCCCTCCGGGAATGCACACCGACCCACTCGGAAGTTTCCCTACGCACTCCTGGGTAATTCGAGGGGGGGGGGGGGATTGAACCCACAACCTCCCACCAAAGCATTAGTTGCTTACCAACTCCCCTATCCCCTGGTGGGTAAGCATACTCATATACACAGAGAAACATTGAAAGATGTAAATACTCGGGAAAAAAAATGTTGAAACCAATTGAAATATCTCAAAACATTTTTTTTAAATAAACCCCATAACAGATACAAACAATAGAAGGCTTTCAATTCCAAGCAATACCCAGTCCAATAATTCGATTTATGTTTTGGAAGAGAAACCCAAAAACCGATCAATTCAAAATCTCTTTTTTTTTGTTATGAACTAAAAAAATATGGACGAGAGATACGAAATAGATACGAGATCAAGAATTCAAATGCAGTGACCCTCTAGGGTTCCAACGAGCACCAAAGAGCGCCTAGAGAAATCTTCGGAAGAGATCGAGAGAGAGGTACGGATGAAGGAGGGGAGGGGGTGTCCCTCAACCTTCTTTTTGGGCACGGCCATGAGCTCCATCGAGGCCCCGAGGGAGGAGTGGGGAATGGTGGGAGCCACAGGTGGGGGGCCCACGGCGAAGGCGACCGGCAGAGAGGAGGAGAACGGCGGGATGGGACGGCGAAGACCAGCGAGGTGGGAAGAAACCCGCCGAAGCAACGACGCCGCCATCGCTTGCTCGGAGCGTCGTACTCTCCCACTGCCTGTTTGAGTTTTTGCAACTTTTTTTTTTGGGTAAATCTCTGGATTTTTTCTACAGAAATTTTTGAGAAACGGTATAAAAATTATTAATAATTTAATAAACGGAACAAAAGTTGTAATATATATATATATATATATATATATATATATATATATATATATATATATTAGGTCATCTCAAATGGCGTAATACTTTAAGCCATTTAAGATGGCGTAAAACTAAAGGGGCAAATTAAAATGTCGAAACTGACATTTCTTTACGTTATTTCAAATGGCGTAAATTTTCTATAAATAGTTTACGTCATTTCAAATAACGTAAAGTCCTAATAAGTTTTAGATTTTAGGGTTTAGAATTTAAGGTTTAGGTTTTAGGTTTTAGGGTTTAGGGTTAGGGTTTAGGGGTTAGAGTTATGATTTAGGGTTTTAGGGCTAGGGTTTAGAGTTTTAGGATTTAGGATTTAGGGTTTAGGTTTAGGATTTAGGATTTAGGATGTTACATTGGCGAAGTTAAAAAATATTTTTTTTAACATAAACCCTAAACCCCTAAACCTAAACCGTCAAACTGAAACCCTAAAACCTAAACCCAAACCCTAACCCTAAACCCTAACCCCTACACCCTAAAACCTAAAACCCTAAACCCTAAATCCTAAAACCTAAAACCCTAAACCCTAACCCTAACCCCAAAACCTAAACCCTAAACCCCTAAAACCTAAACCCTAAATCCTAAAACCTAAAATCCTAAACCCTAAATCCTAAAACTTATTAGGACTTTATGGCGTAAACTATTTATAGGGAATTTACGCCATTTGAAATGGCATAAAGGAAGGGCAGTTTCGATATTTTAATTGTAATTGAAAAAAACGGAATAGTATACCATCTCAAATGGCGTAAAAATAGAGCGATAAATTTAAATGCCAAAAGTGTCCTTACCTTACGCCATCTGAAATGGCGTAAATCATTTACACCATCTCAAATGGCATAAATACTTTCATTCTCTTCTGTCTGTGGGAGCAAACGATCGGAAGATTAAGAAAGAAAACGACAAAAGTAGCCATTAGTCTTCCAAAAGAAAACGGTCAAAATAGCCTTTAGTCGAGAAAGGATAAAAATAATTAGAAATATTTTTTTACACCAGTTGGCGTAAAACTATGGGCACTTTCGGCATTTTAATTTACCACTCCATTCTTAAGCCATCTCAAATGGCGTAAATATTTTACACCATTTGAGATAGCATACTATTCCGTTTTTTTAAATTACTAAACTTTTATTCTGTTTATTAAAATATTAATATTTTTTGTTCCGTTTCTCATAAATTTCTGTTTAAAAAATGATAATTTGAATACCGCTTTACAAGTCTTGTACACATCAGGATCACCTTCCTTTTTTTTTCTCGACGGCCATGAAAACCGGTAATTCACTTACTGAGTTTTAAAACGGCAATTAGAATATCATTTTGCATGTTTTGTACAGATGGGATCAAATTGTATGTACTTCGGTTTTGTTTATATGGAGTTAGGCATTTAAGTATAAGGTAGATTGAACCTGACATTTGAGAAATCGGTAATTGATTTATCATATTTTGCGATCGCCAAGAAAAAAAATAAACAATCAATGTTGAGAGACTTTGCAGTGCCAGCTCACCATGTAGTTGTCAAATTGCCACTTTTCAAATTAAGTTTCTTACATGGCGAGTACAATAGTAAAGTATTTATTAAATATAATTTTTTTAAAAATCTCTAAATTTATGTTGTGGATCCATAAAGTAGCCCATCAAATACCAAAGGCAGCTATAACTTATATTTGAAGAAAACATCCAGCATGTGCTCGTTTCATCCCTCCTCTTTTGCTATCGGCAACCCCCGCTCGCTTCCACCGTCTCCGGCTATGTGCATGCCATCTCACACACCTCCGTAGCAGGTAACCCACCACCATCGTGTCCTCATCTTCTTTCTCCTCCTTTTTCCTCCTCCATCCTCCTTCTTTTTTTCTCCTCCTATACATTCCCCTTATTCTTCCTCCTCCCCTTCTTCTTTCATGAATGCATCTTTTGTGCATTCTACCGGGGAGGTCAAATGCACAAAAGGTGCATTCAACGTGGCCTGGCTGAGTGCTGTGATTTCTAGATGGAGGGAAAGAGTAGGGGAAAGAAGAAGAGAAATAGGAGGGAGAAGAGGCTAGGAAGAAGAAGAGGATGAGGAAGAGGAGCAATGGGTGGTGGCGATGACGGGCTGAATGGGCAGCGAGGGGCGGGGGGTGGCATCGGGCGATATGGGCTTAATGGAGGGGGAAAAAAATATGTTCTATAAACTAGGACTGCCTATAGACAAAAAGCATGTTGCATTTATATTAGATTTGTCAAAGGTAAAACGTAGATTGTATATAGACTCACCCAAATCTATATACACTTTATACAACCCACATTTTACCTTAGGCAACTCTATTCTAAAGGCAACATGCCTTTTTTTCAAAGGCAACCCCGTCCAAAGAACACACCTTTTTCTTTTCCTCCGATGTGCCCGTGTAAACTATCGCCCGTCGTCGTCTCTGCCACCGATCGGTCCCATCCAAATCATTATCGTCACCTCCCTCCTCCTCTTCCTCTTTCTTCCTCCACATTCTCTTCTTCTTCCTCTTTCCCATTATGTATTCTACATCCTCTTTCCCTTCCTCTTCCCATTCTGCATCCTCCTCCTCTTTCCCTTCTTCATCTTCCTCCTTCTCTTGGAAATCATGGAACTCAGCTATCTCAGGCCGAGAGCACGTTCTGTGCATTCAACCATGAAGGCTTAATGCATTTATAGAACACTCAGCTATTGGAATGCATTCGGCCTCCAATGTCCAACTGTATTGTAGATGCATTCGACCTCCATAACCATGGCTGAATGCACAGAAGGTGCATTCGGCCGATAATGGCAAAGTCTCACGATTTTCAAGAGAAAAATGGTGCATAAGAAGAAAGGGAGAGAAGGAAGAGGAAGAATAAGGGGTGCGGAAAGGAGGAGGAAGGAGGAAGAAAGATTAGGAGGAGAAAGAAGAAATGTAGTAGGGGGAAGGAGGAAGCGGTAATGGTGAAATTGGCAAAGGCGAGCTGCGGACTCCACATGTTTGAGCCGATGGCAGCGGACGTGGGTTACCCTTAGCAAAAGAATAGGGATGAAACATGGACATGTTGGATATTTTTTCAAATTAAAGTTATGGATTTCTTTGGTATTTTCATGGGATATAAGTAGAATTTTCTTTTTTTTGTTGGGGGGTGCTGGTGGGTGGGGGTGCAGGGGGGAGGGGGGTGCAGACATACATGTAATTAGCCCATGTTTCTTAGCAAACTTGAATACACCCTATTTTTCTTGGATCATGAGATTCATAGCTCCCTCATATCCTAAAAATACCCTTACCCCTTACACCTCGAATGATTATCCAGTAGAACGGGGGCAACACGTCACCACCGAACAGTGGGTGTACAGTTCAAGTGTTTCCCCCCCCCCCCCCCTTGTTATGAGCATTTGCGTGAATCTCGGTCAGAAAAAAAAAATCCCATGGCAAGCCAAACGACGGTGCCAACGAGGAGTGGCGGTAGTAGATATGATAACGGTGAGAGTAGAGGGCAAATCTGATTGCGATGAAGAAAATCACCGACGTAGACGGGAACTGATTAGACACAATGAGTGTAGGAAGTAGATCTAGTGATAGAGACAATGAGGGAGGTGACGGATATGGCATTGTAGAGCATTGGCGATGAGGGCAGTGACAAATATGGCATCGGCAAGAAGGTGATCTTAATTGGGTCGATGGATCTGATGATGAACGAGGTGAACAGAAGAGAAAAATCATGCCCCCCCCCCCCCCCCCCCACCCAATCGAGGCTTTGCTAAACTCTCGTAGGAAATTTATATATTAACACGTCTCATTTTGTGTGAAATGGTGCACCACGTGTCTACTAGTGACGTGGTGCACCAATTCCACTAGATAATTTCTCCTACACCTCGCTACCTTGAATACACCCTAATTAAATCCTTCGTCCCTCTTGGATAGACCCCATTTAAAATTCCTCGCCCCTCTTGAATACCCCACTCCTATCAAGTTTTTCGCCGATGAGGTCACCAATTAGAAGTGGGCAGTGTTGAACATAGCTCACGTGCACCAACAAGGTAGCCAACTCCTCTTTCTTTTCCTTCGCTAGAGGGGACCATGCGCTGATAGAGGAAGCCGACTGGAGGAGTATGCGGTTGAGATTTTCTAGTCGCGCCATTGTCGTCATCTCTTTCTTCCCAATCACAGTTGTTGCCTCCTCTTCTTTCCCCATAAGTTATCCTTTCGAACGTATGTACAAAGGTTTGATGAGGTTGTGAGTGTAAAAAGGTTAACATATTTTGATAAGTGATTAAGAAACTAAGGTTAAACATGGTCTGTTTACAGATATTTGGTTTATGTCTAAAATTTGTCTAATTCTAACGACCAATACACTATAAGCAAAGGAGCTATGCGAAGTATAATAACCCAGTTTTATGTGTGTGTGTGTGTGTAAGAGAGAGAGAGAGAGAGAGAGAGAGAGAGAGAGAGTTAATGTGACGCCATTGTTAGTCAAAAGGATGATGAACTGTTGGATTTGCGCCACATATATTCTCGACACACTACCGATCAGACTCTCCTACCCACTCGATCTTTTTGTACTATGTTAAGAATAAAGAGTTATAAATCAAAATGACAAGCAAAGTGATCTAACTGAATGTAAATCAAAGTGACAAAAACCAAGACTTAAGTTCACAAATATCTTAGAATTGAGAGTATATGAAACAATAGATGAAAACCATATCATCATATGATAGCTATATAGATAAAGTATTATCACATCGATCCTTAATCAATATGCTCTAAACATACCAACATAGTTATCTTGGAGTAACTACTCTAATAGCCAAGATAAATCATTTTGCTAAGCGAAAGCTAATGGTGTTACATTCTTATGTATAGAATGTCCAGTCCTATCGCTGACTACAAACCTTATCAAGTATAATAGTCTGGATAGCCTAGACTTCGGTATATGAATATCATCCACATACCTAAGTTACCTAACCTATACTCCATAGACTATTATGTATCTCATATAAAAATAATATAAATGTACCATATATAATACAAGAAAATAAAATAATTTCATTATTAATGTCAAAATATAGATGATTGGCACATAGAACACTACCAGTCTTAGCAGTTCTACATATCACTTGAGTTCCCATCTTTAACATGAGATTGTTTTAATTTGACAAGCTATTGCCAAAACCTCATTGATGGTCCCAAAATACTCATAACCTTCATTTTAACCACAATTATACTCTATCTTGCATTTACTCCCAGTTATGGCTGTCAGGGTCGAGCTTGTCATGGGGTCGATAGGTTTACATATTTTCTCCCTTCTTTTCTTAATAAATATTGAGTGAATTTTAGTTAATGGTTGTGTAGAATCCGACTCCGGATCTATGTAAATTTCATTCTTACAATTAGGTGGAGATTAATCATTGTTGGAGATGGAAATGCTGCTCTTAATGTCAAAATCGATGCATAAATATAAATATTCCGATTGGTGCTTTTGTGGCCCATATTAACCTCGCAAATCATTAATCGTCCTACTAGGATTATGCCTGTTGTTGTTGCCGATGTCGCTGCATAATTTAAGGAATTCTATTTCATTGTTTTTGCAGCCAACAATAGCTCTACGATCAACACGATCCCGAGCAGTTATTGCCATGCAAGGTTTAGGTCTTTCTTCTAAACCATCTTTCATTTCCTTTAACGTTGTGTCACCCTGGCATGCCTCATCATCATCTTCTTCGTTTGGATTCCTAGTATTTGCAATCAGTAGCAGCTTTGAGGAGGATGCTAAATCCTTTGATTCATCCCTCTCATATGTATCATCATTCGTACCATCACTTGAAACTGCTTCACCTACCATATAAGTTATCAAAATCTTCTTCGATGTTGTTTCTCTGATAATTTGCATGCTGTAGATAAAGAGCACATGGATTGAACATCAAAGCATCACGGTTGAAGCACTGAGGTCCTTTACTCCATATCCACTCCACGGAACTAGGGTTTTCAAACTTGGACATGAATGAGGAGTCATGATAATTCAATATGAGTACCAAGCCTGCAATATACTTCCTCGGAATCATACTACCTTGACCATCGATCAGTTTGAATTCTTCATACCAAAGAGATCTTTCATTCTTCCTCTTCCTTTTCATCTTCTTCCCTAATTGAACTGAAGTTAGAAGGGAAGAACATTTGAGTTGTTGCAGTTTTGTAATAATATCTTCCATAATATCTTCCTCCATCAATGGCATCATGCGAGACGAACATTGCAATAGAGGATTAGTGGATGAAGAAGCTAATGGAATAAAGGGAGAGAAAGAGAGAGAGAGAGAGAGAGAGAGAGAGAGAGAGAGAGAGAGAGAGAGGGATAAAAAGGAGGATGAAAAAGGAGAAAGAGGAAGGAAGAAGGTGATGGTGGTATGTATGGGGTAGACAACAACGATGCGAATGACGGGGGCAGGCAATGCCCTACATGAAACGGGCGGAGGCAGGGCGAATGCAACAGGGGGACTTGAGTTGCCCTTATCCATATGATATGACTAGGTAAGTCAAAAAAAATTTCAAGTAGGGGTTGCCCCTTGTAATATGTGTAGTGTGAATTGTGGGGGATGATCTCCGTGCCGACTAGAAGACTCCGCCCAACCAGTCAATCGAGTCGAGTCGAAGGTCTGATCGAACGTATGTCTAGTTTGCAGGTTCGGAGGTCAATGTCTTCGAGTTGAACTTCTGAATGGTCGATAGATTGCTAACACGAGATGTAATCTCGAAGTTCAGTCGAAGCCTACGTCTCCGTGCTATAAGGAGCAACCTGAATTCACTAACACTTGGATTGAAGTGGCCTCGACAGGCCGAGTGTCACTGGTTTCTCGTCTAAATGAAGATCGAAAGGTAGGAAGATCATAGCTCTGGATTTTTTTGGAAGTCTGATTCTGAAATCAGATATTCAATCCTGTTATATTTGCTGGGCTTGCTATTTATAGAGTTTTTTGGACGGTAAACTAGGGTAGAAGGCGGTTTCGACAGCCTTTGTCCGGTATTTCGGCGGGGGGCCGATGGGTCCCGCTGTTGCCTCGTGGACCCCAGGCAGGGCTGGTGAGTCCCATTGGCGCCTCGTGGACCCCCCAGGCAAGACTGGTGGGTTCCATTGTCGCCTTGTGGACCCCCAGGCAGGACTGGTGGGTCCCGTTGTCGCCTTGTGGACCCCCCAGGCAGGGCTGGTGGGTCCCGTTGTCACCTTGTGGACCCCCCAAGCAGGGCTGGTGGGTCCCGTTGTTGCCTCGTGGACCCATTAGGCAGGGCTGGTGGGTCCCGTCTCGGGATGTTGGCGAAAATTTGCACCCACATGAATAGGCGGACTGTGGTAGACCATGGGGGTAATAAGTAAAGTCATTATATTTTGGGGTGTGAATAAAATATGATAAATTATTTTCACACCCCAAAAATGATGAGTAAACCCCGATTCCCATGGGAAAACCATTTCCCTTATTTATTATGCCAAGAATACCCCCGCACCTCATACCCCATTTTTCCTTCCCAACCTACTTTATCCTCCCCCTTTCATACCCCATCCCATCCAAACCTCCATACCCCATCACCTCCTAACCGACTTACCCCCAACGCCCGATGCCTACGCCATCCATTTCCAACGCTAGCACCTCCGGCACCCATCTCCACTCCAGTACCTTCCCCTCCCCTTTCCCTCTTCTCATTCTCCTCTCTTTCCATCGCAGGAGTCGTCGTTCCTTCCCTTTCCCTCCACGTCGCCCATAATGTTCAATAATTAAATGATGAACATGATCAATGCTAAACTAGCGAACATGCTGAACCATATTCGGCAATTTAAATGCCGAATATGATTCAACATTTTCGATAGTTTTAGCATCGATCATGTTCGACACCTAACTGTCGACACATGCTAGGCGACGGGGGGAGGGATGGGAAGGCAACGACAGATCCGGCAATAGAAAAAGAGGAGGAGGAGGGAGAGAGAGGGGGGGGGGGCAATGACAAGCACAACAAGGAGGAGGAATAAAGGCGGTAGCAGCTTCTACGAGGGGGGAGGAAGGAGGAGGACATGCGGTGGCGGCTCCGACGGTGGGGAAGGGGAGGACGGAGGAGGAGCAGAGGCGGTAGTGGCAGTGATGGACGTGCCGACGAGGAGTCGGTGATGTACGGAGGTACGGAGGGAATGGGTATAGAAGAGGAAGAATGGGGTGTGCTGGAAAATGAAAGATATGCTAATCATATCCCACACAAAAATAAAAAACCAGAAGGAAGCAGCTACATGATTTGGAGTACTTTTGGGATGTGAATAAAATTTCCCCAAAATCTTCCATCATAAATAGGCACATCCCTATTGGGTCACCAACATTGTGTCGAAACAGAACCAAACCAAAGACTGTCTACAAACCGAACCCGAACCCGAACCCGAACCCGAACCCATCCACTTGCGTTGCAACTGGTTTGCTACATCTGTCGACTTCCCAAAATATCTCCATCCACATTTCGTAATTAAGTGAAAAACCCAGGGGCTTTTCTTTGGCCAAGACCTATCTCCTCTCCTCTTTAAAACCCCTCGCCAGTCGCCAGTCTTTTGCTCGCCTCCCCCCTCTCACGCTCCTCACCTTATCCGCAGCTCTGCCATGGCGGCCCATTCTCTTCTCCTCAACACCCTCGTCCCCCAAATACCTGCCATCTCATCGAAGCCCAAAACCCTAACACTAGATTTCTCCCTCTCGTCCTCACTCAGACCCCCGTCCTCCTCCATCAAGCATTTTCCCCTTTCCTCATCCTCCCTTCTGTTTCCTCTTTCAAGAAAGGCTAGAAATTTCGATTCGAGCATCATCCGTTACGTAGCGGTCTCTTCGGAGTTCGATCAGCAGCAGGATGAGGAGGATGCATCGAGCGGGGAGGAGGCGAACTTCTCGCCCGACCTGAAGCTCTTCGTCGGGAACCTCCCCTTCAACGTCGACAGTTCCGAGCTCGCAGGCCTCTTCGAGCGTGCTGGAAATGTCGAGATGGTGGAGGTATATCTCACCTCATTTGGGTTTTGGGTCCATCGGACATCTTGAAATTTTCAATTTTTTTTCCCTTTTTTCCGAACTTTTTACGGTAAAAGGCTGTTAGATTATTGTTAAAAAAAAGGGTAAATTACACTTTGCTCCCCTGATGTTTAGCTAAAAAAACACTTAACCCCCCTATAGTTAAAAAAGCTACATTTTACCCCCTTCAACTCAGTTTTGATCAGATAAAAATTACCAAGCGAGGAAATTAAGTAGGTGACAAAAGGGTTTATTGTGGTAACATTTCAATCTTTAGGGAGATTTGGAACAAAATAAACTACAGGGGGGTTAAGTGTTTTTGAGCTGAACTTCAGGGCGGCAAAGTGTAATTTACCCCCCTCAAAAAAATCACACCGAGCTTTTATGGTTCTACTTCTACCCCTTTGTGTTGCAACTGCGTTCAAGGACATCCTGGAATTTGCTTGATGCTAAAATTGCCGGAAGTTGCAAGGGAATTTGGTTGCCCTTTCTTGATTTTTTTATTTTTTTATCTTCTCATTTGGATAGTTTTTTGGCTTACTGACTATATGATCTTCAAGATGATAAATCTTCTCTAGAGTGGGACATTCAACTCCCTCTGGTGGGACATTCAACTCCCACTTTCAGCTTCAGCCGGCAGCACTTCCACATGCTAATTTATCGAAGAACAATTTTGTGCATGGTTTCTCAATTGGATTGTTATAATTCAAACCCAACTTATAGGCGGTGCCCTAAAGAAATGGTCCATACCAATTCTGCTCACTATAATTGGAGTATATCTACCAGCTCTTTAGGATATGGAGAACCACTCTTTACCTGTCAAAGGGAGAATACATCTTTCTCTACCTCTCTAATGGAAGATCTTGCCCATATCTAGGTGTGCGAAGCCTAATGTAACCTATAACACTACAATGAGGTGGAGCTCTTGGGACCGGTTTAAACGGTTTGAATTGGACACCGGTACCACGTCTTAAATTCTTTGAAGTGAAAAAACAGGATTTCGTCGTACAATATAATGCACGCTTGTATATGCATATCTTGAACAAACATAGTTTACCAAAGTTAGGGGTGGCAATGGGTCGGGTTGGGTTAGGTACAAGGGCAAAACGCCCATGCTTAACCCGGCTTGTTTAATGAACATGTCAAAAACTTAAACCCAAACCCGACCCGCCTAATAAAGGGGTTGACCCGACCCATTTAGCCCGTTTAATAAACGGGATGGGTCGGGTTGGGTTGGGTTGGATCAATAGAATCCATGTAAATTGGTTGGGTTGAGTAAGGTCAGGTTGGGTTGGGTTTGATCGGGTCGAGTCGGGTTGTTGACCAGTTGGCATGACCCATTTAGTGAACAGCTCAAGTCAGGTCGATCGAGTTACAAGTAAAATCCAAACCGAACCCATTATGCAAGGTGTCTCCAATCGTCCTCACAATGGATGATATACGACTATATTGGATTGATACACATCAATCATTATGCAGACCAAGTAGATGGAGCAGTGAAGAGTTGGCACTTAAAGACAACAAAAACAGAAAGTTGGTTATAGGTTCAATTCCAAAGCCATTGTGAGCATGGACAATAGAGAAGGAGGGGGTATTTCAGGATTGAATTGTGATCGACAACCTAAATTTTTGGCGGTTAGGTGGCGGGTGAAGATAAGAACAGATAGCTAGTTTTGCATTGGTATGTAACTCATAAATTAAATGGCGAAGGTATGCTGGTTGATTCGATGGTTTCATGTTTGATGTGTGGTGGTGATGGCAGATCTTTATCAAATTATGCCTAAGAGCTTGTTGTATGGCACATAATTCAGTAGTTGATTGCACAAAAGCCAAGATGTCATTTAGAGGCATATCTTATAGTTTATTTATTTAAGTTTTTATTTCATTTATTTGTCTTTGAACTAATTATATATTTAAGTATTTATTTTGTCTTTGAATTAATGATATTTAAGTATTTTTAAGTAGTTTAAGCAACTTCACTACTTCAGTAATATATTAATGATATTTTCCTTGAAAAAGTATTATAATGAAAGTTTTTACCCCAATTAGAAGTGTGTGGCTCAAATTTAGAGGATTTTGGTTACAAGCCTTTTAGCTCTCAAGGTCCGTTCTTTTGGCGAGTAAAATATAATCTCATTTTGTGCCATGTTCTGTTGTCCAATGTCCTTAGTAAACCGAGTTTCAAGATTCCCTTTTTCCCTACTTTGGTGACGTATTAGAGTTCGTCCAATATTGGTTGTACATTGATTGCCTACCACTCATGTGACATTTATTCCCAAGCTGCCTCCCCAAAACCTGATATACGTTGTTGCCTAGAGTATTCGTCCCTTGAGATAAGATCGCCCACCCTAGGGCTTCATCCCATAGAGATCCTGCTCATCCAATCGCCCCAAATGTCCTAGGTCACAAAGAACGCCGAAAATAGATATCATGGGAAAATTTGGTCGTGTTTCTGACTACAAAATAACAAGAGCAATTAAATTTCTTGAAACATCAAATGTCATGAGCATTAGATGTCCCAGACCCCCAGGCAATTAAATCACCTTAGTAAAGTATTGTCGCCAAAAGAATGGACCCTTGTGGCATTCTAGAATGGACCATTGATTTTCTTATTTTTTCCTTCTAATTTTCTTTAGATTTGGGAATCAGATCGAATTTGATTTACTCTAAGCCAAAGAAAGAAAACCTTTTGGACTTCTCCCCTCAAAGACATTTAAGTATAAATCAAACTTATTGCAGCCCTCTGCTGTAGTTTAGTTTTGCAACTGGAGCAGCATATTTTATGAAAATTAGATTCATTAGTTGAGAATGTTATTTTGTAAAATGTATGGAAATTCTGAAATTGTCAAATATGAAATGCACTTCAAAACCACAAAGTTGTGTTAATTGTTATTGGATGTATCATATTCATACATATTCCAGATATTTTAATGATATATGTCCTTACAGAAGTGGCCATGTAAAAGAAAGCAATCTCTGTTAACGAAGGCAAGGACATGATACTTCGCTTGATTCCGCACCTGATCAATAGTTATCATTATGAGGCTAAACCATGTGAAAAGATTGATATGCTTGAAATAATCTAATTGAAGAAACGAAGTTCATATATATGCATGAGAATTGTAGTTTTAGTTTACATTTAGATTAGTGTGATCATGATCTCTAAATTATAATATCTCATGTTAACATTTGATTGCGAATTTGAGTTCCTCCTGCATTGATTAGTTGAGCAGAATACAATGGTTTATCCTCCTAGAAAACATTAAGTGAGCCATGATTTTCGCCTTTTACTTGATTAGTTGATTTCATGGCTTAAGGACCAAGAAGAATGAAGAGCTTTTGTGGGTTTTATGCTTCCAATTATGCAAGTTAAGAGAGGAAGTCCATATTTTGGTTGAAGATGTTAGATATACCCATAGCTTCATCAGATACGATTTCTAAAGTAGATCAGATTGATAATGGTATTTGACTATTTACTTCTTTTTTTTTTTTTACATTTATTACTTGAAGTTAATACTCAGATTCGTCAACCTTGGAAAATGTGAGTGGACCATGATTTACTTGTTCTATTTTGATTGCATGACACTATTTTAATCAAAAGAAGTCTTACACTAGTTACAAGATATTAAGGTGAGTGACCCAAATGATTGGGTTTTGTTAATAGTTAGCCTGTTTATTACTTGAAGTTACTACTCAGATTCATCATCCTACAACAAAAATGTAAGTGGACCATGATTTTATTGTTCTATTTAATTGCATGGCTTATAGATCATGATTCATTAGTCCATGGTGGTATTTTAATCAGCAGAACACAAGGTTCAAGATATCATGGTGTGTTACCCTAATGTTTGAGATTTGTTAATAGTTTGTCTGCTAGCTAAATATTTGGCTGAGCGGATATGGATCTCTAGTGGTAGAGGCTTTGATTATAACTATATCAAGCTACACAAAATCCTATATTAATTGCAAAAGAAAACCAAGATGCCATTTGTTGGGGTATATTAGTTTCTGATGGTTATTATATCGTGGACTTATTTTCAGATTCATTCGTAAGTTACAATTCGAAGGTTCAAGAGGAGGTTATATTTTTCATTATTGCTAAATTTAAGTTGTATATCAGTTGTCCCTAGGGCAATTCATGTTGGGTGTATATTGCTGTTCTTGTAAAGGTTTTTAAGTTGACCTAAAGCAAGGTAAGTGGTGATATCTAAATATATTGCTGTTCTTGTAAATGTTTAACCAAGCTTGGAAGTGTTTCCACTCAGTGGCCAAGCATGCATAGGAAAAGAACAACCAGGATGAAGGTTTGGCGTTGAACATTGCGATATGCGCTCGAGTAGTGTTATTATAAAGTTGTAATATGTGCTATTGTGAGTTATGCACACGAATGTGCTTATATGGGCCTATGAACTTGTATGAACTCATGGACCATTATTATGGACATTTTGATTCTATATCGGCAATGGATCTTTTTGGTGAATTGATTTGGTCATATTGCAGGTTATTTATGACAAGCTAACCGGAAAAAGTCGAGGGTTTGGGTTTGTCACAATGTCAACAGTTCAGGAAGTAGAAGCAGCTGCTCAGCAGTTTAATGGTTATGTGAGTATGTTCATGTTAGTTGAAAAATATTATGCTTTGGATATTGTCTTCTTTTGAAAGATAAATATTACGAAATCCTTATTTGGTGTTCCTATTATTGTATCCATATCCTTCTTATTGTGATTACACTCGATCCATCCCGTACTGGATAATATTTTTCCTATTTTTCAAATTCTAGTAAAATTGAAGACCCCGTACTTGATCCTCATGCATGTATGGGGGTAATTAAATAATTGAAAAAAAATGAAGAAGTATCTATGGTGTTTGTAATTTTATCTCTGTAATTTGATCCTTTGATAATTTGACCAAATCTGGATGGAGATAATGATGCTATTCACATTTATGCAACACCGAGTCCACATGATTTTTTCCTAAAAAAACATTAGGATAACCTAAGTCATACAAGTAGCTGGATCCCATCCATAGGGGTAGCATTAGCATTTTCATTGTCGATGTAGTATTAGCTATAGTTTGCTATAGTTTGCTTGGATTTTTATTGTTGAAGTTAAAATATGATATAAAGGCTTGATAACGTGTTAATCAGTGATCATATTTTTCACATATGGATGTAGATATCATTGTTGGTTGGTTGTTACTCATCATCCCCTTGATGATGATCTTTGTGCACCGGCTGTTTTTGGTTGCTAAAGTATTGTGGACAAGGTTTTATATGTCAATTTTCATGTCGGTTTCGGTTGGTAAATGTCGGTGGGAATTTTATATTTTTTAATGAAAGATTTTGATAGAATTTATCGGATTTTGGTCAAATTTCGGTCAATTCCAGTTCAAATGTCAATAAAATATTGTCCATTATGAAAAGAAATCGAAATTGAGGACAAATGTAATTTTTCATTGATAAAGATAAGTTTTGTTTTACTAAAAAAGATAAAATTTTCAATAAAATTGTTTGGAAAAAAAACAGAATGTCGGATTTCGGTCAAATGTCAGTCATTTCTGTCGACATTTCGTTATGTCAGACGAAAATTTGGTACTATTAAAAATTCATCCAATTTCTATGTCGGACCCTTAAAAAAAAACAATGTTTTCAAAACCGGACCAGAAGGTGAACCGAAAAGGCATCCGGTCCAGTCCAAACCGGTTCAAACCATTGGTTCAATCGTTTGAACCGCATAAGAAATAGGTATTTTAAAACATATACTTACTAAATACTTTGATGTAAAGTATGATTCCTAACTACCCATTTTGCTCCAAAAATAGCATGTAATTTATTTTTTAATAGAATTTTACAAAAGAACCGGTTTATTGAAAGACCGAACTGAAATTTGTTTAGGTTCTGGTCCCTGTCCAAACCGGTCGAACTACCCGGTCTGGTCCGGTTTTGAAAACAGTGAAAAAAAGATATTTTAGTGATTTCGTGGAAATTTGTCCCCATTTGATTCCATTATTGTGGATATACGCGGTTGCTTTTTGAATTGAATCCGGATCAATTTAGATTGCTGTGGTCTGCTGAAAGCCCTTGTGATACATAGGACCGCAACTCGAGCAGGTTGCCCAATCAAGGGGTTGAACCCTCTGCCCAAGCCCAATCCAACCCGAGGTTGGGTTGAAGTTTGCTAGTCCAAGCCCAACCCGAGTTCAGTTTTGTCTTGTTGCCCGGCCGGTTGGTCGGGTTTGATGGGTGGGTTGGCCGATTTCAACAATTAAGAACCAATAATCATTATCAGACATCCATGGTAACTTGATGCATTATTTGATGCATTATAGTCTGGCATGTATCAAGTATCAACATGGTAAAAGTAAGATATCTATAATAAAAAGATATTATTAATCCATTCATTAAAGCCAAAAGATGAAGCTACTCGAGAACAGGGTTTGAAATCTTGATCGATACTGGTATGTGCCGGTTTTGCCCGGTTTGAAACTGGTACAACATCCGATCTCGATACCTGGCCCGTATCGGCTGGTACAGGTCCGTATCGACCAGTTCAGGTTGATATGGACCGGTACTGATATGTTAATTTTTTTTTCCTCAACCGGTATCGATCTGTATCGGCCGATACCTGTACATACTAGTTCGCGGGACCGACCGATACCGTGATTGTAAACCTTGCTTGAGAATTATACGAAAACATAAGATTTTCTTGAATGAACAATAGGGTAAATAAAAGAAAAAAACAGACTAGTTGGGTTATGAGTTGGATCGGGTTACGGGCTAGGTCGGGTTGCCTGAAGCCTTTGCCCAAGCCAAACCTGAGTAGAGGTCGGGTTGGGATTTTTCAACACAAACCCAACCCAAGCCCACCCAAATTCGGGTTGGGCCACCCGAGTTACAGCCCTAGTGATGTAGTCTTCTTTATACATACTGTTGATGCCATAGTTGATTGAATGGCCATATTCTTGTCAGTACAGATGACAGTTAGAAAACCTTTCATGCCTGTCTTTCCTTGCTACACATAACAATGTAGGTGGGTGTACCCTTATATTTTAAGGTGTTTCCATTCATTTGATATTACATGTCTATTTATTCTTGATTCTCATCGGTTTTGTGCTTTCTCCGGTAATTTGGTGACTTTTCTGATACAAGATGTTCTCATGAACCAACAGGAACTTTCAGGAAGAGCTTTGAGGGTGAACTCAGGACCGCCGCCTCGTAGAGATGAGTTCCCATCAAGAGGGTTCCGAAGCGGGGGCAGCGTCGATGGTTCCAACAGGGTCTATGTGGGCAATCTTTCGTGGAACGTCGACAACTCGGCTCTCGAGACGCTGTTCAGCGAGCAAGGGAGGGTCATGGATGCCAAGGTGGTGTATGATAGGGAGAGCGGCAGATCAAGGGGCTTCGGTTTCGTCACCTACAGCTCCTCCGAGGAAGTGAACAATGCTATTTCATCACTCGACGGCGTTGTAAGTCTCTTTCCTGCCACATCAGATTAAATTTGCAAGTCCTTCCCTATTTCCCTCGCGATTTACCTGCCAGCCATTTAGGTGGTGCTTGTCTCTATGAATCCTTCTGTCCGTTGCAGGATTTGGATGGCAGGAGAATCCGGGTTACAGTCGCGGAGGAGAGGGAGAGGCCGAGGCGCCAATTTTAATGCTCCCAATCTCTGGAGGTTTTTGATTTGATGCAAAGCCGAGGCCAACGGCTTCTCTGCTGAACTCTGTATTTGTAATCTGTTTCCATTGGGAAGCTTGGGTCTTATAACTGGGCCTCGGCATGGTTGTATTAGCTGGGGGATGAGGTTTGGCAAAGACATCTTAAATACATTTGTTCTGTATGGTGGTCCTATTTGCTGGGGCCTCAGCATGTTTTGTGTTTGGCTGGGATGAGTTAAGTACAAGCATGTCAAGTACATTTGTGCCCTCGTGCCTGTTCTTGGTTTCCTCCATGGAATTCTTGTGAGCTGCTCATATGAAGATTTTCTGTAAAACTCACTCCGAGCTTCGGGTTTGTGATATACCGAGAGGCCTAGACGGTGCAGCTGATGCCTCGGCAAAATTTGCCATGAAACATGAAGTATTTCAACTTGAGAATTCCACGGACCTTCCTCCTAGTATTAAAGATGTAATCAAGGAAGTTTGTTCAGGCTATAGCCTGGGGACTGTCTAAAGTATTCTCTCTCTCTCTCTCTCTCTCTCTCTCTCTCTCTCTCTCTCTCTCTTTTGCCAAAGGCAGTCGCCTGTCAAAATGCCATCACCTCTTTTACATCTGCTGTTTGTTGCACGCTGCTAGCAACCCATCACCGCTGGTCTGTCTCGTCCTGCTCTTCCCTCCTCCCCCTGCACACTCATATTTCCTCCCCTTCTTCTTCCTCCTCTTTCCCTCCCCATTGTCCTCTTTCTCTCCTCATCTTGGAATCGCAACACTCGGCCATACCAGGTCGAGTGCACCTTATGTGCATTCAGCCACCTCGGTAGAATGCATAGAAGGGGCATTCGGCCACATGGCTAGTTAGGAGGAAGGAAGATGAGGGGAAGAAGGGGAGGAAAAGGGAGGAGGAGGAGGAAGAAAGGGTAGGAAAACGGAGAAGGATGGTGGAGAGAGGAGGGGGACAAAAAGGGGAGGAAGAGGAAGGGATAGACCGGCGATGGTGGGTTGCATGCGGCGAAGGTGGAAGGCGGCCTGCACATGGGCGATGACGAGGTAGCGGGCGTCGGCTGCCATTAGCAAAAGGGCAAGGGTGAAACATGGACACACCGGATATTTTTTCAATTTTAAGTTAGGGCTGCCTAAGCTATATCATGGGCTGTATATACGGCCATCTTTTTTTAAAAATACCAGTGATTTTTTAAAAGGCAAATTAGATCTTGGTCCTTAACTATTTGGCATATTAGCAGCAGGACACCATAATTTGCTATATTAGCTAAGGTCCCTACAAGTATACATGCGTCTTCAGAAAAGAGTATATATTCATCTTCATAAAAGAGTATACATTCGTTTCAGAAAGAGTATACATTCGTCTTCAGAAAGAGTATATATTCATCGGGAGGGACTTAAGCTATTGTATAACGCAAAAAAAGATTTGGGTCGTCTTTATTGCGCACACGAGATTATAAGCCACTTTTTGGTGCTCGAGAGTGGTGAGCCGGGTGTGACGAAGATTTATCAGGAGATTGTGGAAGAGATCATTTGAAGGGTCCCTTTGATCCGCATCTCCACGTTACTTCGTGCGAGAGTTTTGGAGGGGTTGCCCAAAACAGAGGTCTTTACAGGAGTTTGGGTCTCTTGAAAGGTCGAGTAGTTTTAGCCTTTGCGTTCGTTCCTTCTGTGTTTTGCGCTTTTTCGGCCCGAGGGCTTTCAGTGTTGTTCTCGATCTTTGCATCTCCTTCGTCTCGTGTTGGACCTCGGCGTCCTTGATCGTCGGTTCGCGGCGTCGATCTTATTTTCACCTTCGACTTTGATTTATGGTATCTGGCTTTGCTTTGGCGTAGCTCTGGCGTCGGCGTAGCTTTGTTGTTAACGCTTGAACGTAGAAGGGATAGAGGCTTGCGGTGCTTTTGTTCTTCTGGACTTCGTGTTGTATCAGCTAGAACATGCGTTGCTTTGCTTGTGATCCTTCGTAGTTGCTTGTCTTTAGCACGTGTGTTGCTTTAGCGTGGGCGTTGCTCTGGCTTTGGCTTTGGCTTTAGCTTCTAGTGTTTGGTTCTTGCTTGGCTTTTGCTTTGGCTTTAATTTATGCATCTGGCTTCGGCTTTGGTTTAGCATAACTTTGGCGTTAGTGCTTGAACATAGAAGAGGTAGAGGCTTGCGGAATTTTCGTTCTTCCGGATTTCACGTCTTATCGGATAAAAAGTGTGTTGCATTGCTTATAGTTTTTCGTAGTTGCATGGCTTTAGAAAGTGCATTGCTTTAGTGCGGGCATAAATTTGGCATTGCTTGGGCTTTGACTTGATCTTTATCTGAACGACGATGACGACGTCTCCGAGTCTTCTTATTCCTTTGGGCTTGTTTTGGCAGCGACGATTGTGGCATCAGCTTTGATTTTTTTTTCTTCTTCTCTGGGATTCTTTAGTGTGGTCATAGTTGAATGCTTCTTTTAAAAACCGCGGGTGTAGCGCTGCTTTGATGTTGAAGACGACAAGGTAGAGCCGCTTCGAGTTTGCTTCTCCAAGTTTTCTTCTTCGTGAATGGAGCGGATGTTTGATGAAGACGACGGGTGTGATGCCGTTTCGATCTTCTTCTTTGGGCTTCTTTGCCATTTTCGGAGTTGAATGCGACTTGTGTGGCGTTGCTTCGCTATTCTTCTCTGGGCTTCTTTGACATTTTTGGAGTTGAAGACTTGTTGAAGACGACGGGTGTGGTGTCAGCCGCTTCGATTTTCTTTGTCAGACTTTTTTGGCGTTTTCGAAGTTGAATGCTTGTTGAAGACGACGGGGTGGTGCCGACTTCGGGTCTTCTTCTCCGAGCTTTCTTCTTCGTGAATGGGGTTGATGAAGAAGCCTTGGGTCATCGAGCATTAGAGCCTCCCCGTCTCTAGCTTGTGAGCGACCAACCTTGATCTTCTCTAGGCTTCTATGGCATTGTTGGAGTCGAAAACAATGGGGTGATGCTGACTTCGATCTTCTTCTCCGGGCTTCTATGGCGTTGTCAGAGATGAAGATTGTTGGAGACGACGGGGTGGTGCCGACTCTGGGTCTTCTTAGGCTTGTTTTGGCTGCGATGGTTGTGTCGTCGGCTTTGATTTTCTTTTTCTTCTCTGGGCTTCTTTAGCGTGGTCAGATTCGAAGGCTTCTTTTGAAGAAGGTGGATGTAGCGTCGCTTCGATGTTGAAGATGACGGGTGTAGCGCCTGTTCGAGTTTTCTTCTCTAAATTTTTTTCTTCATGAATGGTGTGGATGTTTGTTGAAGACGACCGGTGTGGTGCCGCTTTGATCTTCTTCTCTAGGCTTCTTTGGCGTTTTCAGAGTTGAATGCTTATTGATGACGACGGGTGTGGCCTGCTTCGATCTTCTTCTTTGGATTTGTTTGGTGTTTTCAGAGTTGAAGGCTTGTTGAAGACGACGGGTGTGGTGTCGCTTCAATATTTTTCTTCGAGCTTTTTTATCGTTTTCGGAGTTGAATTTTTATTGAAGACGACAAAGTGGTGCCAAATTCGGGTCTTCTTCTCTGAGTTTTCTTCTTTGTGAATAGAGTTAAAGTTTTGATACCCTGTGCAACGTCTTCATATTGATAAGAACTTTTGTGGGCTAAGTCGTACCTGTGTGATGTGCTTGCCCGTGCCTCGTGAAGTCTTGGATTGTCGAACGTAAGAGTCTTCTTTACAGAGCCTCGTCGTCTTTAGCTTGTGAGCAACCGACCTTGATCTTATTCTCCGGACTTCTATGGCGCTGTCGAAGTCGAAGACGTGTTGAAGGCGACGGGGTGATGCCGACTTCGATCTTCTTCTCTGGGGTTCTATGGCGTTGTCGGAGTCGAAGATTATTGGAGACGATGGGGTGGTGCCGACTCTGGGCCTTAATATTCCTTTGGGCTTGCTTTGGCGGCGATGATTGTGGTGTCAGCTTTGACTTTCTTTTTCTTTTTCAGGCTTCTTTAGCGTGGTCAGAGTCAAAGATTTCTTTTGAAGATGGCAGGTGTAGCATTGCTTCGATGTTGAAGACGACGGGTGTAGCGCCGGTTCGAGTTTCCTTTTCCAAAATTTCTTTTTCGTGAATAGATCGAATGTTTGTTGAAGACGACGGGTGTGGTGTCACTTCAATCTTCTTTTCCGGCTTCTTTGGTGTTTTAGAAGTTGAAGGCTTGTTGAAGACGACAGGAGTTAAAGGCTTCTTTGGGTCATCGAGTGTTGGAGCCTCATTCTTTACAAAGCCTCCTCGTCTCTAGCTTGTGAGCGACCTTTTCAGCCACCCCCTTGCCCTTCTATTTATAAGTGAAGGGTGGTGGGAGAAATATGTAAAGATTTATTTGAATCTCTTAAATATCTCCCCATAACCATCGGGATTTATCTTCCATTCTTTTTTGGAAAAACAACATTTATCATTTTTCTTTTTTGTAGCAAACGGTTATGGGATAGATTGATCTATATCTTTTAAGATATGAGCCATCTTTACACATTTTATCGATGACGACACGACTTCTCATCTTGTCCGTCGGATCGAGGGATCAGTGTGGATCCAAGATTTGTATAGACATCCATGCTACCTCCCCCCCCCCCCCACAAGGCAGATTTCTTTCCTTTTTTTTTTCTTCCTTTTTCTTTATTTTCTGTAAGCCTCAGCTCCCACGGGGGAGGGGGCCGTGGTTTGCATTAGGGGACCGATGGGCATCACTTTCGGGTGGGCCCGTCAGTCCCCTTTGTGGGCTTGGGTGAACCCGGTGGCCCCCACTTGCATGGGGTGGGCCACTAGTGTCCTTCTGAGTCGGGTTTGATACTTTTTCTATAGGGCCGTTGTGCATGGGCCGGGCTTCGTGTGCGAGCCGTTGTGCGTCGGTCAGGTTTTATTTGCGAGCTATTTTTGATGCCTACAACTATATTGTGAAAATAACGTGTCCTGCAACTAAAAATCATATCTCAAAAAGGAGTTACGTCAAACTTCTCCTTTTTTTTAAAGGTGTGTTCTATGTGCAACCACCGACTTTGGCTTGGCACTCGGATTTGTTAGCACCACAAAAGAAAAAATCGTTTTGGCACCATCAATATCCCCAAACTACCCTCGTCCTCTCCATCTATCCGACCCCCATGCGTGCAGAGCTCCGCTGCTGCCTGCATTGCATGTCGGTATCCCCTTCTTGCCAGACCCATCACCGTCCTGCTCCCTCTCCTCCCTTCTCCTTCTCCTTCTTCTTCTTCTTTCTCCTCCTTCTTCCCCATGCCAAACCCTAACCCTAAGCTGCATTGTTCTGTCGACGGTTCCAGTTGATAGCATCGCCCTGTCGACATCAACATGAGACTGTCGACAACTGGCCCCTTGACAGTGCCTATCGACAAAACCAGGCTTAGGGTTAGGGTTTAGTGTGGGGAAGGAGGAGGAGGAGGAGGAGGGAGAAGGGGGAAGGAGGAGGGAGGGGGAGGCGGAGAAAGAGGAAGGAGGAAGAGGAGGGAGGGCAGAGGCGACTTCGAAGGGGATGACATCGTAGGTGGTGGGGGGATGGAGATGGAGGCGAAGGCGAGGGATAGGGTTGACCGGAAGAGATTAGGGATGAGGGTAGTTTAGGTATTAATTTTTGAGTTATTTTGACTTTGCCCTCCAAATTTTGCCTTGAATTAGACTTTACCCCCCACATTTTCATTAATTAGACTTTACCCCCCAAAACTAACTGTTCCGTCAGGTCATCCCCCAAAATTTTATTTCTTTTACGTCAGCTCACCCTTTCTCTTAGATGGTGAGCTGACGGAACAATTAGTTTTGGGGGGGTAAAGTCTAATTAATGAAAACATGGGGAGTAAACTCTAATTAAAGGCAAAATTTGGGGGGCAAAGTCAAAATAGCCCTTAATTTTTTTAAAAAATCGGGTGACAAGCTGAATCCAGCGGGTGCGGTGCGGATAGCCCCTTTTTTCAAAAAACTCGGAGACTATCGTCAAGTACTCTGATTCGGAAACCCTCCGGCCCCGCCGACTCTCTCTCTCGGTTCTCTCTCGACCTCTCTCTCTCTATAAATACAGCAGACTAGGAGCCCCCATCCCTTCTATCTTCATAGCAATCTCCTCTCTGGTGCGCCTCAAGGAGTCGGAGAACAAAGCCCCGGAGACGATGGAGGCGAAATCCCCGAGCAAGCAGCCGGATCAGGAAGCGGCGACGGAGGCCAGTGGGAAGGACGGCCCTAGGAGTGAGTTCACTGTTCTCCCTTTTAGCCCTAGTTTTCTCTCTCATCATGTTTTCTGAACCCTAGCCTAGATTCTGATGCAATTTCAGTGACTTGCTGGATTTTTAGTTTTCCTTTCTGTACTTGTTCTTGCACCGTTGAAACCAAGCTTAAAACTTGTTTGCTATATTTCTCAAGTGTATTTGGTAGTGTTGGTGAGGGGGATCGGTTAGAAGAGAACTTAGGTCGCTTGTGATTTATAATGTTGGTTCTCCTCACCTTTTTGGTGATTTGGAAAACTAAATTTCTTTTCTAGTGAGTCTCTTCTACTAACATAGGAAGCCCATGTTGGTGAGGACTGAGGAGGGTTAGCAAAACCTTTACCCACATGGTATTGACAAATTTTCAGAGCTCTGATCCATGGTTACAATGGAGACTTCCTGGGGGACTGATATGAATTTGGAAGGGTCATGTCTCGTACCTCTCTTGAAGAGTGATGCAACCAAGGTTTTAAATTTCGGTTTCGTGTCAGGTTTCGTTCCAATCCGAAACCGAAATTGGTCGAAATTAACCGAAATTGACTAAAATTGATTGTACCAGTTCCGGTTCTGAAAGCTGAAACCGAAATTGTCCGTTTTCATATATACCTTTCGTTTCGGTCCCGACCGAAACCAAAATATTTGACCGAAATTTCGGTATTTCGGTCAAAATTTCAATCCATGGATGCAACTCCTATGAAAATCACACCCACATTGTTTCGTCAATCATGGATTACCGATCAAGATGTTTATCGTGACAACGAGTTAAATACGCATGCCTTAGAATTCATGGTTGATGTATGAATTGGAATCCGATGAAAATTTAAGATCCAAGTGTAGCAAGTGAAAGCCCACATGGAGAGCAAGTGAAGTAAGACATTGATAAAGTTGTTTTAGATCATGCTGGGGTACCAAAAGTTGAAAATCATGTAGTCATGTGGAAAGAAGTTGGTGTGCTCTAACTCGAAGTCAATTATTTCCTTATCAGAATATCCTAGATTTGACTGTTGATCAAAACAAAGTTGATGATAATGCTCATGCTAGGTTGATCATGATGAAGCAAGAAGACCAATGTACTATTTATCAAAGCTAATGTTACAATGGTGTTCGTAACTATGTTGTCCATCACTTTCACCACCATCTTGGAATTAAATATTATTTTGAAGGAACAAGAGCATGAGGTTATAGTAAATCTCAATTTGTTGCAAAAGAGTTAAAAAAAAGAAATTTATTCAGCTTATATGTGTCAAAAAAGGAAGCATGTGTTCATCATTACTTATGCCCATAGGCGGCTCGTTACCTTTGGAATTTTGACATTAAGGAGTGCATAAGAGATCATCCAATAGAATTTCTACTTGAAATAGGGATTCATATAAATTAAGATTGTTATTCAAGATAAAGGAGTAATTTAGTTACTATGATGCAATTTTCCATTTCTTATTATATTATATTTTTCAAACCTATTTTTTATCATTTTATAAATTGACTTAGAAGTCTTGTTCTGTAAAGAAGGATTTTATAGTTCAATGGTATATTAGGTTTGGTTTAGGAGTTGGTTTGGAAGTCTATATGAAGGGGAGTTGCAAATTAGCATATGGATTTTTTAAATAAGATTTTAGAGAGCTTTCTCCAATTAAGTGTTGAAACTTTCTTCCCTCTTAATGATAACTCTATGATAAACCCTGGGTGTTGATTCCTAAGCTTATCTGTGGTGTTGACTCTGCTCCGTAACTTCCTTATTACTCTCATGATGTTGATGTTGTGGAGGCTAAGGTGCCAACTCCTTAGTTGATTCTAAACATGTGCGAACTCATCTCGTATTTATTTGCCTCTTGTTTTCACTTAAATTTTGCATAGTACTTCATATTTTCATTTTGAAATCCTCATAGGTGTCTAAAGCTCTCATCTAGATTCATTTTTCAATTTGATATCAGATTAAAGCCACTAAATTCTCAATTTTAGTAGCAGAATTTATTTTTGGCACCCTAGTTTGTTCCAGTTTTCTAGTTCTAAACCCTATCTTTTAGGAAAAGTACCCTTGATCTTTGATCCATCAATACTACTAAGTCCTTTTAGTTTTTTTTGGTTACGTTTTTTATGTCAATTTTAGACCAAATTCAGGTTTGGTCTCAATTTTAGTTTGCCTAGATTGATCATTACTTACTTTGTTATTGCATTTGTGTAGGGCTGGCAATTTCGGACCCGACACGGCAGACCTGACACGAAGTTAGCGGGTATGGGTTAGGGATAAACGGGTTCGGGTCGTAAACGGGTCGACACGTTAGACACGTTTAATAAATGGGTTGGGTCCGAGTTTAGGGTCTAGAGACGGTAGACCCGAGAAGACCCGTTTAAAATTCAGCGGGTCGTGTCGGGTCGGGTCTACCCGTAATCCGATACTGTAATATGTAGTACCTGTGGGTCTATCGGGCCAGGTCGGGTCGAGTCAGACTGGGTCGGATCGGGTCAACTGAATAGACCCGTGTGGTAAACGGGTCTACCCGTTTATAAACAGGTTGGGTACAGGTTTAGGATCTAGACACGATTAGTTAAACGGGTCGGGTCCGGGTCTAAGGGTTTTGGTCCTTTGGACACCACCCGGAACTAGACACGACATGAACCCGACACGACCCGACCCATTGCCACCCCTACATTGTGCTCTTTTTCCTTTCATGTCATATTTTCCCAGTCATGGATTATCCTACCTCATCTGGTATATCTTTTCTTGGCTTTGACCTTGAAATGATGGCGATTTACCAGTCATTAGAAGATGCTTAGTTAAGTTAAAGACAATGTTGGTGAAGGCTTCATATTGTGTGATGTCATGTCCATTAACATGACTAAAAATAGTCTTAGCATACTAGAGTTGAATTGACAAGAAATGGCAAGTTTTCCCGAGCATATTATCCACTTGCTTCTTTCTTAAATAACTAGCTTATTTGACGCTGAATTTCACATTTCAAGAGACATACATTCAAAGGATAGATGATTTTTGTCAAGTTAGTAAACTAAACTTAGTAGCAATAAGAGTAGACAAAGATTGTAGGTAAAGCTGTATATAGCAAATAGTTGATGAGGAAGAAGACTTTAAGGTTAAAGTGAAGAATTCCTTACAGATTTGGTTAAAGAGGATACTGCATCTACTTAATGAGGATCTGGTCAACATCAGTAACATTGACGGAAAGTCATCAATTCAAAAGTGTCAAGATCAAGTAAAATTTCACTTTTTGCAAATAAAGGTCATGTGATCTTCCATTTGCGGTTAAGAAAAGATACATAGGCCTTTTTCTGATTTGTTTAGTCTATTTAGAAGGTAATTTTTTCTATGACCCCAATGGTTCAAATTGCTTGATGTGTTAAATCATTTTCTTGAACTCCATAAAAACTAAAAACAATGCTTATGCATCATTTAGATTGTCCTAGAACTATTAAATTGTTCCCCCAAGACTCAAATCATTTTAGTGGAACAATGACCCTACGATTTTAAATGCATAATTACGGTGCTTTCTTCTTGTTCAAGTAGAAACTGTGGGTCACCTCTAGCTATTCCTTCTTGCTTTAGTTATCTTTTGTTCAAACTAATAGATAGAGAAAATTCTGAACTTGTTATGCTCTTCTTGCTTTCGTTATCTTTTGTTCAAAGTAATAGATAGAGAACATTCTGAACTTGTTATGCTCTTGCTTATTCAGTATCTATTGGAAGTGGTATCTCTTTGGTCATCCTGCATGAGTTAGTATGGCCAACATGTGCCAAAATCACTTGACAGGATTCAACAACCACTTCTAATGCTCCTATAGAACTTGTCAATATCTATCATATGTTTTTATGTCTCTCTCTTTCCAAGTATCCCACACACTTGGTGTTCAGTACTTTGTCTCGTATCATTTAGCAACAGTTGTTTTCATGCTCGCTAGCCAGTCTTCTATTTGGGGGGTGCACTTGCACAAGAATCTGACCTCCATTCCACTATAAGCATGAGAAGCTTTCATCTTTCTTCTATCAATCATATGGCAAGTCTTTCTTCTATCTTTAGCAGCTTCCCAATTTTTTGATACCTATTTCATGTGTTTACCATTGTATATGAAACATTTTGTCATGGATTGATCTAAACTTGACTTAAAAAAAGAAAGAAATTTCTGGGAGGAGTTAGATCGATTATATTGTACAAGGATATCTATGCCAAGGGCCTCTATGCCTTATTTGTAACTGCATTCCTTTCCTATCTCAAGTAGGTTAACGTATGGTTCTCTGTGAGATCTGTCCATGCGATTCTAGGGCGCTCTCTATAAAATTCACATTCTTTTTTTTTTATGTGAGCACCCCACAACATCTCATCTGGCATGGCTAAGGCAGCCCCCTACCAATTATTAATTCGATGCAAGCGGGAATCGATCCCAGGTCTCGGGTAACAACGCCATGAGACTTTACCAACTCACCAGCTGACACTTACATTCTTCATCAAGAAGAATATAGAGAAACCTTGGAAGAGTTGGTACTGACATGGGCAACTGTCGACATGTCTTGGTCACCAGTAGTTCAGCCAAGTGGAAGAAGTTAGGTAAACTTGTGGGATCACATTAAATCCTATAGATGGCATCAGGGCCTCTTTGGCGGGCATTGATTTTTTACCTAAGTTATTTTGTGCTTCTGTTTCAAGACTTCAAGTTGTATGAGCTCTTTAATGAATCACCATACAACATTGTCTCCCTATTCCAAACTGTAGTACCCACTGGGAGTAGATTATTTTATTATTTAGCCTAAGGTTGTTGATTTGTGTGTTTTACATTGCCCCATTTTTTTTAGGAGGCAGTCTTTTCAGGCTTTCGCTAATCATATACTGCTGTTGGTGCTATGTTGAAACATCTCTTTTGGTTTCGATTCCTTCCCTATCAAAATGTTTGAACATCCTATTCATCTCGCTCCTTGATGTAGGTCCTAACTCTGGAAATGGTCTGGATCTGGACACGTATTCTTGGACTCAAACGCTTCAAGAGGTTACCGTCAGCGTCCCGGTCCCTCAGGGCACCAAATCGAGGTTTATCACCTGCGACATAAAGAAGAACCATCTGAAAGTCGGGCTGAAGGGACAGCCTCCCATTATTGACGTAAGTTGTTGAACTCTCTGTCTAATGCCGCAGAGGATCTTGATATGGATCTCATTCTTCCATATATATGTTTCTGCATCTAATGGCTGCTGTGACACCATAGGGGGATCTGTTTCAGTCGGTGAAAGCAGATGACTGCTTTTGGAGCATAGGTACATCTTTGTGTGGATTTGCCCCCCCCTTTTACTGCTGCTTTGTATTTCCGCGCTGTTACTGAAATATAAACTATGTTCTCTTAAACTATCAGAGGATACAAAATCTATCTCTATACTCTTGACGAAGCAAAACCAGATGGATTGGTGGAGATACTTGGTTAAAGGTGAGCCTGAAATCGACACTCAAAAGGTTGAGCCCGAGCACAGCAAGCTGTCTGATTTGGATCCTGAAACTCGTCAAACTGTGGAGAAGATGATGGTAAGGCTTTTATTCCCTCACCGATGATTTTGGTTTGTAGTTTTGTAGTATTTGCTCTAAGTCCCAATTGGTCTTCTGCTTCAAGTTTGACCAGCGACAGAAGACCATGGGCCTCCCGACGAGCGACGAGATGCAGAAGCAAGAAATCCTGAAGAAGTTTATGGCTGAGGTGAATCCCCACTTCAACTCGAATCTCTTGGTCAATCTAGTTCTACCCCCTTCCTTTGATAGAATCTCATCGATGTCTTTGTTCTTTCCTCCCTGCAGCACCCGGAGATGGACTTTTCCAATACCAAGATAGCATAGGAGGCTCGAGTTCGCATTGTTGCTTCTGCCATCCGTCCGAGGAGCTTCAATCGTATAGTGGTTTTGGCTTTGTCACAGTTAATAGACCTAAGTTATTTTACTGTTTAAGTGGTCTTTTTGATATAGCATGACTCTCTCTCTCTCTCTCTCTCTGAGACTACTCTGATTAACTGTTTCGGATATTGAAGAAATGCTTTGCTTTGTTTTTTAGCATTATTATACTTTTGCAAGGTGTGAGATGTGTGATTGGGGCCATGGAGGCATGTTGTGTGATTTGCTGACATTGTTAGGAGGTTGAACTTAGTTATCTACAGGAATGGTACTTCAGACATTTGATCCCCACCTGCCATATTTGCATTTTGCGCAATACCCTCATTGAAGGCTGCCTTCCCTTCCCCATGCATTGTTTAGGCGCAATCGCTACCGGAATTTTTATTCACACCCAAAAATGACGATCGTACCCTGTTTTCCAGTTTCCCCACGTCCCTTTTTTTTGGTTTTGACAAATATACCCTTTCCATCCCCTTCTACATACCTCATTATCCTGCTGCATGCCAATTACCCCATTACAATGATGACTCTAGCTGTCTTTGTTTCTTTTTTTATGAGTCCACAAGGTCATGCTTTTTAACTCGTTTTGCAAGTGCCTCTTGATTGGAATATTTCGACTATCGGTCGATTTTCTTCAACAATTAGGTTTTGTTTGGTGGTTGTGTTTTTGAAAACACGTATGCACACATATTAGAGTTAGTTTGGTTAATGGGGTGTGATGTGTCAAACGGATTGTTGGTGTGTTCCTAGTCGGGGTGTGTGTGCGCACGTGCGTGCGGGTGCAATTGAGATTGTTGGTGTGTTCCTTGCGTCTTGATTTTTCCACTCAGAGCTCAGCTTTAGTCCTATAAAAGATCCAACAAACTACTCCTATGATCGATATATAGTTAATCCAACCTTGTTACTCGAAACTAACGTAGATTGTGGGATTGTACAATGTTGTTTCATTTTATATCTTTGGATTATAATTTGTGACAAAGAGATGCATGTGTTTTCTCTCTATAAAACTTTGTTATCTATCCACTTCACATACGCTATCCTCGTAGCCTTGGAGGGTTTTGACTTTTGGATGCACGAGCTTAAACCCTCGTAACTAACAATGTAGATCTCCTTCCCACCGAACTGGTCTTTAGGTTTCTTGGCATGGATCTCTCTCGCCAAATTGCCTTGGTCTGATTTTTGACACCAAACATACAGTGAACCATGTTATGCGGTTTGTTTGGAGCCACATCTTTAACAAAAAGCTCTTCATGGATATCACACTGACTACAACTATCGAGGACCCAACTGGCGGCATGACCCAAAGGAAAGGAAGACCTGGGATTGGTGGGAAGAACCCCCAACACTCGTATGCTCCTCCTCTATGTTGGCACAACTGAGGAAGTTAACCTCATACTAGCATTTTTTGATGGATTGGGTTTCTTCTGGATATACAGAAACTGGTGTGCCTTGGAAAATACTAAAACACCCCCATTGCTATCCATTTTTATTATTTATGCAGGGGTAGCAGCGGGTATTGATTTTCAAACCCTAATTATTTTCATAGAGTAAGGATGTTAGATATCCTCACGCCCCAAAACCCGGGTTGTAAGGGGAGGTCCACAGCGGGTATATTAAGCGGGTGATGGGTGCCTCCCTTACCGATGTGGGACTATCCGTTAACATCCCCCCTCACGCGTAGCACGCGTGGCAAGGCATGATCGGTGGGGAGCACCCGGAGCGGGAGCAGGAGCAGGAGACGGGCTAGCTCTGATACCATGTTAGATATCCTCACGCCCCAAAACCCGGGTTGTAAGGGGAGGTCCACAGCGGGTATATTAAGCGGGTGATGGTGCCTCCCTTACCGATGTGGGACTATCCGTTAACAAAGGATAACAAGGAGTATAATACAAAGACTAACTGAACTTTATAGGCATTAAGATCATTTACACTAATTAAACTCTAACATGGTTCATGCCTATATGATTAAAAAAGCAAAAGAGACAAAGATTTAAAGAGGTCTGGCAATGTGCCTATGTTCTCCCTTAATTCACAGCTGATTCCACATGTTTTCAATCTCCAAAGAAGTCCTTTCTAAAAAAAGAAAATCTCAACGAAGAGGGTTTCAATCAGAACATATTTCGATCTTCGCGGAGATGAAAAGGGGGGGGGGGCAAAAACTGCAAAGATTGAGACTATAGGAGGCTGAAGACACCGATGAACTCGATGCATATCATACAGAATGGATTGCAACATACCTGATACAGTTTGATATCTACAACACAAGACAAATATTTATATCTCAGAAATCAGAGAATGCCGAGATTTCGATCAGAGTATAAATGATCTCATGATATTTGGCAATGCTAACATGAAGCTCAACAACATCCCTACTCAACTGGTTCACTACATTCACATAAGTCTCGAAACATGGAGCCTTAATCCATGAGCCATTGAGAGTATGGTCATCATTCTGTACTGCACCGGATGGTTCGGAACCAGGGTGAACTTAAAGAACCTGCACACGATCGCGAGCGTCATCTTCATCTGGAGGTACGCGGAGTCCTTCCCTAAGCACATCCGAGGGCCGGCCTGCGAGAACACCACCAATTGATGAAAAAAAGTTGAAGGCAAGATAATTTCATGGAGCTTCTTGATTAGAGTTCGATGAGTATGTATTGTTGTTGTCTTCATTGAGCGATCAGATAATCCGAATGCCATAGCCCTACAGGTTTTGATCAGACATTTAGTTTCTAGTGGCGTTTGTACCTGGAAGGCTGTGAACTTAAAGGGAGAGATGCTTTGGAGGATGCCATCCTTGAACCATCGCTCGGGCCTGAAAGACGCGGCATCAGGGCCCCAATTGTACACCATCCTCCCCATAGCGTAAGGAGTGTAAGTAACCATTCCACCTGCTTTCAATTTGGTTCCGTCGGGCAGAACATCATCCTCCAGGATGCCCTTGGGATCCTACTTGAGACATACAATTTACCCAATGCATCAGTGATCATCTCATCCCAAATCTTGCTCGATCGCCTGTGAGGCATTGGCGAGATATGGACGACAGTTAATAACAGACCTGAGGGACCGCCGGATACAGCCTCAGAGTCTCGGTGATGCAGGCATGCAGGTACACTAATTTCCCAAGGGAATCGTAGTTCAGGAGCCCGGCAAACTGTGATATTCTGTCGTTGAAGGATTCGAGATCGTCAGCAGCGTAAGAAATCAGCGTGACCGCCTCGTCTGCGGCTTGTTCATCCTCAAATGCCTGGAGCTCTGAGTAGAGCTTCTCCGCGACGCTGGGTTCAGTCATGAGCATGTAGATGAACCACGAGAGGGTCGTAGCAGTTGTGTCTCGCCCCGCAATCACAAAGTTGAGCACCACATCTCTGAGGCTCTTGTCGTCACTGAAACTGCTCTCGGGTTGCTGACCGAGCTCGATGAACCTGGATAGTATGTCATGCTTCATCTGTTGTGTTTGGCGATATAGATTCTGCCCGGACGTACACCATTAATCATTGTTCAATCGATCAGTATTCACTATTCTTCTATCGAATTCAGTGAAATATTGTCGAGAACTTCTACTTGATCATATTCTAAGGGAAGATGATTACCTTATCTTTGGTCTCATTTGCAATCCCCTTCTGAATTTCTGCCTTTCTTCTCCGAATCATGTCGTAAGTGAACTCATCGACCACCTTGATGCTTCGTTTGAGAAGTGCCTCCGATCCGATATGTAAAAGCCTCTTCAGTCTCCATAAGGGATCGATGAATCGTAGCGTCACGATCATGTT
Organism: Chamaelirium japonicum; assembly: GCA_947650365.1. Lineage (NCBI taxonomy): Eukaryota > Viridiplantae > Streptophyta > Magnoliopsida > Liliales > Melanthiaceae > Chamaelirium > Chamaelirium japonicum. The sequence continues at coordinate 18,517,270 of OX393558.1, forward strand.
AGCCGCATCGAAAGCCTGCGCGAAGCTGTTAGCGGGTAGGTGGGGGGCGAGTGTTCCGATCTCGACTCCGAATCCCACCTTGCAAATGGAGTCCAATGTCATCCTCATGAACAAGTCCTGCATATCTATCTCTCGATTGTCCAAAGAGGCTTGGCATAGGATCCGGGAGAGGTTGATAGCATGCTCCCTGAAAACAATGGTGCTGAAGTCCCTCAGGTTCTTCGATGCGAACTCGAAGCTCGCAGTCTTCCTCTGCGTCCTCCACATCTCCCCGTCCGCGTTGAAGATCCCATCTCCGAGCAAGACGTCCATGTACGACCGATAAAGCTCCCCCTTCGACTCGGCATCGGCGTTAGCCCCTCAAATCCATACCATATACATAGAAAATTAAGTAACATGGGACTAGTTTACCTTGGGGTAATTGGTGAAGTTGTTCTTGAGGACATGTTCCACATTTGCAGGGTCTGCAATGTAGGTGTAATAGGTGAAGGGCATCGGGACGACGACGGTCCTCGACTGGGACAGGTACTCGGCCAGCCAGTCGTGCATCCGGTCATAGTTCTTCAGCTGCTCGACGGCCGCACCTATGAGAGGCCATGTCCTCGGGCCTTTGCGGTCTCTCTGCCGCCACTGGTGGATCAGCACCCATGACAGGAGAACCAATGCGAGCGCGAGGAGCTTGTGAAGCTCGGATGGGATCGAAGGCATCAAGAACACCAGGAGATGAGATGTCAGCTTAGCTTGGGAGGTGAGGACTAGGAGATGGTTGATTATAAGGGGGATGAGAGAGAATGGGTTGTTAAGATGTGGGTGGAGCCACCTTTCAAAAAAAAAAATGTGGGTGGAGCCTAAATGGTTATCATTCCTCATGCAATCTTGGTGTGATCGGGGATTAGATGAGTTCATTCCTCTGGTGTTCCTCACCTAACCAAGAGGGGGTGATAGATTATGACATGCTATGATCATCAAGGGAGAGATGATGAATGGAATACAAAGCCCTGATATTGGTTGGGGTGGCATGCTTTCTGCCAACTTTGGGCTGCCAACTTGAGATGGCACCCGATCAGTGGGGTCTGTTTGCGTGTTGGGGATGAGTGTGATTCACTATCGGGGCTTGGTGCAATGGATGACTGTGATCGTGCCATGTCAAGTTGGCAAAGCGGTCACGCAGCATAGAATTTTCCATCGAAAAAATATTCGGGGGCGGATCCACCGCCTCACTAGGCAGACTGGTTGAGCGACCGAGAGCATCTCCAAAGGGTTCCTAAGATCCGCTCTTTACTGGAAGTGACGAGTGGGAGGAGAAAATCTGGCTCCAATGGACTTCTACGTCTAGGGCGGAACCAGGATTTTCCATTTGGGGGGGCCAAAAAAAAACACAAAAGACCAATAATTTTTTACATAAAAATTTAAACATATATATATTGACAATAAAAACTAAAACTTTATTAAAGTTGAGCTCGTCATTCTTTCATACAATTAAAATCATCTATAATTACTTATGTATTAAATGTTTTTGCAATTTCTTTCTCAATATACACAATCAAATAATCTCTGAGAAATTCATCCTCCATTTTGTTTCGAAGCTTTGTCTTCATAATATTCATGGCCGAGAATGTTCGTTCGATGGTCGTTGTTGAAACTGGAAGAGTCAATACTAAGCGAAGCAATCGATCAATGAGAGGGTAAATTTCTGATTTTTTTGTTTTTACCAATCCTTGACATAGTTCCGCAATCGTCGTCACTTTCTGTAGATCTGGATGGTGAGGCACATCCTGCTTATAATGCTGAATTCTTAAATGAATTTTCTCTTGGTCAGTAAAGTCTTGAGGATAGAATTTCTCCGCCATATGACAAATATCATCAATTTTGAACAACTTATAGCCGTCTTTAGGATCTAAAGATGAGCTAAGTATAAGAAGGTCTATAGTGCGCTCATTAAATCTACTATTCAGCTCTTGTAACTGTGAATCTACTGCAGCAAAAAATATGTCGACTCGGTAGTGTTGTTCAATTGTAATATGATCTTTTTTATTGCATCCTCGACCATGACCCGCAGTATAGTGACTATTCATGTCAGGAATTTCAATGTCATGTCCTTTACAGAATGATATTACCTTCTCAAGGAGAGTATTCCAACCGTCATCTCTGAAACTTTGAATAAGTGCTTTTGTGCTCGATACTAAATTCATAGCGTTAAGGATATCTACAGACTGGCGTTGTAAAGCTTGACATAGGTCATCGTTGATTCCCAGAATTTCTCTCGTAATGTGAAGAATAAATACAAATTCAAAAGATGTAACTGCATCATAAGTTGCATCCACATCACCACGTTGAGAATATGTTGATCCATCACTGACAATTTATTTTAGAACTAAACAAGTGGCATTAAACATTTTTAATAAACTGCAAATAGAACTGAAATGAGAGCCCCATTGAGTGTCACCAGCCCGCTGTAAAGAACCAATTTGATTAAGACCTCTACCAGACTCAAGTTCATTAATCGCTAGCAAACGTGATATTTCAGCAGCTTGAGCAGCTTGTAGCTCATCATGACGTTTGCAAGATGCACCGACAATGTTGATGATAAATACCAATTTAGAGAAAAATTGATGTACATGAATAACTTCCCTTGCTGCTGCAATTAATGTTGGTTGCAAACGATGTGCTAAACAGTGAATGTAGTATGCATATGGGCATTCCATCAAAAACAAAGCTTGTAATTCATTCCATTCACCACGCATATTACTTGCGCCATCATATCCCTGACCTCGGATGTTTTCAGTACTAAGATTATGTTGAGAAAGAACAGAAGATATCTCATTTTTTAGAGTCAATGCTGCAGTATCTGAGACATGAACAAGATCAAAAAAATGCTCTCTAATAAAACTAGATTTATTAATAAATCTTAAAACAAGAGCCATTTGCTCCTTCTTAGACTCATCCCGGGCTTTATCAATAATAATGCAAAACTTGGCATTACCAATTTCCTCACGTATTATACTTCGAACACTATTTGAGAAAATATGTAAAATCTCCTTTTGAATTTTAGGAGAAATATACTTTGAATTTCCATGAGCATTATGTAAGACAACTCCATTGACCTTCTTATTATAAGATGCTAAAATCTTAATCATTTCAAAAAAATTATCACGATTTTTAGAATCTGGCCTTTCATCATGCCCTGTAAAAGCACAAGCTTGAAATGTTAACCACCGAACTGTGTCTATTGACGGTTTAAGCCGCAACCTATTATTTGAGATTTGCACAGAACTTTGTTTCTGAAATATCTTTTTGATATGTTGTGACTGCCTCATAAGATCTTTACAAGCTTGTTCAGCTGCATTATGTGGTGTATTAGGATCCTTTCCGATATGGCCTAAAAAAGCACAATTCTTTCCATCATTGACTTTTTTCCAATTGCGAAATCCTTCCACAGTGAATGCACTTGATCCAGAACGCCCAACTGACTTTTTACTAAATAGATAGCAGGGTAAGCAAAAAGCTGCATCTTTGTTAGGGGAATACTCTAATCACGATGGAAAAATTTTGAACCAAGTTGATTGGAATCGACGAGGATGCTTCTCCGATCCAGACAGTGGGTATTCTAATAAAATATGTTGATATGGCCCGGCTGTGATATAAGCACGTCGAACTTCATCTATTTGAGCAAGAGGGTAGTCCCATATTGGACGTCTTAGTCCTGGATCGCTTTCGAAAGAAGCAATTTCAACTCCCGTAGATTCAATTCTCAGAGATTCAGAAGCATTAACATCTTGGGTTGAAATATCATTTTCAATAGGAGTGATATCATCTCTTGCAGAATCAATTTTTGAAGCTTTAGAAGGACGTTCATCATGGAAAGAATATTCGACATTAGAGCCCGACGCCAAATCAGCCTCTGAACTGTCTCTTTTAAAGAACGAATCGATAGTGGATGATTTGCCCATGGTTTAACCTAAATTTAGAATAAACAATTATAAAAAACCTCTTTTACGAATAGTATAATGTACTCAAATAACACGGAATCTCTTCAAATACCAAGAGATTGATGATTTATCTATTGAAAAATTCAAAAATGTATAAGTGCAGGAAGATGATGTACTTACTTTTGCGGGAAGAAGGAACGACCAACAAATTGTATTGGAATGTTGATTTTGCCTCAACAAGAGCCCTTTGGTGGGACCGTGGGAAGAAGAAACAATTAAATTTGAAGACCTGTAGATTGCAAATATGCAATACATAAGAAAAGCACTACATTTTATACTATTGATTTATTCAAGACACCATGAGATTTAAATAAGGGTAGAGGATGTACTCACTTTTGGAAAGAAAGGACGACTCACCAACCAGATTTGGGGGTTGCTTTGGTGGGAAGTACTCCGATCAATGGAGAGTAATTTGGGTTTGAGAGAGATTTGGTACTTGATGATTTTTTTTTTTTTTTTTTTTTTTCTGTTTTGCTACAGATGACGATGCCCTCCTCGTGTGGGATTTGAGAGGATTGAAGAGCAATGATATATTTTGGGTATATTTTATTTTACCATAAAGTGGCCTATGTGTCGCCCAATGATAGGCACAAGCATAGCAATTGGTTAGTGGGGCAGAGCATTGCGGGAGTCTCGCCGTTACCTAGTGCTAAAATATCTTCTTCTTTTTTCATACTTTCTTAGCATCAGGTTGATCGGATGGCTGTGTATTCATTGGAGTATATGGAAAAGTGGAGCTGGGCTAGCAGGCTGCGGGAATCGCGCCATGCAGTTTTTTTTTTCTCCTCGTATAGAATTTGGATCAGACGCCCCCCCCCCCCCCCCCCCCCCTACTTACTCAGATTTTGGGGGGGCCAAGACATGATATATCATGGGCCATCCATTAAAGAACTAGTGGTCTTTCTTTAACTTTTTCTAGGTTTGGGGGGGCCACGGCCCCCCTGCCCCCCCTTGGTTCTGCCCCTGAATCCGCTGACTCGGTTTGTCGCGTTTTGGCTGAAACTCACTGCGTTTAGGGTTTCCTTCCACTGTCTCACAGCGCCGAAGCCGACTGGGTCTGGATTTGTTCTGTGCCGAACAAAAGGGCGAAAGAAGAACAGAAGAAGGAAGAGGCGTGAAGAGGAAGGAAGAAGGAAGAGGAGAAGAGGGAGGAAGAAGAGGAAACCCTCGACCTCGACGACGATTTTCCCATGAGATCCCTCCCACAGCCTCCGTCCCTCCAGCCATCATTCCAACGAAGTTAGGACAGAACCACATCTCATTTCAAAGGTATTCTCAAACCCTAGGCTTAAAGCTTATAATGGATTCAATTAGTCCAGATTTAGGGTTCTTGGCTTATCCCTTTGCCTTGATATCGGATCATGAAATTAAGAGGGACGATGATTTGTCCCTGGGTTTGTTGTGACTCGGCGTTGGTCAGCCATGGATGAATAAATTGGGGGAGCTGATGTTTTTGCAAAGGCATAGAAGAAGGAGAACTGGGAGTGGAGGAGGGAGGTAGATAGGGACGACGTGGCTGCAATCCCCTTGTTTCCCCATTGATACCTCTCTTCCCCTCCCCCAACTGAAGCCCCTAATAATGCAGTCTCTCTCTCTCTCTCTCTCTCTCTCTCTCTCTCTCTCTCTCTCTCTCTCTCTCTCTCTCTCTCTCTCTCTCTCTCTCTCTCTCTCTCTCTCTCCCCCTCCACTCTTGGTTTTCTCCCTTCTTTTTTCTGCTTAAAAGAACAATGGAAATCTATTAGATTTCCACTGTGTTTGATTCTTCCCTTCATATCCACATTAATATATGTTCTAGATAGTTTATTTACATGATTTATCTTTTTAAAGGTTTCAAGTTAATCGTCTTGGACTCTTAGGTATTGCAAATTACCTTCATTATCTTAAAATACTGTTGCATTACCTTAAAACATGTTATTTTCATTGCCCCCCCCCCCCCCCCCCCCCCTTTTTTGATAATGTGTTTTGTGTTTCCCCCAAATTGTTTAATATTAGGACTACGCCCCCATTTTTGACGGAACCGTCTGCTGAGTATCAAAAGGGGAGGGGGGGGGGGGGTTGTTAATACAAAAATCATTATCAAACTGGATGGGTAAGTCAAACATTAGAGACGACGACGGTTCAAGCGTGATCCTCTAGCGGCAGTGATAGATCGGAGAATGTACTAAACCCGAGCTGCGCGATCCGCATAGACGGTAGAGATGCGATGAAGGCGCTGAAGATGATAAAGGAGGGGTCAGGGTTGGAGAGGCGGTTGCGGGTGAGGGATAAGACCAGGACGGTCAGGATCGCGTTGATCGTCACCGGGATGGCACTTTGGAGGCCATTCCCCTGTACATTGAGGTGGAGGAGGGCAGAGTAGTTGGTAAGAACAGCCGAGAGGGTGCCCTCGGTTGAGGTGATTTGAAGAAAACGTTAAGGTCCGCACGCGCGCACCGGGGGGGGCGAAGGCAGGGAGGTCAGGGGGATAATGCCTGAGAGAGTGTTGGAGGAGAGGTCGAGGTAACATAGGTACAGTGGGAGGGCAATGGGGCTAGGGCTGGAGAGGCTGTTGCAGGCGGTGTTGAGGACTTGGAGATCGGAGAGGTTGGAGAGGAGGGTTGGGGGGAGGGGGCCGGAGAGGGAGTTGTACCGAAGGAAGATGTAGCGGAGGCGATGGAGGCCGCCGGAGGATCACGCTCAGACCGTCGTTGTCTCCAATGTTTGACTTACCCCCAGTTTGATAAAGGGGGGAGGCAATCCTAAATCCTAATATTGAACAATTTGGGGGTGTGACACTATACACATTATCAAAATGGGGGGTAAATCAAAATAACCATTTTAGAATTAGCCGGAGTGACTTAAAAGTCACCCGAGACAACCCAACCTGGATGGTTTTCGAGCCAATCCACCGACTTGGTTTGTCGCGTTTTGGTTTAAACTCGCTGCATTTTGGGTTTAGGGTTTCCTTCCACTATCTCACAGTACCGAAGCCGACCGGGTCTGGATTTGTTTTGTGCCGAACAAAAGGGCGGAAGAAGAACAGAAGAAGGAAGAGAAGTGAAGTGGAAGGAAGAAGGAAGAGGAAAAGAGGGAGGAAGAAGAGGAAACCCTCGACCTCGACAATGATTTTCCCACGAGATGCCTCCCACAGCCTTCGTCCCTCCGGCCATCATTTCGACGAAGTTAGGGAAGAACCTTATCTCATTTCAAAGGTATTATCAAGCCCTAGGTTTGAAGCTTCTCATGGATTCAATTAGTCCATTTAGGGTTCTTGGCTTAACCCTTTGCCTTGATTCGGATCATGAAATTAAGAGGGTGATGATTTGTCCCTGGGTTGTTTGTGGCTCGGTGTTGGTTGGCCATGGATGGAGAAATTGGGGGAGTTGATGTTCTTGCAGAGGCACATAGAAAGGAGAACTGGGCTGGGAGGTAGATAGGGATGATGTGGCTGCATTCCCCTCGTTTCCCCTTTGACGCCTCTCTTCCCCTCCCCCAACTGAAGCCCCTAATCATGCAGTCTCTCTCTTTCTCTCTCTCTCTCTCTCTCTCTCTCTCTCTCTCTCCACTCTTGGTTTTCTCCCTTCTCTAGCTTCCCTGCTCAAAAGAACAGTAGAAATCTATTAGATTTCCACTGTGTTTGATTCGTCCTTGCTTAAAGTAGTATTGCATTACCTTAAAACATGTTATTTTTACTGACCCCCCCTCTTTTGATATTGCGTTTTGTGTTACCCCCAAATTGTTTAATATTAGGATTACGCCCCCATTTTTGACGGAACCATCTGCCGGGCGTGAAAAAGGTTGGGGGTGTTAATACAAAATGGATTATCAAACTGGATGGGTAAGTCAAACATTTGAGATGACGAACGGTCCGAGCGTGATACTCCGTAGGGGTGTGCAAGATCCAAACCAAACCGATCAAACCGTCCAAACCAAACCTAACTGACCAATTTTGATCGGTTTTGACACATTCAATGGATTGAATTGGGTTTTTAAAAAACCGACATGATTGGATCGGTAGAGTTATTTGTAAATTCAAAACCGACATAAACCGAAACCGAACCGACATATGTATATACATATAATATTTTATTAAATATACCATATATCCACATATACCCTTGCTACCAACAACCATTGCAATACTATAAGATGACTCAAAATTAGTTAAAAATCATATTTAGGCCTAATGATTTGATAACAATTATTATTTTTTAAGTTTGAACTAGGTCCAAATAGAAGGGGGGGGGGGGGGGGAGCCCAATCAGAACATAGTTCAAAGCCTAAACCGACCATCAAATCCTATCCAAACCGACTTTAATTGGATTGGATTCCAATCTTAGTTCGGTTTGGATCGGATTGAAAATCCTCAAAACCAACCAAGGTTGGATCGGTTTGGTTTTGCTTAAATAGGTCGGTTTTGAACTGATGCACACCCCTAATCCTCCGGCGGCGGTGATTAGTCTGAGATGGAATTGAACCCGAGTTGCGCGATCTGCAGAGACGCGACGGAGGCGCTGAAGAGGATGGAGGAGGGGTCGAGGTCGGAGAGGCGGTTGTGGGTGTGGGATAGGACCAGGAGGGTCGAGATCACGTCGATCGTCACCGGGATGGCACCTTGGAGACCATTCCCCTGCACACTGAGGTGGAGGAGGGCAAAGCAGTTGGTAAGAACAGCCGAGAGGGTGCCCTCGGTTGAGGTGATTTGAAGGAGAGGTTGAGGAGCGCACGCGGGGAGGGAGGCGGGGAGATTAGGGGGGATAATGCATGAGAGAGTGTTGGAGGAGAGGTCGAGATAACATAGGTAAGGTGGGAGGGCGGTGGGGCCAGGGTCGAAAAGGCTGTTGCAGGCGGCGTTGAGGACTTAGAGATCAGAGATTGAGGTTGGAGAGGAGGGTTTGGGGGAGGGGGCCAGAGAGGGAGTTGTACCGAAGGAAGAGGTAACGGAGGCGATGGAGGCTGCCGGAGGATCATGCTCAGACTGTCATTGTCTCCAATGTTTGACTTACCCCCAGTTTGATAAGGAGAGGGCGGTAATCCTAATATTGAACAATTTTGGGTGTTACACTATACACATTATAAAAATGGGGGGTAAGTCAGAATAGTAATTTTAAAATTAATCGGGGTAACTTAAAACTCACCCGAGACAACCCAACCAGGAAACTCACCGCGTTTACGGTTTAGGGTTTCCTTCCCCCGTCTCACAGTGCCGAAACCGACTAAGTCTGGATTTGTTCTGTGCCGAACAAAAGGGCGGAAAAAGAACAAAAGAAGGAAGAGGTGTGAAGAGGAAGGAAGAAGGAAGAGGAGAAGAGGGAGGAAGAGAGGAAACCCTCAACCGCGATTTTTCCATGTGATCCCTCCCACAGCCTCCGTCCCTCCGATCATCATTCCGACGAAGTCAGGGAAGAACCTCATCTCATTTCAAAAGTATTGTCATGCCCTAGGTTTGAAGCTTCTCATGGATTCAATTAGTCCAGATTTAGGGTTCTTGGCGTATCCTTTTGCCTTGATTTGGATCATGAAATTAAGAGGGGCAATGATTTGTCTCTGGGTTGTTTGTGGCTCGGCGTTGGTTGGCCATGGATGGAGAAATTGAGGGAGCTGATGTTCTTGCGGAGGCACTGAGGAAGAAGAACTGAGAGGGGAGAAGGAAGGTAAATAGGGATGACGTGGCTCCAATCCCCTCGTTTCCCCATTGATGCTTCTCTTACCCTCCTCAAACTGAAGCCCAAGATCATGCAGTTCTCTCTCTCTCTCTCTCTCTCTCTCTCTCTCTCTCTCTCTCTTGGTTTTTTCCCTTCTTTTCCTTGCTCAAAAGAATAGTGGAAATCTATTAGATTTCCACTGTTTTTGATTCTTTCCTTCATATCCACATTAATATATGTTCTATATAGTTTATTTACCTGATTTAACTTTTAAAGGGTTCAACTTAATCATCTTGGACTCTTAGGTATTGCAAATTAGCTTTATTACTTAAAAATAGTGTTGCATTACCTTAAGACATGTTATTTTGAATGACCCCCTGTAATACCTGGAATTTCAGAGACCATTTTTGCTGAGGGCACCCCCCCTATGTTTTTATTTAATTATAACTATAGCTGCTAAAATAACAAGTTTAATTTTTATTATGGGTTGCTTCGAGTTTTGTGATACTTGTACTATGTGGTTGGCCTAAGTTAGACCGGACCATGGGTCTCGAGTTCGGGTCGCGAGGCAACGTGGTGACGATAATATGTTTCTATTGATGTGTGTGTGCACGTGCGTATGCTCGCGGGTGGTTGAGCGTCCTTGTGAGCATGAGCAATTTAAATTAATAAATTATAATTGATTGTATGAATACTGCTAAACAAGATATGTTTCTGTAGCGACCCGTCGTCGATCAACGTAGATTGTGTCACCCAATTGGTTGTCTGATCTAGGCCGATAGGATGGCCAAACACCGATCCGAATTGATCGAGATGTATCAACTTTTTAGATCATAGCCGACTTAAGCATACAATTCCTCTCTATCTCTCTCGGGCGCCTAATCGCGATCCAATGGGTAGAATGGGATCCGTGCCCATTTTTTACTTTGGTCGTCGGATTTTAATCCGACGCATGGAATGCATCAACTTAACAATCCCGTGTGCACAAACTCCGCACACCATCAACCAAACACCCTATCAACTGAACCCTGTACAAGAATTCAGTGAAGCCATTCAACTCTCTCTCAACTATCCTCACCCAACCAATTCCAACCAACCCTCTTCAACCACCTCATCCATCTTGGCATCCCAGCCTCAGAAGTCTTGGCTCTTGTCTATTGGCTATTGGATCTTGGTCGTCACAATCCACCCCATCTCTAACCATGTCATGTTGATCTATCGCCGATATGGTTTTGACCACCTAAGAGTAGGGTCATGGAATGCCTTGTGTAGCCGTGTGCACACTCGATCGACTCAATTACGACGTTGATACCAACGACTCTATAGGAGCCAAAAACAACAATTGGGATTCGACCAATGTGAATCTAGGTCGCTACAGGTCTCCCTTCAGTGGTTTGATCTATAAGAAGATGATGAGGGTATTTTTGATAATTTACATTATGTTGGACTAGGATAAACCTAGCCATGTGCTGAAATTAGTGATGAAACCATCGTGCTTTTGCACACAATGTCATCGAGCTCAACCTATCGATCACATTAATTCTCGTGCCTGTACCTTAGCCCGAGGTCATCTCGGGTGGATGACAAATCGAATCTCCGACCTTGCCTAGACCTGACCGAGTCGTACACACCTTGGTCTCGATGTTGAAGGTCATTGGAGACGAGGGCACACTAGTAGCAGTGCCGACGCGGATGTGACCGTCTAGTCGGAGTAGTATAGCTGAGCCTAGTACGACCCTCGGCATCGGCAATGTCAACCAATTGAGATTACATTATTAGGGGCATCGTTTTGCGTGTCGATAAACTGGTGTTTGATGATGCCAAAATTCCCTCGATTTGGCCAACTAAGGCCTAAACCAGCGATAATTAGTAGCACTCAATAATCATAGGCCGTTGTGTAAATTTGGCAGTGTGTGACCGGGATGATCCAGCCGTAGACGGAGTAGAGACGGATCATGAGCAGTTAATGGGAGTTTGTGCACGATCGATAACCAAGTGATATCTACTTCCCTTGCGTGGTCTTTAGTAGTAGGAAATAAAAACAACTAAGGGTAGGTGTCCATGACACTGCATGCGGGTCCAGGCTGGACATCGTCGCATGTGGTCAAGTGGACCCCGCCTTGCATGCGGAACTGCGAGTCCGGTGATGCATGCTTAAAATATTAATAAAATAATAATGACTGCTATTGATTGCATGGATACCGTAATTAGGATTCCATTAAATTAAAATGTAAATTGAATTAATAATAATTACCGGGGCTGACCCTCCTGAGAGGAGTGTGGCAACCTTAGTACACGGGTATCCGGGTATGAGTAACTTATTATGTTTAATGTGATGATGGGTTGTGAGTGCAGTGCGAATTTCGGGGTAAATTATTGAAGATGATGAAACACTGCGTAAATATTTCGGTACTTATGTGGTTATATTAAATTGTTAATAATCTACTTGGTTAGAGGGTAGGGACCCCGTGCACGAAAGGGTCGTGAACCGCCCTACACGTACAACCGAAGATAAATAGGTTAGGGGTCACGGGCAAGGATTGTGGTAAAGTCAATAGGAGGTGCCCTCGAGTAGGGATTGACCTAGCAATCATGTCCCGGAGAGTTGAAGTCCCCATAATAAAGTAAGTTAGGCGGTTGAGCTCTACCGTGAAAGACGAAAAACCTTTTATGATTATCTGGGTGAATTATGCATAGTGGTGGTGGATGCACGACGAGAGAGGTGGCCCTCTACATCGAAATAAAAGACCCTATAGTAATGCCCAATCGGGGGCAGGATGAACAAAATATTCGGGGTTCACTTTAGGATATATGACTACTAGATTGTTATTTAAGTACTGTAGAATATTGAATGGACTGTGTGTTAGATAACACAGTGATAGTAGGAATTGCATGTGACCATAGACTACTGGTAGGCTTAGGTCATCATTCTGTAAGCTTCTTTAATACTAGGACTACTAATATATTTTAATTCACTTAAACATGTTGTCTCATATTATTAAAGACTATTAGGATGTCACTAGTCATTAATTTGACTAATCTCTCAATTTTTTATTAGGGGCTACTCTTTCTCACGAGTAGACTCTTCTATAGGTTCGGAGGCTCAAGAGGAGAGGTAGTAGTCTAGAGGCAGAGTTGGAGTCGTAGCTTGTTCTTTTTTTAGTATGTTGATTTTGATAGTAGTTATCTTTCAGATGATGTAATCGTATTAGATTGGAATAAAAGTTCTTTAGTCTAGTTTGGTGCTCTGTGATGGTTAATAGTGATTATCCAGCTGAATCTTTCTAGGTAGGCCTCTCCCCAAGACCCCAAGCCTAGGTCAGATCATAATGAAAATATAAGAAAAAGAATTGACCTAATTGACAGGTCCAGTAGATAGAACCTTTAAACTAGTATACCCGAGTGTTAGGGAGTGGGTGAGACTACTTGACTCGCCGTCGGAGGCTTGAGCCTCGTGCTCCCTTAAAGGGACTTCTGTCAGTATGTGGTGTCACCGACAGGTCACACATACTGAGAAGATAGTCCTTTTGATAGTCGAGCTTTGTCTTCTCTCTGTTGACAAATCTCACTTTTTCTATTTTTTAATAAAAATGTTTTTATAAAAAAAAATCAAGTTTAAAATACCCTCTTCCTTCTTTCTAAGTGTGAGAGTAAAATAGAAGCTCGGTGAGAATCCCAATTGGCATAATTTAGTGACTAGGCCCAAAACCCTCTTTTTTTCACCTCACACCCTAGGGATCGGTCTTCAGATTTCAGGGGCGTTACACCCCCCGCTCTTTTGATAATGTGTTTTGTGTTACCCCCAAATTGTTTAATCTTAGGGTTATGCCCCCATTTTTGACAGAACCGTCTGCTGGGAGTCAAAAGCGGGGGAGGGGGGGGGGGGGAGGGACAGGGGGGGTGTTAATACAATACACATTATCAAACTGGATGGGTAAGTCAAACATTGAAGACGACGACAATCCAAGCATGATCCTTTGGTGGTGGTGATAGGTCGGAGAAGGCATGGAACTCGAGCTGCACGATTCGTAGAGACGACAGAGACGCAATGGAGGCGCTGAAGAGGATGGAGGAGGGGTCGGGGTCGGAGAGGTGGTTGTGGGTGAGGGATAGGACCAGGAGGGTCGGGATCGCGTCGATCGTCGCTGGGATGGCACCTTGGAGGCCATTCCCCTGCACACTAAGGTGGATGAGGGCAGAGCAGTTGGTAAGAACTACCGAGAGGGTGCCCTCGACTGAGGTGATTTGAAGGAAATGTTAAGCAGGGGGGGGGGGGGGGAATGGTGTGCAGAGGTGGGGAGATCAAGGGGGATAATGCCTGAGAGAGTGTTGGAGGAGAGATTGAAGTAACATAGGTATGGTAGGGAGGGTGGTGGGGCCGGGGTCGAAGAGACTGTTGTAGGCAGCGTTGAGGACTTGGAGATCGGAGAGGTGGGTTGGGGGGAGGGGGCCGAAGAGGGAGTTGTACCGAAGAAAGAGGTAGTGGAGGCGATGGAGGCCGCCGGAGGATCATGCTCAGACCGTCGTTGTCTCCAATGTTTGACTTACGTCCAGTTTAATAAGTAGGGGGAGGTAATCCTAATATTGAACTATTTGGGGTGTAACACTATACACATTATCAAAATGGGGGGTAAATCAAAATAACCATTTTAAAATTAGCCGGGGTGACTTAAAACTCACCCAAGACAACCCAACCCAGCTGGTTTTTGAGCCAATCCGCTGACTCAGTTTATGGTGTTTTGGCTTAAACTCACCGCGTTTAGGGTTTCCTCCCACTGTCTCATAGCGCCGAAGCCGATCGTGTCTGGATTTGTTCTGTGCCGAACAAAATAGCAGAAGAAGAACATAATAAGGAAGAGAAGTGAAGAGGAAGGAAGAAGGAAAAGGAGAAGAGGAAGGAAGAAGTGGAAACCCTCGACCTTGACGACAATATTCCCACAAGATCCCTCCAACAGCTTTGTCCCTCCGGCCATCATTCCGACAAAGTTAGGGATGAAACTCATCTCATTTCAAAGGTATTCTCAAGCCCTAGGTTTGAAGCTTCTAATGGACTCAATTAGTCAAGATTTAGGGTTCTTGGCTTATCCCTTTGCCTTGATTCGGATCATGAAATTAAGAGGGGCGATGATTTGTCCCTGGGTTGTGTTGTGGCTCGGTGTTGGTCGGCCATGAATGGAGAAATTGGGGGAGCTTATGTCCTTGCGGAGGCACAGAGGAAGGAGAACTGGGAGGGGAGGTAGATAGGGACAACGTGGCTGCATTCCCCTCGTTTCCCCATTGACGCCTCTCTTCCCCTCCCCCAACTGAAGCCTCTGATCATGCTGTTTCTCTCTCTCTCTCTCTCTCTCTCTCTCTCTCTCTCTCTCCACTCTTGGTTTTCTCCCTTCTTTTTCCTGTTCAAAAGAATAGTGGAAATCTATTAGATTTCTACTGTGGTTGATTCTTCCCTTCATATCCACATTAATATATGTTTAAGATAGTTTATTTACCTGATTTAACTTTTTAAAGGTTTCAACTTAATCGTTCTGGACTCTTAGGTATTGCATATTAGATTCATTACCTTAAAATAGTGTTCCATTACCTTAAAACGGGTTATTTTTATTGACCCCCCCCCCCCCCGCCGCCGCCTCTTTTGATAATGCATTTTGTGTTACCCCCAAATTGTTTAATATTAGGATTACGCCCCCATTTTTACCGTCTGCCTGGCGTCAAGGGGGGGGGGGGGGGGGGGGGGTTAATACAAAACGCATTATCAAACTGGATGAGTAAGTCAAATATTGGAGACGATGACAATCCGAGCGTGATCCTCCGACGACGGTGATTGGTCGGAGAAGACAATGAACCCGAGCTGCACGATCTGCAGAGACGACGAAAGACGCGATGGAGGAGCTGAAGAGGCGGTTGTGGGTGAGGGATAGGACCAGGAGGGTCGGGATCGCGTTGATCGTCACCGGGATGGCACCTTGGAGGCCATTCCCTTGCATACTGAGCCAGCGAGGGGGGGGGGGGGGGGGGGTGGCGGTGTCGGAGGTGGGGAGGTCAGGGGGGATAATGCCTGAGAGAGTGTTGGAGGAGAGGTCGAGGTAACATAGGTACGGTTGGAGGGCGATGGGGTTGGGGCCGGAGACGCTGCTGCAGGCGGCGTTGAGGACTTGGATATCGAAGAGGTTTGAGAGGAGGGTTGGGGGGATGGGACCGGAGAGGGAGTTGTACCGAAGGAAGATGTAGCGGAGGCGATGGAGGACGCCGGAGGATCACACTCAGACCGTCATTATCTCCAATGTTTGAGTTACCCCCAGTTTGATAAGGAGGGAAGGTAATTCTAATATTGAACAATTTGGAATGTAACACTATACACATTATCCAAATGGGAGGTGAATCAAAATAACTATTTTAAAATTAGTTAGGATGACTTAAAACTCACCCGATACAACCCAACCGGCCTGGTTTTCGAGCCAATCCGCCGGTTTGTCGCATTTTGGCGCGTTTAGGGTTTAGGTTTCCTTCCACCGTCTCACCGCGCCACCGGTTCTGAATTTGTTCCGTGCCGAACAAAAGGGCGGAAGAACAGAAGAAGGAAGAGAAGTGAAAGAGGAAGGAAGAAGGAAGAGGAGAAGAGGAATCCCTCGATCTCGACGGCGATTTTCCCACGAGATCCCTCCCACAGCCTCCGTTCCTCCGGCCATCATTCCGACGAAGTCAGGGAAGAACCTCATCTCATTTCGAAGGTATTCTCAAGCCCTAGATTTAGCGTTCTTGTCTTATCCCTTTGCCTTATTCGGATCATGAAATTAAGCGGGGCGATGATTTGTCCCTGGGTTGTTTGTGGCTCGGCGTTGGTCGGCCATGGATGGAGAAATTGGGGGAGCTGATGTTCTTGCGGAGGCAAGGAAGGAGAACTGGGAGGGGAGGAGGGAGGTAGATAGGGACGACGTGGCTGCAATCCCCTCGTTTCCCCATTGACGCCTCTCTTCCCCTCCTCAAACTGAAGCCCAGGATCATGCAGTCTCTCTCTCTCTCTCTCTCTCTCTCTCCACTTTTGGTTTTCTCCCTTCTTTTCCCTGCTCAAAAAGATTCTTCCCTTCATATCCTTACGTAAAAGAACCATAAAAATTTAGTAGGATGGAAAGAAATTTTTGCAGAAATGAATTTCTGCAGAAATTGTTAACTTAATTTTTTTTCCTTGGAAACCAAAAGAACAGACGCTTATTGTTAACACTGTTAACAATAACAGAGCAACTGCTTTATCGTTTTATTGTTTTTTTTTATAGCTTTGTTTTTTTTTTTATTGCTTTATTGTTAGCTCAAAAATTTCCGGGATTTGATGGCAACGGCTCCAACGACCTATGCACCGTCGCAGAGCTCGGAAAGAAGGCAGCAGCAGAAGCAGAGGAAGTTATTTCAAGAACTCGATTGGGTTCGGAGCGACGGTCGAAGTTTTCATCAGTGCAGACCCGCCTGTTCGTACTCTCACCTCTCTTCTTTTATTGCTTATCTCGTTATTTGAACATGTTATTTTTAGGGATGGAAATAATGTTTTTATGTAAATCGTTGAACTATTTAAGGAGATTGATCTCTAGTTTGTGGTAGTGATGTGGGATTTGGAATGGGTGGCCATGTTGGTTATAATAAAACAAGTCGAAGATGGTCGATTTGGAATTGTGCATGTGCATGTTATTAGGTTTATTGTGATATATAAGGAAACTAAGTGTTGGTATGCTTCTTACAGAAACAAAAGAATAGAGGCCTAGAAAATCATCCCATATCCTTATCCCATAAGATGAGGTCAATTATGGAGCACAACTTTGATAAAGAATGATCGACAAAGATATTGATCACATTTTCCAACTAGCTTTACATCGTCAGCCAGCGTTGGAAGATTGCTGCTGAAAACCTGACCAAGGTAACTAGGTAAGAAAGGGGCTTTCTAGAAGCCTATGAGGCCCATTGGTGGGTATGGAAACCTACCTTACTGCTTTCCCACTTTAAACTCATTTAACCCTCTAAGATTTCCTTGTATTAGGAAAGATCCTAAACGAAGATGGTAGAAAGCTAAGCTAAGTATAGCAAATTGCCTTCACCTCTGTGGTACAAATTATATGCCAAAGTGTGAAATAGAAATGCCGATGCCAATGGGGTTCATAGTTATATGTATATGAGACATTTTGTTATGGATTGATCTAAACTCGACTTTAAAAAAGGTAAGATGTTTTGTACAAAGGCATCTAAGCCTAGGGCCTCTATGCCTTGTAAGTCGTAGTTACATTCCTTTTGTATCTCAAATAGGGTACTAGGGTTGTGTGTGTGTGTATATATAGGGTTGGGATCCGTTGACAATCCGTTTCCTTGACAACCCGTCATTTGATGGGCTAGAGTTTATAGATTTGCTGATTTTATGTGATGATCACTATGGCAAGTTGATCATCCTCACAAAAATACAGTAAATTCTAAAACTGCTAAGGGCGTCATATGTTAGAAGCTTTTTTAACTGTCCATTTGAACTGTTAATTTGAATAACACATTTGATGCCCTTAAAGATTTTATAATTTGCTGATTTTTTGTGAGGATGATCAACTTGCCATGGTGATCATCCTCACAAAAAATCAGCAAATTCTTAAACCTCTATCCAACGATTGGAATGGGTTGTAAATAGGTTATAAATTTCTCTCATTTTGGGTTTTCAACGGATCCCAGCCATATATATATATATATATATATATATATATATATA
Organism: Chamaelirium japonicum; assembly: GCA_947650365.1. Taxonomy (NCBI): domain Eukaryota; kingdom Viridiplantae; phylum Streptophyta; class Magnoliopsida; order Liliales; family Melanthiaceae; genus Chamaelirium; species Chamaelirium japonicum. Next base: position 18,535,614 of record OX393558.1, read on the forward strand.
TATATATATATATATATATATATATATATATATATATATATATATATATCGGATGACCTAAAATGAAATTTTGACCCATCATCCTAATTGTTGGATTCAGGTTTCAGAATGTGCTGATTTTTTGTAGAGGTGCTATCTATGATATGTTGATCATTCTCACAAAAAAGCAACATATTCTAAAACCTCTAGGGCTATCAAATGTTACAAGCCTTTTCGACCGTCAATTTGAACCGTTGATTTGAAGAGCACATTTGATACACCTAGAGGTTTTAGAATGTGCTGATTTTTTGTGAGGTTGATCAACATATCATAGATAACAGCTCTACAAAAAATCAGCACATTTTGAAACTTGAGTCCAACTATTAGGATGATGGGCCAAATATGGGTCAAAATTTCATGGGTCATCCGATCCTGACCCATATATATATATATATATATATATATATATATATATATATATATATATATATATATATGGGAAAAGGGAGCCTTCTGATGTTCAGTGGTAAATTTTCCTCCAAATGAAGTGATTTCATGATCAATGAGACTCCAATGAAGGTGATTTATTTTATGAGGATAATAAAATTATTCATGTGAAAGTTTGATCCATTTTAATTTTTTGGACATGCAAAAATGAGCATTAAAGTTAATATTTTTTAAAGTTTTTGTTACTTTAAACATAAATTCATCTATCATTTAATTTTAGATTCTATAATTTGACACACCATTATATTCTTAAAGCAATGGAAGACAAATGTTAGTAAAGGTATTTTAAAAATACAAAAAGTTAAACAACTAACATTTTGGACATGTGGAATTATAAATAGTATCTTGCAATATCTATCAAGTACAATAAATTCCAACCATAAGGTTGTTTCAATTCTATGGTTGGTGAAATTTAAAGGATTTATAAAAATTCCTAGTGGTTGTAACTTGTAACTAAAATCATGTATGGTAAATAGGACTAAATTCATCCAATAATTGAAACAACAATCAAAATGTTTATTCTTGTTTTGTCTTCACATTTTGATAGGCCAAAAAATTGAAACCTACCAGAAGAAAGATTTTTTTTTTTTTTCATCTAATTTTAGAGCATATCTCCAACGGGAGTATCTAGAGACAATTAGGTGATGAATGGTGCAAAGGCTTTTGCACTAAAGAGTGTGCTCAATTTAGTATATGCTATTAAATTATGATCTTTTCATGCCGATAATTTGTTATGAACATTAAAGGTGATCATGGAAGAATGCTCCTTTTAGAATCTCAAATTTGCTAGTTGGTTGTGTCATGGTTTGACATACCACCTCTGTTCATGTTCAATATAGTGCCAGTGATGCGCAGACCATCTTCCTAAGGTGAGTTTTGAAGCGTTTATTTCTTTAGCCTTTTGTTACTTTAGTTTCTTCTACTCTTTGTAGGAGAGATCCCTTCTCCTCTTCAAGTATTTTATCTTCTTTCACTAATACCTATAAAAAACAGTTTTCAAAATCTGAGTTAGATTAGCTAGTCGGAGGCCGGTTAGTAAGTCATTTTTAATCGTTTTGATTATTTATTATGTTCTCTGTGTCTTTCTATCCTTGGGATATCTCTAGTTTTTTTTTTTTGTTTTTTTGAAGCACAATGGGACTTGGTTGTATTTTTGGCAAAATGGGAGGGTATTTTGTCTATTTGGGAGCAATAATAATTATAAGAATATGTTATTAGAAATGGATAAGGATCAGTTGTTATAAAAGAAAACAAAGGCTATTTAAAATAGGAATACAAAGCAGATAAAGGAATGGAGAGAAGACGGCTTGATCCCTCTCCCACAGGAAAGTCTTTGACTCCCTCCCCAGTCCCCACTAGCACCACTTGCGGGAGAGAGAAACCCTCCCCATCTCCCGTGAGTTTTCCTCGCTAAGAAGCCCTGTTTTTGTGGACTTATTAAATCCGGAAGTTGGGCTAGAGTATCCTTTCCCTGCGAGCTTGTCATACAACTTTTTTTGCTGTTTTTATCCCTTTTCCTAAAGAAATCAGCATTATATGAACTAGGATGAAAATTTGAGACAAAAGGGAACCTTAAGTCAATAAGTCATATAAGTTAGTAGTCGTACTCCTATGAACTTATGTTTATTAATATTAGCTTTTGAGTCCTATTTAGGTTAGAAAGAGTTCTAAATTAGTTTATCTAGGGATGGGAGCTTCCTCCCTTTATAAAACGTTTATTATCAATAAAAATTTGAGAACCCAATCATTGCTGATTGTCTTTAAGAAGAACCAAATTGTCCTCTCTCTCTCTCTCTCTCTCTCTCTCTCTCTCTCTCTCTCCCCTTTACTATGGATAGAACCTTGATACCTTGATGGCCCTTGTTTTTGGACCCTTACCCCTTGTGTCAAGATGCCTAATAACGCTAGACATTGTAACAAGACATTTTTGAAGACCTAGTCATTAAATACTACTAACACATTTAGGATTCCTAAAGCAAAATGGACCTCTATATCTAGTTATTCATTCTAACAAATTGAAGATACACCTAGGTGGCGGTGGTTGGAGAAGGGTAAGAGTGGGCTTTGATTGGTGGAGAGGGATGGAGAGCAAGGCAAGGATGATGGTAGCTTGAGGAGAGACAATGGACGAGGTTTGTGGGCCGAGGAGAGGGATGTTGAGGGAATTTGGCGGTAGGTGGTGGTGGTTGCATGAAGACAAGGATAGGGAGCATGGTTAGGGTGGTGGTGGTGTAGGATGAGAGGGGTGGGGGAGGTACGGGGTTGGTGGTGATTGTTGGAGAGACATAGTGGAGAGGTCTGTATGTGAATTGGGAACATGAAAGATGAAACCCAAGGCTGTTGTCACCCCGTATTTCCCAAATCCATACAAACATTTTGGAGCAAATTAATAACTATGTAGTCAAAACTCTGTGAGATTAGTAACAATGTAATTTTTCTTGTAACTTGCATTTAACTCATAGTTCTTTTAATGCACAATAGATTAACATTCTCCTTGTTGATTCCGATTATATTCATTCCCTCCACAATTTGCTTTTGACTCTTCTAATCATTTGGATGTGGTAAACATTTAGTTGGGCCTGCTCAGGCGCCATTAGAACTATTCTTATCTGTGTAATGTTGGATGTGTATGATAATCTATTGTTATTTGTACATTTTACTTAAATGACATTCTTTTTACTTATGATGATATTCTTCATGTCATGCATACGAAACACACAAGTACTTGCAACTTTACTATGGAGCATTTCTTGGGCTAGTCTGCTTTAACTTTACAACTGTTTCGAAGTTTCGAAGTGGCGGTGTCCCTTCTCTTATGTTCTGTTTTCCTTGAAATGCTTCTTTAGTTGTTTCTTCTCTTTCTCATTTGGAATGATATTTGGATGCTTTAGCACCTCTTCTTAAATATTTTTTACTTTCAAAATACAGTTTGTTGCAGTTTGTGTGTAATTCGTGATAATTTTGCACCCCTTAGAGTGTGTGTGTAAGTAGGGGGAAAAAGTTTTTTTTATGGTATTACCCCTTAGTGCCGATTGCTTTTATTTACTGTGATATCATATCTGTGGTGTGAGTGCAAATTGGAATTTCATGTTGCAATCAGAAGCTCTTTGTATTAAGTATTACTTTGATGTTGATCAAAATTCAAAGTTATTTTCTACTTTGTCCTTTATATCAGAATCCATGTCTGCCACCTTCACCTAGGTTGCTAAATCCAGCTTGTTCCAGATAATAGAAATAGGGGAAACATTGATTTTATGAATATAGGACATTGAGCTTCTTGAAATATCTTTTTATCTATTGTTACATTCTTCAACAGTGTAACTTGGAATGACATGTTGGTTAAGAACTAATACGCTTGACTTGAAACAACCATGTGTCTTGGTGTCTTGCAGTTCTTAGGACAGGTGCAGCAAATGCTGCATCAGGGTCTGCATATGCTGAGTTTGGAACAACCAAGGTGATTGTATCTGTGTGAGTATATTTCTTGAATTTTCAGGATGCCAATTTCTTTTGAATATATTGCATGTAAGCTGCTTCAGTTGAAATGAAGAAATAAGAATTGATTGCTCTTATAATCAGGCACTATGCTATAACATAAGCCCAGGGTGGGGGGGGGTTCCTAACATCCCCCGCTGATGAGAAAACCGCATCTCTCTCATCCCTCTCTAGTTGTCACATGGCAATCTCAAGAGATGAACGTTCGCTTTCTCCGGAACCGCTGGCCTTTCTCTTTCTCTCAATGTTTTCCGATTATATCATATATTTATTATTATTATTTTGGGGAGGGCTTCCCTGTGGTTTGCACTAGTACTATTATAGAATGTGGTCACCTTTTAGTGACTCTCTGGGATGAAAATGTAATATAGTGTTAATTCGGTATCACTTTGAATAGTTGAAAATGGACTCTTGGAGAAAGTAGTTAATTTCTCCCATTTATTCTTCTCCAACTTGTAATTAAGAGAACCCATTTCTAAACATAGGTTTTAAAATTATACTGGAGATAATATCTTCATATCTAAAAACTTGTGGAAGCCCGTGCCGATCACCACGCAACGGGCGCCTTCGGTGTGGCTGTTTGCACTATCGCCGCCGCCTTTGGTGGCAAAACACAATCAACCGTTACACATTGTGCATGACTGTCGTTACAATCAACCATCATTGGTTGTCACGGCCTCCACTTGCCATTCACCATAGTTGTATGTCGTCGTTCGCTATCGCCTGTCGCCCGCCATAGTACCGTTGTCTGCCATTATTTCTTGTCAACGTGGATACACGCCCACTGCCACTAACAACTGTCACTTCTTACCATTGTTGTCCATCTAGGGCGGACATCGTATGTCGTCAACTTTTGTCGCCTCCTGTCATCGTCATCTCCACTTACAACCCATAGTGCCCATCTAACCCGTTGGTTGTTAGCTGCCACCCGTCGTCGTTTGCTCTCGTGCACGTCTCCTCCCAACAAATTAAGCAACCTGCATGCACACATCTCTCCACCTAACAAATTAAGCAACCCAAAATCTCTCTCTCTCTCTCTCTCTCTCCCTCTCTCCCCGACACACGCAATGTACACACATCTAACTTCCCTTCTCTTTTTCCACATACCCATTGATGCGATGACCACAGATCCTCATGCTCTCTCTATGCATCATCCCTTCCCACCCTCGCGCATGCATCTGGCTACCCCTAGCCCCCACCCCCCCAAAAAAATTATGATTATCTATTAGCTAATAGAAATGCTGAGAATTACCTCAAATGTTCCTAGGTCATGTGTCATTGCATCTGGCAACTAACAAAACTCATTGTTTTTCAAAATGAATCTATCAATTGATGAATTTAAAATTAAAATGTAATCTTAAAAGCTTTTCAAATATTGAAAATTTTAAAACTTTGGATTAAAAAAATGATCAATAGGTCTATTAAAAAATTGCACCCATAACTCGTATGTCAAATCATTGGTCGCATACTTTCTAGTTTCAGAAAATAATACAAAGAAATTTTTCAGAGAATGGAATTAATATTATCTTTTAGATAATAAAAATTGCAAGAAAGACCACAAACACTTCTGCCATGCATACGCCAAAGCTGGTTGCACGAGGAGGATGAAGGAGGGGATCAGATGGGCTTCCGATCACACCGGCATCGGCCGACGTCCTCGCCAGGCCATTGCTAATGATAGATTTTGGTTGTATAACAAAAAAGGAAAGTGGTTATCTATAGGACGAGTTTTGAGAAATCATAATGAGTTCCCTTTGTTGTTGTTTCCCTCTTGTAATTAGTCTTCTGTTCAGAATCCACGTAGCTAATGCTCAACTTCTTGATCAAACAACCATGGTGGCTCGTCAGCAAGAGCTCTCGCCGATCGAGTGGGACCCTCACAATCTCGACTACTCTTTGCATGGTGTCACCTGCAGCGTCCCGGACTGATGGGTGGAAACACTCGAGGTCTCTCGCCACAACATCCGAGGTCACATCTCATTGATCTCCCAACCCAAGTCATTGAAGCGTATGGATCTCTCCGGCAATTCTTTCCATGGATCAATCCCTTCCTCTTTTGTGAATCTAACGAAGTTTGAGTTCTTGAATTGTCGATGAACAAATTCGAGAACGGGATCCATTCATCTCTCAGAATCAGAACCCTCGAATCACCCGGAAGGTTAGAGGGGAGGGTCGGTCACGGCCGGATGTGGCCGGAGATGGTGTTTACATAGAAGGAAAGAGGGGGGTCGGTCACGACTGAATGTGGCCGACGGAGCATCGCTGCCGGTTGCTGGGGAGAAGACCTGCGACTCTTCTTCCTCCGATCCTCTTCTTCCTCCCTCTCGATCTCTCCTCTATCGGGAATCTAACTAAAACTTAGCGAGGAGGCCTGCGACTCTTCTTCCTTCGATCATTTTCTTCCTCCCTCTCGGGAATATAAGTTATAACAATGACCTAGCTTAAAGGGTTGTCTAAATTTATTAAGTGGTTGAGGTGCTTATATAATACAACCAAGGGGTATACTATTCATTATTCAAAGTGGTGCAATTGCTACCAAGGGTGCAATTAAATCAATATTTGACTATAAAAGAGAAGTACCCATAGTTAAGTCTGGGTGGATATAAAAAAGGGATAACAGTATAGGAAATTCCGTACATGCTCTTTCTTCTTCTCATGAAGAGATTAGAGGACACGGGAGTCGGGTTTGCTATTTCTACCAGCTCAGGGGGTGGTGCCCTACTCGGTCACTGGTCGGGTTATCGGACGACGGGCTAGTGACAATGGAGAAGCCGACCGGAAAACACCAAGCCTCCCTAGATGCACTCCAACGATCCCAACCGCTCATGTAGGATGCAAGAAGATGAGGCCGGGTTTGGGAGGTTCAACGTGGCGTGACCGCCACCGGGGTGGTCGGGAGAGACAACGAGATTAAGGGATGCCCTTTGGTGGTGGAGGTGAGAGCGGCATGGCATCGGGGTGATTGGGTTCGAGGGGTTTGGGTGTGTTGGCCGCCGCCGTGGTTGCCAGTGGCGATGACCAAAAGCTGGAATTGTTCGGATGATGGTGGTTGTGTGATGGGTGGTGTACGATGGGCCTAGGTGTTGCATGCGATATGAGCAATGCGGTGATGATGCTGATGTGTTTTGAGTGGAAAAACTGAGGAGGTGGAGGTGGAAGAGCCTACCTTGATGAAAAACGGGGCTGCATGGTATTGATGAAGTCGGGGAAGATAACCGGACGGGAGGGGCTGCAGGCTGCAGCTCGGCCGCTCCTCTCCTCTCTTTCTTTCTCTGGGGTTGAACTTGAGATGAAAGTGGGTTGTTTTAAAATCGTTTTGGAGGCCAATGATATTTCTCTCTCTAGTTTTTAGTATGGGATGGAGGGGCCATTGATGTATATCTCATCATCGTCGTCTCGAACGTCGGTTATCGTCGTTGTCATCATTATTGTCATCTTCTTCTTTGCTGCTCTCAACCTCATTTCTCTTTAGTCACCACCCCACCACAAACACAAACACACTCACACAAAGAGAAGGAAAAGAGGAGAGGAGGATCAACAAGGGGGGCTTGGGGTGATGGCAGGAACCCCCCCCCCCCCCCGTCCCGCACACACACACACACATACACACACACACCAACAGTCCGTTGAAACTGTTGTATAGTAGTCGACCGTGGCTACTGAGCAATAATTTGATCAGATTATTGTGCTGTCGTCCACGAGAGGGAGAGAGAGAGAGAGAAAGAGCTGAACTTGGAAGGTGGAGAAGGAGAGGGGGGGCTGCAGCCATGGAATCAAATGTCGACAAATTTCCTATGAAATCATCGAAATATGTCTTTTTTTCAAGGGTCCGACATTGAAATTGACCGAATTTTTAATAGTACCAAATTTTCTTCCGACATAACGAAATGTCGATCGAAATGACTGACATTTGACCGAAATCCGACATTGTCTTTTTTCCAGAAAATTTCACTGGAAATTTTTATCTTTTTTAACAAAACAAAGCTCATATTTATTAGTAAGAAATTATATTTTTGCTCAATTTTGATTTTTTTTTCATGATAGACATTATTTTACTGTCATCTTTATCCTAAAGTATTGCTGAAATATTCCATCTTTTTCATATCAAACGAACAAAATCAAATCTGATCGAAAAACGATAAATTTTCATCGAAAAACACCAAAATTTGATCGAAAACGAAATATTTCCACCGAAAAATCATCTTCTTTCCCTCCTCTAGCTTCTCCCTCTATCTAATCTCCCTCAAAATCCTGGCCCCTTTACATTTTGGACGATTGGATATATCCTAACATAGTGGCATGTTTGTAATATTTTCGAAGTGCCTTCCCTGCCATGTATTATAGAAAAGCTTTATTGATCGATACATCTTAAATATTCAGCTATTGTGTAATCATTCAATCAATGGTTAATCAGAGACAATACTACTTTCTTTTTTCTTTTTGAATTTTTTGCCAAGTGCGCATTACGTGCCATGGAAGTAGTTAGAAAAGACGTGGAAACTCTTTCATTGACAACAAATATAGCCCTAAATAGAAATGAATTGCAAAGAAGGATTCTTAAAGCCGGCCGACCCCAAGTAGTTGGGACATGGCTTGAAGGTTATGGCATTATATGATATATGTTTACACCAGAGCCAATTGTTCAACTAGTTCCATGAGTTGAAGATAATGCAAATGTTGAACATTGCCAATTGGCCGAGTGAACCTCACTAAGTTAAAAAATAATAAATAAGATTGACTTTCATTTTTCAGTTAGTTATTTTGTTTTTGAAGAATATAGGTAGAATTAAGCTTCTCAAGTCAGGCCATATCTACTAAACTACTAGCAGCCTATACAATATGACCATAGAATATAGATACATTTTATGATCCACATATATCTTTTTTAGTTCTTTCCTTTTCACTCTGTCTAAGCTTACTTGTAAGTTCAAAGTTGTGCTTGATCATTTGAGTTATCTGGTAGAATATCATGTTTCAGTGTCTCACATGTGTTCCTGACAATCCTCTGCACACTTATACTAAATATGCATGTTAAAAGCAATTTGAGCTTGTGATGTAGCTGATCCTCCAGAATCAGTGAAGAAGACCTTGTGAACGGTCAAACCTTTTGAAATTGGAATCACTTCCAGTGCAACCGATACTAAAGATCTTTTAAACGAATTTTGGATTTGCTTAAACAGAGCTTAAATGAAGAAGATGCAGGTGTTTTGTTGATGTTACTCTTATTTTCATAATTTTATGATTTTTGTTATTCTGGCAATACATTGGAATTTTAATGATTATGTTATCTTTTTCTCGTCTTCAGCTCAGAGGAAGTTTAGGGCTGAGTTTAGGGTTAAGATTGGTGTGAGATCAGGATATTAAAGATAGCTATAGATAGTTGGAATTTTATTTCATTATAGCTTTATATAAAGAGAAAGGGGTTAGTGTTCATATGAGAGATGAAAGATGATGTTTTGATTATTTAACTGTATTGAAGACAATGATCTAAGTATTTCACACGATGCCTTTATCGTCTCAGCTCTAGCAGTATACTTAGAACGTGCCGTTCTGTGCCGACACAGTGCATGCAACAGTATGGAAAGCTACACATTTCTATCTACTGGCAAGCAATTGGCACACTAGTTTTTCCTTCTTTTTTTTTTGGCATCTAGGTTGCATGCATTACTTTCTAGAGATTGCAAGACATGGTTTGAGTCATTATAAACAAAATGTGATGCTCTTATAGAACTGTAGAATCATATATGTACTTATTACCCATGTTGATTGTTGATTAATTACTGAGGTAACATGTTTAGACATATTAAACATCTATACTCTGTCCCTGATTGGTTGAACCATAATGTTGTATTCCCATGAAGGTCTATCAAAAGTGTCAGGGGACTGCAAAAAGTTTGAGGTCATTACTGATATCAGGGGAAAATCAGATGCCATCTGACTGGGAGTGGTAAGGTGTGTGCGTTGGAAGAGCCTAAAGTCGAGGATGATTGGTGAAGAACCACTATTTTTCACACCTTCATAAAGTTTGGTGAAAAAAGCTGCAAGGTGATCATAGATAGCGACAATATCATCAACGCGATAGCCGCTAACATTGCCGTGTAGGGTTAAAAGTAGTCCCAAACCCTTATAAGGTTTCGTGAGTAGGTGCTTTTTTCATCAACATCAAAGAGAAGTATTTTGTCGCAATACAATTTTATTTCTACAAGGACAAGATATAGTGTGATGTCGTCTCAATGGATGTGAGTCACAGTATTTTAGGCAGGACATGGCTATATGATCGAGATGTGAAATTTATAAAGCGATCAAATTCATGCTCGTTCATCCATGAGGGGAAAAGAATTACCTTGAACCCTCGTGAGCCCAAGCCACCTGCAAACAAGAAAAATGGTGATGTGACCAAAAAGAAAGGGCTGAACATAGCTCTAGGCTAGGAAGCACGAACACTTCACTAGATCACCCGCACCTGTGTCGGACACGTGTCCGACACAGACACGGCCTGGACACGCCGGGGATACGGCAGTTGGTTTTTATGGGTTTTGGGCTTCGGACACGGGCTGGACTCGGACTGGACATGGGCCGGACTCGGGCTGGACACGGGGTTGAAGGCGCCCTTTTTTTTTTTTTTTTGCGTACCCGACCCGACCCACCTATCGATCCAACCTGACCCGCCTATTAAACAAAACCCCACCTGCCCCACCCCGTGCTCCACTGTTCTACTCGGTGCGGTGAAAGAGGAGGTTCTCGGGGTTGAAACCCTAGCTGAGTCGACGACGGGATTCTCCGATCCTGCCGAGGCGCTGACCAATCCAGACCTCGTCGAGTCTCCGACGCGATCCTCTGACCCCACCAAGGCGCCAACCAACCCAGACGTCCAGGTATTCCTTTACCTTCCTCTCATTTCTCCTCCTCTTTTTTTCTTTTTCATGTATCTCTTCTCTTCTTCCTCCTCTCCTACCTGCTCCTGCTCCTGCTTCGTCCTTTTCTCCCTCCTCTCCTCTGATCCTACTCCTCTCATGTTCCTTCCTCCTCTCCACGTTGAAACTTGAATTTTTTTTCAATTTTTTTTTTTTGAATACATAACCATGAATCAGTCAAATAGCTGATCCATGTTTATGCATTCAACCATGAGTTTTTTTTTAATACAGTAGATTTATTTTGGATGTTTTTGGTTGTTGAATTGTGGAAATATGGAACTTATGGTTGTCTAATATCTATCTCTACTTAGGCGTATTGAAGACCTCGACTCTCGCTTGTCAATTGGAATATGCATAAAATTTTCATTTTAGTTGTTTTCTACGGGGTAATTTTTTTGTTATTGAAATATATATGAATTATAACCGCACATAAAATATTAAAAAATATATTAATTTATTTTGTCGTGTCCCCGTCGTACCCCTGTCCTCTTTTTTTAGGATTTGCCGTGTCGGCATACCCGTGTTGTGTCGTACCCGTGTCTCCGTACCCGCATCAGTGCTTCTTAGGCTCTAGGGAGTTTGAGAGAGTGACAAATGAGGAGGTGATCATGTTCGTTCTTGTTGCCAAGGAAGTAGAAGATGAAACTCAGCAGGAGCATCCCAAGGATGTAACCTCAGTCCTCAAAGAACTTCATGATGTATTCCCAAAGGATCTCCCTAATCACCAACCACCTATGCAGTAGGGGTGCGCAGTAGTTCGGGCGTATGTCTCACAAGAAAAATGCCGATAATTAAGTCGCCCCTAGCTTTTTTGGACCGGTGTGCCCTGGGGCACGTTTTTTAAAACATTGGTTATGAATGTGCACACTGTCCTAACTCACGGATTATACAAACATTACCGAATTGGTTTGCGCTCACAAATTTCACCAACAAAAAGATGATCAGCACAAAGGCTGGGATAAGTTTCTGCAATTTATCCTCTCTTGATTTTATTTGGTAGTTTTTGCTCAACTTTAATTTTCAGTACCTTATTTGTTAATTTCTGCACTATTAACATCGATGTGACAGCTGTATCATCGTCTATCATTTATTAACACATTTTAACATGTCTAAATACAGAATTCACGAACTTCCTGATTCTATTCCATTGTGGACATTGAAAATTTTAGAACACTTTTTACGATGGATTGTGTTTTTCAACCACAAATTTGAGTTTCGGGGTTGCTGATTTCTTGGCAACAAGGGGTTTGTTCACAATAGGGCTAATTAGAAGCACTGTTTTAAAACTCGGAAAAACTCGGCCGAGTCAGACCGAGTCGACTCGACTCGGACAGATTTCGAGTCGAGTTATTTGGCCGAGTCAGAACGAGTTTGAAGAAAACTTGGCCGAGTTGGACCGAGTTTACTCGACTCGGCTGACTTTCGAGTCGAGTCTGAGTTTCGAGTTTTTGAACAATGATTAGAAGTCTTAACTCATCCCAAATTTTTCCCTTATTGTTATCTAGGTACACTAGGCTACATCACTGAACCATGTACATTACTCTACTGGAGGTGATGTAGCTTCCCTTCCCCTTGGGAGGAGGCTACCCCTATCCTTAACTATTCGGAATGTTTGGATAAACATTGATCATTTGCTGTTCACTATCTATCATCGGTGAGTGGAGTATATTATGCAGATTACTACACAACTCATAAGATACGCCTCTATGGGATATATGACATTGAAGTTCATTTTGTCAGTGAGGTTCTCTAAGAACTGGATATCGATAAAAAGGTCAGAAAGATAGGTGAGGAAATATGGATAGGATTGGAGCTTGAAAATATTTGAGAGGATATGGCCTAATATAGTGAGAGGTCCAAACCATGGCTTGGTGTCCATCCAAACCAGAACCAATTCACCCGAAACGATTCGGATTTTGGCTGGTCTGAACCGAAACGCCACATGAACTCTAACATGTTTAGATGTTGGTCAATCTGAACTGAAGCACCTTTACCTTGATTAGGACCCGGTTCGATCAAATCAGCTTGGTTGGATCCAAAACATGCTGTATTAGATATGCTTTGACCAAATCAAGCTAGTATTCAACCTGACTGGACCGAATCAGGCCTCAATCATACCCAAATTAGCTGAATCAAACATTAATTATGACTTACTTTTGTTTTTTAATATTTTTCCAAACAGCGAAACCGATCAGCCCCGAAACCATGGCCAACCTTGAATTCTTAACCTTGGTGTAAACAAGAGAGGCTTGAGCAAGCCTTGTCTTGTTTGACCTTGCTTGATAGTCAATTGGCCTGATTTGAGTTCAGTTCATTTTTAAATTCAAGTCTATCCTAGTTTCATGCTCGTCTTAATAATATAAGAACCGAACATGAGCCATCAACGAACAAAATAACGATTCCTCAATGAGATGTGTGTCAAACATCTTGTGAGCGTTAAGAACCCATACACACGACCACGTCAATAACCTATTCACACCTTGATCATCCATGTGGGAATGAGAAAGGATGGGTGCTCGTTACATAAAATTTATGGTTTTCTCTCACTTATAAGAACCTTTTATTTAATCTTAACTGTTAGTCCTTCAATTTAATGGCTCTGTGGTGTTCTATACTGGAAAAAAATCTTGGTGGTAAATTGAAATCTAACGACTAGTTTATATTTTGCAACAGTAATTTTATGTTGTACACATGTAATATACTATTAATATCACATACACATGATCTTGCCTAATCCAGCCGAGCATGAATGAGTCGAGCGCTATCCAGGCTCGGCTAGTTTATTAATTGGTTGATCGGTTATTGAACCAAATACTGAGCAAAATAAACAAGATCTGTTCACGAACAACTCATTCAATTGATATCCCTAATAGCAACGAGTGACAAAACAGAACTTGCAAAGCCATCTCCAAGTAGATAAGCCTAGGTTTGTTGTTCATTCAATAAATTACAATGTTTTCCATAGTATGAAATTGAAGCTTATATCTCTTCTCTAGTTGATTGTTTCTGCAGTTTTTTTTTGTTATCTGTAGTCCATCACAATAAAAAAAAAATGCAGTGAAAGATTTCTTGCCAAATTCTGTTTGCTTCATCACAAAGATGCTTCTAAATTAGCAGTAAAGAATGTGACCCTTTGCTAACTGTTACTTATTTAGCTTTCTTGCAATGATGTTTCCTTACAATTTCAACACACTTTCCTGTTTAGGTTTGGTCCAAGAGAAAGCAAGAAAGCCATGCTGTACAGTGACATAGGTCGGCTGAACTGTAATGTGAGCTTTACAACCTTTTCCACTCCTGTACGTGGACAGGTACATACATTGTCGCTATATGCATTTTGTTTGTGTATTGTGGTGAATCTAGATTCTTTCTTATATACACATCCTCCACTTTTAGGGATCAGATCACAAAGAGTATTCATCTATGCTTCATAAAGCCTTGGAGGGTGCTATCATAGTTGAAACTTTCCCAAAGACTACTGTTGATGTTTTTGCATTGGTATTGGAATCTGGTGGTAGTATGGCTCTCTACTTTTTTCCAATATCATTTTATCTCGTAAATTTTGACAATAGTATATGCAGTTTTTTGGTTAGGTTAGCTAGATTTTCCACAGTTCCCCTTCTGGATGCTGTTAATTTTGGTTTTATTAATTGGTTGTGATATTTGTAGCAACTTTTATACGTAAATAAATGGTTTGAAAAGAAGACGTTACACTAATTAGAGGATGTGTTGTAGGCTGTACATAATAAAAACAGCTATGTTCTTTCGATAACAAGCTTTAGTATCAACACCAATTTGAGTGTTTTAAGGGGTGGTTATTTTATTCACCAATTTGACAAGGAATCATCTAAAGCTCCACGCACCTTTTAGTTACTAGAATTACCAATCATTCGATTTTGGTTGACCTATTCAGCAATTGCATAATGTAGCTTAAAGCTGTTATTATAAACTATGAAGCTCGGACACCTGCAAAACCCTCCCATATCCGTAAATGACATCTGTCGGATACGGGCACCCTCCGGACACGTGTCTGACGCGCTTAAAAGCGTATTCATTCTAAATAAAAAAATAAAAACTGCTCAGACACGGTCGGGACATGCACAGGATACACTCGGGACATGCGGCACCCCTTTTTTGTGAGATCAGATTTCTGGGGCACCCCGCGGGCACCCCATTAAAGAAACAGTCACAGCAACACCCCCAATTAACCGTGACTTCAATGAGAAGCCGCAAAGCCTCTGCTCGGGTTTAGGGTTTCTTTTGAGTTTCTGTGTTTTTGCTTTTTTCTGCACCGAACGAAAGAAAGCTAGAAGAACAAAAAGAATGATGAGGAGAAGAGGAAGAAAGGAAGAAGGAAGAGGAGAATCGGGTGGAAGAAGAAGGAAGAGGAAAAGGTTTCTTCTGTGTTTTTTTTTTACTCCGATCGGTCCTCTGCTTCTCTTTCTTTTTTTTTTCTTAATCAATGCAAGGCCTCATTTACGCTATAGGATTGTGCTTTATTCATGTTCAAAAGCAGAGCAAGGCCTTGTGGCAGGCTGACAGCTTCCCTACGTTCATTTTTTGATATGAAATTGACTATACCTTCAATTAATGAATCCAAACATCAATTGTAAAAAAAAATTGTTTGAAGGCGTGTAAGTAGGAAATAAAACTGAAAAATGTTTGAATCATGTTATACTTGTTATTTTCATCATCATTATATATATATATATATATATATATATATATATATATATATATATATATATAGGGGGATGCTAAAGTGCGGTCTGCGGTCCGCAACCGTCCGATGCACCGGCCGCATGCATCCGATGCACGGAGTGGTGCATCGGACGGCTGCGAACCGCAGACTGCACCTAAGCATTCCCATATATATATATATATATATATATATATATATATATATATATATGTATATATGTATATATATATATATATATATATATATATATATAGAGAGAGAGAGAGAGAGAGAGAGAGAGAGATGCTATGGTGCGGCATGCGGTGCGTGCGGCACTGCAACCGTCTGATGCACTGCTGCGTGCATGCGATGCACGCAGCAGTGCATCAGACGGTTGCGGTGCAGTGCCGCACGCACCACATGCCGCACCATAGCATGCCCCTATATATATATATATATATATATATATATATATATATATATATATATATAGGGGCATGCTATGCTGCGACATGCGGTACGTGCGGCACAGCACCGCAGCCGTCTGATGCACGCGCTGCGTGCATCGCATGCACGCAGCAGTGCATCAGACGGCATGCGGTAGGTGCCGCACTTACCGCATTCAAGCATTTCTCTCTCTCTCTCTCTCTCTCTCTCTATATATATATATATATATATATATATATATATATATATATGGGATACTATAATGTGGCATGCGATACGTGCAGCATCGCACGTCAGCCGTCTGATGCATCCGCTGCGTGCATGCGATGCACGCAGCGGTGCATCAGACTACTGACGTGCATCATTAATAATAAAACTCCTCTTAGTGTGTTTTACTTTTGTTACTTTTCCGTGCCGCAAGACTCATGGGTCAGAATCAGATACAACATGCATTCTTGAACGCTAATTAGAGATAACTTTGTATAATATTTCAAGTAGGGATGATAAAGACTGATAAATGGTTGTTTTGGAGACGTGACCCATGATAAGAAGGAAATGTTATCTTACTCATAGACAAGGCTTTGGTTACTACTATTTATAGGGATTTTTACATACACCCCCCTTACAAATATTGATATTATAAACAACCCACATATTTTTTAAAGTTTTATTAATTACCCCTCACATATCTTGATTTTTGCAAAAAGACCCATATGAGAAACTTTTGTGACCACTTTACCCTTGCCCATCACCGGTGCTCGTGCTTGTCACCGTCTTCAGGGGCTTACTCATCCTTTTATGTTCTTTCTATATTAAGCATTGGTATTTCCAGTTCTAGGGGTTAAACTATTTGGTTGCCTTGATTCTATTACTTTGTAGGTGATCTCCCAGTCATCATATCATGTGCAAGTCTTGCTTTGGCGGACGCGGGAATTATGATGTATGATCTTGTTTCTTCTGTTTCCGTGGTAGGCTCAGTTTTTTTAACGTGCGCCTGTTCAACGATTTTGATGTACTTTGTCGAGTATTTAGGCCAACATTTGCATTCCTTTTATTACTTTTAGCACCAAACGTCTGTTGATTTTGTGGCGGAATTAATTTCTCCTATTTTCTCAGTTGTTTTATATCTAGTTTCTTCTTGTTCCCCAGTCTTGTTTTGGAAAGAATCTCATAATCGATCCCACATCAGAAGAGGAAGCATGGCAAGACGGAAGCTTCATGATATCACTCATGCCTTCTCGTAACGAGATCACTCAGGTCACTCTCACTGGAGAATGGTCGATGGCCAAAATTGACGAGGTTACCCCCCTACACAGTCAAAGAAAAATGAAATCGTGCGGCCGCTCATAGTTGTGTGCTTGTCTTGTATGAACAGGCGATGGAGCTCTGCCGCGATGCTTGCTTGAAGCTTGCCGATGTGATGAGGTCGAATCTAAAGGATGCCATCTCCGCACCAAGCTAATGCCGATAACATGATGTCTCCACCATATTCAAATCACTGTAGCTTGATAGCCCGAGTGAGCCCGTGTTCTTCAATTACTCTTCTACATTTGGTCTGGGTTTAGGGTTTGGGTTTTAGTAATTCCAATCCATCGAACCAGAAGCATTGTGTATGAATCAAATTCAAAATTTTTAGATGGCCGAGTTGGTGTAAGGTGCAAGATTTAAGTTTCATTTAAGTTTCTAGAGAGTTAATTTGAATGGAGCCCGGCCCTGTCGGTAGTTCTGTGGTCTTGTTTGGCCCTGGTGTTAGTTGAATTTTAATTACAAGATTCCTTTTAGGGAATATTACAAAAATTTTATGATTTTATTTATTAGTTAATAAATAGGAAATTACCATTTTACCCCTAATGTTTGTTTTTGCTAGTTTTATATGAAATGATTATTCCAAAATTTTCTAATCAATATGTGATTATTTTGTTCATATTTGTGAATTGTACGCTTGGTCTATTCTCTCGCATCGGTCCAAGCATTGATTTTTTTTATTTAAGTAATTGTCATTTTTCCATAAAGGATATTTTTGGTCATTTTGTTAAAACAATTTTTACCTACTTTTAAAACTATTTAAATTTGTTGTCATTGTCTTCGTCCCATCGTAAGCTTTCCAAAGGTGTTGATGGATTTTCTATGTTCGAAAGGTGTTGATGGATGGTTGCGGATCCGAGTTGGATTTTGTTTCTTTTCCCAGTCAGACCCGTTTTTGGAATTAACCCAAATGCCATTAGAATAGTGCATTGGATGTGAACCCAAATTGTACACGGACACCATACTCTCTCTCTCTCTCTCTCTCTCAATAAATAGTTCTAGAATTCCTTCGCCCAATAAGATTTGTCTAGAAAATTTATATTGTCTCTCTCATTTAAGATACCCCAGCAGATGCCAATGACAAATGTTTCACAATGATCATTTGCTAGTAGGAATTCTCAACAATCTCGAACTAGTCATAGCGAGAACAAGCTTTTTTTTTTTCAAGGGACTGCCATAGTAGTCAATAATATGGTAGTGTGCCGGCACAAGATATACCAATGATCGAAACTCACCATAGGTTAGAGAGAAATGCCATGATTTTTAATTACCCCACAAGTAGACAAGCTTGCCACTAAGATGAGAGGGAGGCCTGCAACTATATATAGAGCGAGAGGAAATATGTCATAGCACTTATTCGAATCCTTCACCAAAGCCACGGGTTGCATGTTTTACTAGTGAGCTTTCAGTTAGTTAGAGAGAGAGAGAAAGAGAGAGAGAGAGAGAGAGAGCAGGCTGCATGGTCAACCTCTAATACCCTTCTTCTATTATTATCATCCGCCATATTCCTCGGGTCCGTGCAACAAAATAATGAGGCAATCGATGGACCGCATCCTCACGTCCCTTTGTTGCATAAGATATACGACATGACTTACAAACCTACGTGATGCGCACATTTCACAAGCACCTTAATTAATAGTTTATCATTCTTAATAAACAATACAAGTCTTCAAAGGAAATACCGTCATGGCTATTGTGCATACAAGACCTCAAGAATTAATAAAAGTATAGCCGCTCCGGGCTGAGTACGATTCACATGTCATGGCTGGGTGACACTAACGACTACGATTGCGACACATCATTCTGTGTAAGTGAATCGGTAAGAGGTTTGCGGTAAATATTTATTCCCTTACATGCTTCATCATAGTTGTATGTTGTCCGCCTGTGGGGGCTAAGTGTAATTCACCGGTCAGACTTGGATGTAACGAATGATTGTGATCAAATCTGTAAAGTGTCTGTAAAGTTTTTTGGGGGACTTGGTGAACGCTCAACAACAAGAGATCAATTTAAGCCAAAGGACAGAGGACAAAAAAATCCTCAATGTGCTTCAAAATTTTATTTCAATGCTATTCTTTTCTAAACTAAACCAAATACTAAAACCTAAGATGTATAGATCATTGGATGAGCTCTAGACCTAATCCGAACCGAATCCTGTTTGTCATTCGTCTCTCTTCTCCGTTACTTGTCACCGTCGCTGCTCGTGCCATTGAGGAAGAAAGAGGAGGCGTCGAGGGGGTGGGAGGAGACAGAAGTCGTGGTCGCCATTGCAATTGCTGCTCGCCATCATTGCTTAGAAAAGGGGGATATTTTTGGATTTATGAAATGCTTTTTATACCTCCCCTTAAAGAGATCTTATGATTGTGAGTGTCTTGTCGTATTTTCCATGGACTTTGTATGTGGGACTTTTCTGAAATTGATCAAACTTGGACCTACATACTTGACCCTGTAGATTGGGCCGGTCTTGTAACCTTGAACCCTGGTCCCTTACCAATTATCATGCCGCGACCGGCGCGGCGTTTTATTGAATCGAGTCGGCGGCGCTTATGATCAGAAAATCCGGCAATAGGCGGCACCGGGCGGGGATATGGCTTCATTGCAGGAGCCTCCGGGTCCTCAAGCAAATCCACGGCCTCATGATCGTCAGGGGCCTCAGCTCCAACCTCCCTGCCCTGAGGGAGCTCCTCTTCTGCGCCGCCGTCTCCCTCCCCGGCGCCATGGACTACGCCCACCGCCTGTTCGACCATTCCCCCCAACCGGACCTCTTCATGTGGAACACCATCATCCGAGGCGCCGCCCACACTGCCAACCCACTAGACGCCATCTCCCTCTACGCCCAGATGGAGCGAAGGGGCGTGCTGCCCAACAAGCTCACATTCCCCTTCCTCCTCCGAGCGTGTACCAAGCTCTCGTCGGCCCCCGCGGGTGCCCAATTCCACGGTAAGATCGTGAAGCTCGGTGTGGAGTCGGATGACTTCGTGAGGAACGCCCTCATCAATCTGCACGCCAATTGCGGAGATCTGGCAGTGGCTGCCGCCCTCTTCGACGGGTCGGCGAGGGGCGACACGGTGGCCTGGTCCGCTCTGATCGCAGGCTATGCGAGGAGAGGCGAACTGGTTATCGCCCGCCAGCTGTTCGACGAGACTCCCTCCAAGGATTTGATCTCTTGGAACGTCATGATAACCGGGTATGCGAAACGAGGGGACATGGAGGGGGCCAGGGAGCTGTTCGACAAAGTTCCGGAGAAGGACGTTGTGTCATGGAACGCGATGATCGCGGGGTACGTGCAGTGTGGGTCTCATCGTCAGGCGATGGAGGTGTTCGAAGAGATGCATCGGGCGGCAGAGAGGCCTGATGAAGTCACCATGCTGAGCCTGTTATCAGCGTGCGCGGATTCTGGGGCTCTGGATATTGGGCAGAGGCTACATTGCTTAATTTCAGAAGTGTGCTCTAGAACTGGTCTCACTGTAGTCCTCAGCAATGCACTGATAGACATGTATGCAAAGTGCGGGAGCATAGAGAGATCACTGGAAGTGTTCAGCAGAATGAGAGAAAAGGATGTCTCGACTTGGAATTCGATCATCGGAGGGTTAGCGCTGCACGGGAACCGTGAAGAATCCATTCGTCTGTTCGAAACGATGCGGAGCACGAATGTCCGGCCAAACGAGATCACTTTTGTCAGCGTACTGGTCGCGTGCAGTCACAGCGGGCTGGTCGAAGAGGGACGGAGATACTTCTCTCTCATGCAAGATGAGTACGGGATCGAGCCGAACGTTAAGCATTGTGGGTGCATGGCCGACATGCTCGGTCGAGCTGGCCTGCTGAGAGAGGCATTCGAGTTCGTAGATGCGATGAAGATGGAACCCAATCCAATCGTATGGAGGGCATTGCTCGGTGCGTGTAGGCTCCATGGGGATGTCGAGTTGGGAGAGCGCGCAAACGAGGAGCTTCTCAAGATGAGGAGGGATGCGAGTGGGGACTATGTGCTGCTCTCAAATATATATGCATCAATGGGTGAGTGGGATGGAGTGGAGAAGGTGAGGAGATTGATGGATGATAGAGGAGTGATGAAGGAAGCTGGTTGTGCTCTTGTTGGGTCAGATAACAAAGAGCTAATGCATTTGCTGTTACACAACTCAAAAGCCTGATTTGGGTTGTGAAGGCAATGTTCCATGACTACCTACCTCTATATGATCAAGTTTCATGTTCTCCTATGATAATCTTGTTTGGGAGAGCAAACCATCTTGAGAATTCAGCAGTACGGTTATCGACCTCGTCAGGACATCTGGATTATTCGATGTCGGCACTTCTTTCAGTTTCGATAACTGACCTTGCGATTTGAGCATGCACTTCCAAATCGCTGACCACATCAAAGATCGGAAAGACATAGAATCGCAGGACTCGATGATCTTTGGAGTTCAACTCTCATGCATAAGTTTGTGCTGATGAAGTGCTAGGACTCTAGAATGCATGATTGAGGGTTTCCCCAGAGTTTATGGGGAGCTCAATTGTTTCACTTCAGCTCTTTGGCATAGTAACAAATTCCACATTCGGGAATAGAACAATTCGGCAACAGGGTAAAAATCCGGATTTCGGAAGAAAATAAATCCGGGATGTCAGAATGAGTTCGGCAAAAGTTCATACAAATAAAACATACATATTTTTCTATATTACATTAGTAGTTTTATACAAATAAAAATTTAAAATATATATTTATAATTAAAAGAAAATTATATCATATAAAATTAATTAAATTCTTGAATCATTCATAAAATTCGTGAATAACTCCGGTAATTCATGATTTTTTTTAAAATTAAGAGCATATTGTTATTGTGCACTTTGATTACTATTCGTGTCTCAAAGGCTAATGCATTTGCTTGTATCTAATCTTGTCTTCTTCGCCTATTCATCTAGACTCATTTCTAGTTTAGAGGAACATTGATGGTTGTTCCATTGCTTGAGCTTAAATTATGTAACAACAATGTAGGTCTCCCTATCCGCCTACTAGACCTATCAATGGATAGGATTTTGATTCGAATCTAATCCGTTAAGATAGATATGAAAAGGGTTTTTTGATCCGATAATAGTCCGAATCCGATAACTTTTACTTAACAAATCGGATATGGATTTAGGCCAATCAGACAAACTATAACATAATATATTATATTTTATCCATTGTTAGATTAGATTGCTTTAGATCTAAGACCCTAAGAGTTAATATAAAAAAGATGCTCATGATCCCCCGATCGAGACTCATATTTTATCTTGGCCCTTCCGAGTCCGAAGTTCGGAATCGACTATTCTTATGTGGATTCAACGCTAAACAATATCATATTTGTCCAATGTAGTCCTGTTCATGATCCGGATTCTGATCCGAATCCGACACGTACTTAAACGGATATGGTTTAGGTTTTTTGATATGATGATCCGATAACAGTCTGAATCCGATAACCTGTTTACTTAACGGATCAGATATTGATATAGCCTAATGCAATCCGATTCTGATCCGTTAATAGTAGGGCTGCAACTTGGGCGGGTTAGGAGGTCAACCCGAGCCCAACCCATGGTGTTGAATCCTCAATCCAAGCCCAACCCAACCCAAGGTCGGGTTGGAGTTGGCTAGCCCAAGCCCAACCCGTGCTCAACAATTAGAACTCGGGTTTAGATCGGGTTGCCCGTGTTTTGTATGTGGGTTGGGTTGGATCGGGTTGGAAGGTTGGATCGGGTTCCATACAAAGTAGTTTTGGATTTCAAAAATGTTAGGAGATTAAAGCAAGCTCCAAAAACTACCAATATAAAATATAAACTAAAAAAGAGAGATGGCCAACAGATTTAGAAACAGAAGGTGAAACAAAAGAAAACAAAGTTCCAAGTTACCCCTGCTCATGCCCAACCCGAATTCAATATAGGGGTCGCGGTCGGGTTGCCCGATACCCCTGTCCATGCCCAACCCGAATTCAATTCGGGTTGAATATTTTGAACTCAGGCCCGATCCGGGAAGGCAAAATCCCAACCCAAACCCACAAAAAATCGGATTGGGCCCGGGTTGGCCCGCCCAAGTTGCAGCCCTAGTTGATAGGTCTACTGCCTGGACTTTTTAAGTTTCTTAGCATGCTTCTCACATGTAAGGCTGCCATGGTCAAGCTTTTTGTACCGGTCATATAGACTACTAAGTTCGGGTTGACAACTACTATGAACTTTTTGGTCACTCTTCCTCATAGTTGACCTCTTTCGATGAAATAAGACTTGGATGATGATGATAATTACCTCGAGCAAAGCTCAGTCTATAAACATTAAGAGGGCTTAATAAAGATTGTCAAGAAGCCGGGGTGGCAAAAGGGAAAATTCATGGATCTACCCGACCACAATTCCTATATGGTGATGGATGAACCAAGCGAAGATGACAAACTGGCTCTCCAGACCCAGCCTTTCCATGCTAAAGAGTTCATTGGTGCACCTAGAAAGTATGTGCAATTGAAATAGAGAGGAGCATCTCCAATGGATTCCTAGTACCACTCCCTATTCTGATTAAAAACTTATTTTTGAAGACTTTGATCACCGAAAGTGTGACTGTTTGAATATTTTGACCATTGGGTTTTTAAATGGACAAATTAGTGTTAGATGTTAGTAACATATCTTATCTAGTGCTAAGGACATGACAATAAAATACTTTAGCGTTAGGTCATCTCGCTTGAAAAATATTCATTTTACCCCTACGTGATCTTATATAGAAAAGCAACAATCCGATTTTAGCATTAATAGAACTGTAGCAAAAAGAGTAGCAATCTATACATATTGTTTTTTTTTTTTTTTTTGTTACTACAGTGAAATCATTGTAGCAATTTTTTTATAAAAATTTCGTCCAAAGAAGAAAAAAATTTGCTACAATAAATTAATGTTGTAAAAGAGTAATACTCTTTACAGTTTGACTTACAATCATTGTGGAGTAACAATCTGATATTGTTATTCTTTTGCTACAGTAAAATCATTGTAGCAGAAATCCACAAATTATTGTAGCGTTAATGACCGAGGGACTTGCTCTAACGAGGTAATTTTTTATTTTAAAAAGAAAAATCAATGAAGGGCCTTGGTCGAACTGTATCTTTTGCAGAAAGGTCCCGATGTAAAATCATTTTGCTATCTATCATTTTTCACTAAATCGATCTCTTGTCAGGTGAGTCATTTTACGGTAAGAGCAGCGTTTGTTGTAGATTACTAAACCATGAATAGTGGTCCGATGGAGCATCAAAATAGCAAAAGAGTTGGGAGGCCGTTGGAGATTAAAAGAAACATCCACCACTAGCTACAGTAGCGAGCTGGTTAGAGATGCTCCAACAGATTTAAGGTTGCAGGGAAAACACACTTTTTATTTTTTTCACTTTATCTTAATATTATAGAAATAGCATTTTTATAGGGATTTGGTGTTTGTGTAATTATATATGTTTTTGTGGTCAAAGTTTTATTGCTCTGATTACAGTAGAAATCTCTAATTATTTTCAATGTCAGTGTTGCACCACGTTTACATTTTTTTATTGGAGGTGGCCTTCTAGAGAGAGAGAGAGAGAGAGAGAGAGAGAGAGAGAGAGAGAGAGAGAGGGGGCCTTCTAGAGAGAGAGAGAGAGAGAGAGAGAGAGAGAGGGAGGGCTTCTAGAAGGATTGGTCGACGGTAACCCACAGGTTCTTTTATCCAGATCCAGCGCATGGCAGCGGTTTTAGGGTTTCAACGGCCGAAGGATTCTCGTTGAAATCGAGGAAAACACTGAAGCAAACAGAGAAAAAGGGGGTAAATGATCCCCCGGCCGACCGACGAATGCGTCAGACAACGCCTGGGATTCGCTGTCAAAGAGAAACCCTACTGGAATGAATTAAAGCAGCCCTGATATAATATATAGATCCCACTCCCCTACCTCTCTGTCTCACTTCACCATTACCCTCTCACTCCAGAATTTGCAGAGAACAGAGAGAGAGAGAGAGAGACAAGCAGTCCTGATATAAAGACCCCATCACCCCCTCCCCAACGTTTCTGTCTCACTTCGCCATTACCCTTCTTCCCTAGCTCCCCTCCCTCCTTTGTGGGTTCTCTGTTTATTGCTAGAATTTGCAAAGAAGAGAGAGAGAGAGAGAGAGAGAGAGAGAGAGAGAGAGAGAGAGAGAGAGAGAGAGAGAAGCAGCCCTGATATAAAGACCGACCACCCCATCCCCTACTGTCTACATCTCTGTCTCTCTTCACCATTACCCTTCTTCACTACCTCCTCCTTTGTGGGTTCTCTGTTTATTGCTAGAATTTCCAAAGTAGAGAGAGAGAGAGAGAGAGAGAGAGAGAGAGAGAGAGAGAGAGAGAGAGAGAGAGCCGAAGTGGGTTCTTCGTGATCGCAATATCTTCACTGATCCCAGAAGAAACTTGAGGAGGCTTCGGTGAGTTGGATTTTTTTTTTTTTTGCGGGGGTGTGATCGATCTCCACATTTTAGGCCTAATCCGTAGGCTTCCCCCATCCTCCACAGTCGTCTCTTCCGGCCATGGCCGCATCCCTGAGGACCGGGCTGTGCCTGTCGGTCCCGTACGGAGTTGGGTCGGAGAAGAGGGGGAGCGCGCTATCGCCGGATGTCTTGGCCTGGAAGAACAAGCTCAAGGGGGGTCAGGTTGTGCTTCCCTCCACCCATGTAAATCCCTCTCTCCTCTTCTTTCTAAGGATTTGATCATACAAAATCTAGAGAAAAAGGTCTCATCTTGCATTGCCTCTGTGTGATTGTACGTAGCTGTTCCTTCGATTTTCAGGCGCAGACTTCGATCTGCAACCAACGGGCTCTGAGATGGTGGGAGAAGAGCATCAAAGGCAACATGATAGAGATCCGATCCGCGCAAGAGCTGGTTGATTCATTGCTCAACTCCGGCGATAAGCTCGTTGTTGTTGGCTTCTATTCTCCTGGCTGTGGAGGCTGCAAAGCTCTGCATCCCAAGGTAAATCCACAGTTGAAAGCCTACTCATAGTTGGCAACACTAGTTGGGAACATTATTTGTCCTCATTAATTATAGTTGAGCTATAAGTTGCTATTGTGAAAAAGAGTTTAACCTCTAAAACCATAATCTTTCCATCACTTCCAAACATGAGACTAAATCCATGAAAAGGAA
The DNA here is from genome assembly GCA_947650365.1 of Chamaelirium japonicum. Taxonomy (NCBI): domain Eukaryota; kingdom Viridiplantae; phylum Streptophyta; class Magnoliopsida; order Liliales; family Melanthiaceae; genus Chamaelirium; species Chamaelirium japonicum. Next base: position 18,562,066 of record OX393558.1, read on the forward strand.
AAGATCGGATTCGCGGTGTTCCGTTTAGATTCATCATCGTCATCTAAGTCTTATCCCTTTAAGATGGGCTCGACTATAGGAAAAGTTAACAAGAATTTTCTGACCGGTTGTCAAATCTTGTTGGGTTTAGCCCCACAATAGCTAGGGGGTTGGGTGGTGGTGTCTTCATATTCCCTTTGTGGACCTCCCCTTTCAACCCGGGTTTTTGGGTGAGATGGTACGTATCTAACAATAGAGTGGATCTTGTCAAAAGGTTTTAAATGTTGAATTCAGTGTCGGTTTCGGTTAGTCAAAAAAAAAATTTGTCAGATTTCGATCGGGCTAAATTTCTGTGAAAATTTTGTATTTTTTAAGTAAAGATTTTGATGGAAATTCTTCGGATTTGGATCAAATTCTGGAAAATTCGATCTAGATCAAATGTCAGTAAAATGTTCAATGTTATAAAAAAAAAATTAGGAATTGAAGGAAAATGTAATTACATACTGATAAAGTGGAGAGTTTTACTTTAAAAGATGAAAAAAATAGTGACATTGCATGAAAAAATAGAACCTCGGAATTCGATCAAATGTCGGATGTTTTGGTAGACATTTTGTTATGTAGGACAAAAAGTGGGTACTATAAAAAAATTCGGCCAATTTCTATGCCGGATCGACCTTAAGAAAGTCAGATTTTGATGATTTCGTAAGAAATGTATCGACATCTGATTCCATGGTAGTCAACCATCTAAGAGTAGTGCCGAAACCCTAATCAAGGTCCTATGGAACAATCTACAATGCGTACACCATTGTTTATGCAATTTAAGCTCATACAACTATGGTGCTATGGAACAATCCTCCAAGGTTCTTGGAGTACTACTAGGAAAGAAGAATTGATATGAAGTGTTGTATTCATCTCTCGATGATTATCATAATTTTTGATAAGAATTAGTCATTTTGTTCCATACACTAAAAAAATTGTTATACCGTTCCATTTATAATAGGTGCTTGCAGTGTTAAGATCAATATCAAACCAAATGTGGTCAATTTCAAGTTCAAGAATGTGCTGATCTTGCATAAGTTGAGGATAATCATATTTCTTGATCAAAATAGTTGGAGTTGATCTCATGGAATTCGGTTGATCCTTCCCCTCAGATTTGCCAGATAGCCGACTCGAACCCAAGTGCGCTATTCCTCAAAGTCAATTACGATGAGCTCAAGCCCGTGTGCCGCAGTCTCAACATTCATGTGCTACCTTTCTTCCAATTCTTTCGAGGAGCTCAAGGTCGCGTGTGTAGCTTCAGCTGTACCAATGCAACCGTAAGACATGAATCATCAATCTTAATCCCTCGATGGTATCTTCGATCACTGTACTGTTGGACTCTTGCTGATGTTCGTAAGATTTATCGGATAAATCGTGTCCAGATCTTTAAATTCAAAGATGCATTGACAAAACATGGGATCGAGCGATGTAGCCTTGGCCCCGCGAAAGGTTTGGAAGAATCAGAGCTGATGAGTTTGGCTTCTGAAATGGAACCCTACTTCAGTTATCCACTTGGATCTTCGAGGAGTGGTGCTTTGAGTCCTCTGGGTCTCTAGTAGGAATCGCAGGAATCGAAGAAAGAACTGCTGCATTGGCAGTGGAAAGTATGGAATGATATGCAATCAACTGAGCAAAAGAAGAAAAAAAAAAACTCAGCTCATCTCCTTCTATATATCCTTGTCCTGAATGTATATAGATTTCTGTGATGGGGGCTAACTATTTTAGTAAAAGCCCTCAATTTGAATAACTTATCACTAGGGTATGTGGTCCTATATGGGAAGGCTTGGTCCTGTCTCATTTGCTCTTGTATTTCTATTGAGATGCTGAAATTTTCTGCAACCAGGATTCAAATTTTTGGTGATAGGGTCATTCTTGCAAATTTGTTGGGAACTGGGCTTTGGGAGGACAAATGCAATCTCTAAGCATCAAGTCTTGTTCTATCAATTTAGGGTTGGTTTTATGTAGACCCCAGCATCAATGTTATCTTAGTGCTTCCCCTTAAATCCTTTACACTATGGATAAAAATAAGAAGAGGGTTTTACAAATCGGCCCTTGAAATCTTCTTTATTTACATATTACTTATAATATTGATATTTATATTTAAACCCCTCATGTTATCCAAACCTTAATTATCGTTTTGGATGTCAGCTAACTGCAGGGGTCGATAAGTAAGATTTGGATAAAGAGATGTGGTTTTCTTTATTGTTACGTAAAGAGAGGCAAGACCATGCTATATTTTGGATTGAAGGGTTGTCTCTCGGATGGATCGAGAGGTCACAAGGACTATGAAGATAAACAAAGAAGAAGAGAAAGGAAGAGAGAAAAGGAGGGGGGATGTAGATATGGAGAGGATATTGGTTTTATGTATCCTCCATGACTGCCATGTTGATTCTTGGGTTTTTCATTAGATGCTATCATGGATCTTTTGAAGGTTATAGCATGTATTTTCTAATATAATCGGGATACTCAAGGTTATAGCATGTATTTTCTAATATAATCGGGATACTCTTACTTATCTTACGGTTACTAATGAAAGTACACATGAATCTTTCACCTACTTAAAAGTTTCAGAATATGCTAGTTTTTTGTGGGTGTGATATCTATGGCATGCATAGTTACCAAATCGGGCGTTTTTTTTTTAAAACGCATATCAGTCCGGATTCGTAGTATTTGGCCTATTTTTTTTAAAAAAAATGGATGTACGTGTTTAAAACGTTTAATACGTTAAAAACGTGTTTTATACGGTTTGCTCTGGAAAATGGGTTCGGGTTTATTTTTAAGCCTATTGACTCAATAACAGACGACATAAGAGGTGTTTGAGTTAGGGTTTTATCCCCTGCGAAGCTGCATGCAATCGATCTATCTGCGAGTCGATAACTGCGAGAGACGGAGCGATTAGTCTGCCTGCGAGTCGGCGACTGCGACTGCGAGAGAGGAGGGAGGAGGCTAGCTTGGAGCTTTATGATCAATGTACGTCTGCCATTACGAGAGACTCAGAGGATGAGATCTCTGCTTTTGCTCGAGAGTCGAGACAACGAGATCTCTATGTTCGCTTCTTTCTTTGTTACTTAGAATCATATTAGAGTAATTTTGAGTCTAGTGCTAGGGTTTTGATTTCAAATCCATTTCAACCCCCTACCGGCCATCTCGCCTCGCTGTCTAGTAAAATCAGCGACTTCTGCACCCCTGCCGACCACCTCACCTCTCTGTTCGGTGAAATCAAAGACACCTGCACCCCTACTGACACCTTACCTCTTCGTCCATTAATGTATTTGAATGGGTAGGCTAATTCATATTTATTATGTAGCTTACTATTGAAAAAAAATAAAAAGCTAAATATTATGATCTATTTGTTCTTGCTTAATAAACTCATATGTTATATGTTTTGATTAATTAATGCTGAAAAATGCCATATATACTTGGTATAATTTTTAAGATATTTTTTTTTTTTTGATGTTTTACCATACATTTTTTTCTTTTTCGTCGTATCTTTTTTCTTTTTTCCCTTGCTGTTTTTTTTTCTTCTATTTTTCGATTTGGAATTATGATGGCATGTTGATCATCCTCACCAAAAATCATCAAATTTTGAAACCTCTAGGCATAACAAATGCGTTATTCAAATTAACGATTCAAAAGGATAGCTGATAAGTTTTGGAATTTGATAATTTTTTGTGAGGATGATCAACTTGCCATAGATATCACGCCAATAAAAAATCAATAAATTCTAAAACCTTGATGTACCTGAAAGTCCCATGTGCATGTAATTTATTATTAAACGTAAGACGATTAAGAGTTAGCTCAGTCGGGGATGGGTGTGATGCATCGGTTACCACTAGAAGGAGCTTCCACCACCAAAAGGTTCGGGCACAGTCGAGAATTGGTGTGATACACCTATCGTTAGTTGCCTGCCACTGGCTCCGGCACAATAAGGGATGGGTGCGATGCACCTGCTGGGGAGGATATGAGCGCGGTTGAAATTTTTTTTAAAAAAAAACTGCCACTTATTATAGATTGGTTTGTTATCCCCCCCCGACCGATGGTGGAAGAAATTTTGGGTTTCTCCCCCCAAATTCTAATGTAGATGGGAGATGAGGGGATCGTTGGAGATGCTCTAATGTGGGCATCTTAGAGTTGGCAAGCAAATGGATAGGTCCTACAATTCATGTGATCCTATTTACCTAACATTCAAGAAAGTAATGTACCAAAAAGAAGGGGTTTTTTTCAAAATATTATTAAATATATATATATATATATATATATTTAACTAAATAACGATTGACCAAAACTATTTACTAATCTAACGCTCTGACAGCCACGTCGCATGTCAGCATTGTAAAGTGAATCGCCATATTTCTTTTGTTTCAAGTAGAATCTGATATTTGGATTACTGGGTTTAAACCCGGTATTATGGATACCGGGTTTACCCGAAATCTAACGAGAAAACGGCGAAGTATGGAAACGTTATACAAGAGGCTTCGGTTAAATTCGGTATCCAGAATACCTGATTTAAACCCGGTAATCCAAATACCGGGTTCTACTTGAAACGGAGAAAAAAAAAGGAAAATTTTATTCATACCCCATAAATATGTAATTAGCCCCCATTTCCAACAAACTTGAACACACCCCTTTTTTTTTTTTCATACCCCACTCCTATCCCAAAAATACCCTTCCCCCTTACACCCCACCTTCAATACACCCCAGTTAAATGGCCCGCCCCAACTTGATTATACCCCAATCAAACACATACCCCCTTAAATATACCCCAATTATATGCACTCTTGAATACACCCCACTCTTAAATAAACCCCATGCAGTTGGCTGATATTTGAAGGCACAAGTACGTAGAGCTGCAACTTGGGCGGGCCAACCTGAACCCAACCCGAGTCCAACCTGAACCCAACCCGAATTTGGGCGGGCTAATCCGAGCCCAGCCCGAATTATTTCTCCTCGACTCGACAGGACCCGACATGAAATTAGCGGGTCTGGGACAAGGCTAAACAGGTTTGGGTCGTAAACGGGTCGACACGATAGACCCGTTTAATAAACGGGTCGGGTCCGGGTTTAGGGTCTGGACACGGTAGACCCGGGAAGACCCGTTTAGTATTCAACAGGTCGGGTCGTGTCGGGTTGGGTCGGGTCTACCAGCAATCCAATACTATAATATATAATACCAGTGGGTCTTTCGGGTCAGGTCGGGTCAAGTCGGATTGGGTCGGATCGGGTCAACTGAATAGATCTGGGTGGTAATCGGGTCTTATCGTGTCTACCTATTTATTAGCGAGTCGAGTACGAGTTTAGGATCTAGACACGATTAGTTAAACGGGTCGGGTCCGGGTCTAGGGGTTTTGGACACGACACGAACCTGACACGACACGACTCATTGCCACCCCTAGCTGCAACTTGGGCGGGCCAACCCGAACCCAACCCGACTTTGGGCGGGTTAACCCGAACCCACCCGGACATCCCGGCCAACCCGACGGGTTGGGCTTGGGCTAAGTTTAAACAAACATTGGGATGGGTTGGGGGTACAAAAGACGCTGAGCAGCAGCTTTGGGGTTTGGGGTACAAAAAAAAGGGCATTGTTGGTATTAAAGGATTGTTGAGTAAGTTATTGAGAAACGCTAGGGATACGGGGGCTAATTACAGATTTTTGGGGTATGAATAAAATTTCCCAAAAAAAAACCCTTGCAACATGTTTTACGGTGCTGACATGCCACGTGCCTATCAGAGCGCTAGGTTGGTAATTATTTTCGTCAACAACTATTTAGTTAAATATTAAATTTTTTAATAATATTTTTTTAAAAAAAACTCAAATAATAAAACAAACAAGAAAGTCCAACAGCTTCCAGCCATGTATGCTCTTTGATTGGATGGCCCAAGCCCAAGGTGAAGGAATTCTATTCCTGGACTCATATGAAAGTGCCCCCTCTCACCCAAAAGATAAATGCTATTCAACCAGATAAGTTTACAGACAACTTTACAGACAGCTTATGTGGCATTGATCACAGCCGTCAGTTTTCACCCAGATCTTACCAATGAATGGTACTTTGATCCAACTAGCACCAATCGACTAGATATCTGACAATACTTACCGAATGACTTAAAATAGCCACCCCGAACCACGAAATCATTGTGGTTTGGGGTCCAACCATGAACACCTGTCCCCACCCGTTTGATCATCCGACTCTTATGATGGGATTCTCCTGGGGTTCACCCGGTTCCTTGTAGATCTCAACAATCTAAAATTATCCTTATAGACGAAAATAACAGGTGTTGATGGCTGGACCCAGAACCACAATGATTTGGAACGGCTAAGTTAAGGGTTTTAAATACTTACAAACGGCTGTGATCAATACCACGTAAGCAGTCTACCCATTCAGTGGATCAAAAGGCTCCCTCCTCGGATGAATACGATTTTGTTCCAACCTCTTTAAAGAGGTTGGAGCATCCCGCTCTCTCTCATTGGTCCATTCCAAGAATATGTTTGTCATTTCATACTGTTTATCATGGTGAAATGATCAAAAGCTCTTGAGATGGACCAATGACAGAGAGCGGGATGCTCCAACCTCCTTAAGGAGGTTGGAACAAATTCGTTCTCCTCCTCGGATCCTCCTATGTGTTTGGATTTTAATTTGTTTTTAGGAAATTGGGTTTTAGTAGGTAAGTGTGCTTTTCGGATGTTGGGCCCACCCCACCAATTATGCCGGTATCCTACCCAATTTGTTGGGGGCCCACAGAGACATTGCACCTGTGGGGGTTCTGGTATTAAGAAAATGCGAGTCCTCGTCAGATCCCGGTCACCACACCGTTCCTCATGTCGTGGGGCCCACAAAAGTGTCAGGTTTGTGGATAAGAACGCCTATGTGGGATGGCAGCGTCCCACGACCTGCACCTGTTCTCCGGGGTGAAAGCCTCCCTAAATTTGGTTTTCATATATATTTTTTTAAATTAATAGCAAGTTTATCCTTCCCCATACCCAACCTACTTTCACATCCTACTTTCCCTCCTTCCTCCTTGTAACAAAGTAGCCCTAGATAAGAGAAAGAGAGAAAAAGAAAGATAGAGAGAGAGAGCTAAGATTTTGGAAGAGAATAGAATTATCTCTCATTATGGCTGATGTGCCAATATATATAAAATCCATATGTGTCCCTATGTAAGACTCATATATAAAAATAAACAATAAATACTACTAACAGCCCCCCTTCTCGTCTCAAACTCACGGTGGATCAAACACCGAGAGTTTACTAACAAGAAATCAAAACCAAGGAGTTGGGTGACTTCGTAAAGAAGTCAGCTATTTACTCTGCAGAGGAAACATAAGGGAGAGAGATATTCTCAGCATTATACTGCTCTCGGGAGAAGTAACAGTCGAGCTCAATGTGCTTCGTCCTTTCATGAAAAACCAGGTTACTAACAATTTGTATAACACCATGGTTGTCGCAATAAAGAGTTGTAGGTCGGAAAATCTCAACTCCTATATCCCCAAGGAGACGTCGCAAGTGAATGATCTCCTTGGTGGTGGTGTCCATGGCACTCAACTCTACCTTGGTGCTTGAGAGAGTAACAACCTTCTGCTTCTTGATACGGTATAAGATGAGTCTCAAAGAATAAGCCAATAGCATATGGTCGAGCGACGAGTAGTCGGATTTCCAGCCCAATCAGCATCAGAGTAGCCATGTAGTACCAGAGACGAAGTCGAGGATAAAAAAAGTGACCAAGTGACGGTGCATCGAATGTATTGAAGAATACCGTAGGAGGGCACCTTAGTCAGCAGAGAGAGGGGCCTCGACAAACTGATTGACAATGTTCACTGCAAGTGCAATATCGGGCCTAGTGATGCAGAGGTAGACCAGCTGATCAACAATCTCTCTTTTTCTTTCAGACAATGTAATTGTGACGGAATAAGAGTTTCTTTAGTTTAGTTAATATTCTGTGGTTAGCGGTAATGATCCAACTGAACCCTTTTGGCTAGACCTCTTCTCAAGACCCCAAGCTTAGGATAGATCATGATAAAAATATAAGTACATACAAATGGCCTAATTAATTAACATTGTAGGTATGACCTCTAAACAAATGCACATGAGTGTTAGGGAGTGAATAAGGCTACTTGGATGACCGTCGGAGGCTTGAGCATCATGCTCCCTCAGGGGAGGCTCCTGTCAGCATGTAGTGACATTAATGTGCAACCCATGCTGAGAGGATAGCTCTCTTGAAGTTCGAGTTTGTTTGAGAAGCTTTATCTCTGTGACGGCTTTTGTTTTCTCTATTTGTTAATAAAATTATTTTTAAAAAAAATTCGTTATTTCTCATTTCTTCTTTTCCATATATGTGAGCGTAGAAGAAGCCCTATGAGATTCCTAATTGGTGTAGTTGATTGACCAAACCCAAAATCCCTCTTTTCTTTACCTCACACCCTAGGGATCGGTCTTTAGATTTTTGGGGCGTGACACGCTTTCAAGTTTTTTATGACAAGCTATTTGTCAACACTGACCCTTCGCTTGAGCGGGGGTGATAAGACATTCGAATAAGACATGTCACTGTCTCACATACTACTACAACTATGCAGACGACTTCTCATTAATAAGGAGTGACTTATAAGGCATTTGAATAAGACATGCCACTGTATCACACACTGCAGTAACTATGCAGTCGACTTTTCATTAATGAGGAATGATCTTGAGCCGTTTGTTTCCTTATATCATGGGATATGGTCGCTTGTAAACTTGTATATATAAATCACTCCAGTTGGAGAATATATGATAAGAAAAATTCCTACTTGAAATCTTTTAGTAATTATTGTTGAAGCACCTCCGGATTTGGAGAAAAAAATTTGCGATTGAATTGAATTGTGAATTGCACGGGAGTACAAAATCATGTCACCAACGGTCCTGGCAACGGATTCAATGTAAAAATCGTGAATCGCACAGGAATTTGTTGAATCCTGTGTACTGGAATCGAACGAAGAGATACAAAGATATGATTCCGGAATCACCGCTCCCTAGGGAAGAGGAAAATCAAGAACAAAATCAGGAACGAATGATCGAGCTCTCATACCAGCTAACCAAGTAGCTCTAGGAGAGAAAAAAAAAAAGAGACCACTAAAGTTTGGGGAGAGAATAGAATTATCACTAATTGGAATCAATGGACATATATATAAATATATATATATATATATATATATATATATATATATATATATATATATATATATATATATATATATATATATATATATATATATATATATATATATATATATATATATATATATGGGTCAGGATCGGATGACCCAGCAAATTTTGACCCATTAATAACTCAGCACCCTTTGAGGCACTTAGAGGTTATAGAATGGGCTGAGTTTTTGTAGGGATGTTGGCTATGGTATGTTGATCATCCTCACAAAAAATTAGCCCATTCTAAAACCTCTAGGTGCATCAAATGCGCAATTCAAATCAACGGTTTTTTATTGTCAATTTTAACCGTTGATTTGAAGAGCACCCTTTGATGCACCTAGAGGTTTTAGAATGTGCTGATTTTTTGTGAGGATGATCAACATATCATAGACAACATGTCCACAAAAAAATCAGCCCATTCTAAAACCTTTAGGTGCCTCAAAGGGTGCTAGGTTATTAATGGGTCAAAATTTTGATGGGTCATCCGATCCTGACCCTATATATATATATATATATATATATATATATATATATATATATATATATATATATATATATATATATATATATATATATATATATATATATATATGTCTTCATGTGAAGCTCATATACAAAATAGTATGTAAATATGACTAACACTCTTCTTTCTCTCCTTCCCTCCTTCATTATCGGAGCCTCCATCGCCTACTTTTCCCTCCTCAACTTTTCATTCCCCATCGCCACCACTGTCGCCTAACTGTTTATTATTAAAGGGTCGAACATATATAACAATATTCGGCACGATCCTACCAAATGTTTATCAATATGTTCGGCATGAGAACTCCATTCGGTGGGAAACGACTGAAATTAAGGACGATAAATGGAATTCAGAATATTCGACATGATCATGCCGAATGGTGATCAAAATATTTGGTAGGAAACTGGAGCATTGAGTTCTGCAAGTTCCAATAATGGGGAGGAAGAGGAAAGAGAAGGAGAGTGGAAGAAGGACCAACGTCGGAGGCGGTTCTCGAAGGCGATTGAGGTGCCGGTGTTGAAGGCAGGCGTTGCATGCGACAGAGTCCCTAGCAATGGGAAGGGAGAAGGAGATGGGAAGAGACCTGGACGTAGGCAGCATCGATGACAAAGGTTCCAGCGCCGAACGTGATGGGGTAGGGGCACGATGCCGCACAGAGATAGGTATGGGGATGGAAAGGGATGGGCATAATCTATTTCTGCGTATAACATGAAGGGCATATTTATCATTTAAAAAATAAAAAACATGTTGGTGGGAACCATTTGGAAAACAGGGTAAGTTCAGTAATTTGTGGGATCTGAAAAAAGAAAATTCCTTGTAAGCCCATGGCAACACAGGCGGCGACAGCGTGCGTGGGATCAACAGCGGTGCCCTTATTAATATATCTGAGAGGCCCCACGGGGACATCAGTTTTTCTTTTTTGTTTAAATCTAAAGGCCCTTGTAATTTGTGGGGGTGCAAATAGCAACACCTTTGAAATATATAGTGACTAGTCTAACCCTGGGGCGGAAGCGGAAGCCGCGGAACCCTGGGCTATCCGATAGAGCTCCCATGTAGGGGTGGCAACGGGTCGGGTCGTGTCGGGTTCGTGTTGGGTCGTGTCCGATACCCCTAGACCCGGACCCGACTGGTTTAACTAATCGTGTCTAGATCATAAACCCGTACCCAACTCGTTTATAAATGGGTAGACCCAATAAGACCTGTTAGACCCGTTTACCACACGGGTCTATTCAGTTGACCCGATCCAACTCAACCCAGCCTGACCCGATAGACCAGCTGGTACATCATATTACAGTATCCGATTATAGGTAGACCCGACTCGACCCGACCTGTTGAATTTTAAACGGATCTTCCCAGATCTACCGTGCCCAGACCCTAAACCCGGACCTGTTTATTAAACGGGTCTATTGTGTTGACCCGTTTACAACCCAAACCCGTTTATCCCTGACCCAGACCCGCTAACTTCATGTCGGGTCTGCCGTGTCGTGTCCGAAATTGCCAGCCCTACTCCCATGGCATGCCCCCATAAGGTTCCCCGGACTCCATTAGTTCAATGTGGCAAATTACAAGCAACGTAAGATTCGAACATTGGTCTATCTTATGCGCTAAGCACTAACACCTGTGATGTACTGACCATTAGGTCCCCCCCCCCCCCCCCAAAACAAAAACAAAAATAAAAGAGAACTATCTAAGCAATAGACTAATTTCAAAAGTTCTGCAGTGAAAACATCCGATTGATGGAAAAATGTTCATATAAGTTCACCATCAAAACAATATTTCAAAGGAAAAATTTGCTTTCAGAACCCAACAATCATGCCGAGAGAAGTAGGATTAATGTCGCTGGCTAGAGGTCAGCTTACAGAACTGCATCCACTTGCGCCCCCTGTGGCCATTGCAGCCATTCTTGCCCCTCTAGAGACGCCGCTCCCACGCTTCTCTATGGTGAGAGGCACGCTTTTTGATACAAAGATTGGATGAGTACAAGCTGCTTAAATGAGTCGTGCGGTACTAGACTGTATCTCCCCTCCGATAGAGAGATGACCATTGCCGTTGTAGCTCGGAACAGAGTAGGATCGCTGAGATCGAAGAGCAAAGTTCACACTTGCAAAGGGTTTCACCTGCTCTGCAGGAGTTGTTCTCACAAATCCGTCAGGTAAACCCCGGGAAATAAACCCACATGATAATATGATCAAAACCGCATGCGGGATGTGGATTAAAGGCATGACGAGGCCGCAGCATGGACCTCTCTCACATGTTCCCCCAATTGCTCGGCCTTCAAATCCACCCAAGTAGCCCCCGACCTGCGATCAATTGAAAAGAATAGAGCAGACATAAAATGAGCTAGCAACAAGCCCGTCTTTATGCATATCAGATAGATCAGTGAGTGGGCAAAACAAGTTCTGAACAGCTCACCAAACTATCCTTTACAGTAGGATTATGGATTGTGTGATTGTGCGTTCGCATGTGTAAATCGGGAAAAAAAATATACAAAAAAAAGTCAAAAAATACAAAAATCCCACAAAAATAACAACAATCTTGTGTAAATTGAAATCAATAAAAAAAGAAATTATTCAATTGAAAATAGTCAGTAGCAATAGGGAGTCCAAAACTAGAAATGCTCCAGTACAACTACACGAGCAGTCAATAAAGTGAACACTCTAAAATAACAAAAATACAAGTGAACAAGTTAGTAAACAGTAAAAGTAATGTGCTCGATATTGCTATTGAGAGACCGCTCAAACTCCTTAGTATCACCATAATCAGAATTGTAGGTGAGCACGTTACCATCAGAGTCGTCTCCTTCAATATTGCACCTTTACTCCCGTCTCATCATCACCTGTCTTCACAATCACCAGTGTTGTTTCTTCTACTACCATCTTGTCAATACCACGATACCACCACCCAATCCCAAGCTAATTGTTGGTACTTGATCCGGCGTCACCGCCATTGTTGCTACCCTTCTGATGTCTTCTTGTCTCGAGCTTGAGCCTTCTCCTTCCTTTGCATATGCCACATGCTCAGCTTGTACCCCATTCAAACTCACGCCCAAGAAGATCAATTCATCCATCAACAAGTATGGAGGACCTTCCTTTACCTCGACGAGCTGGAAAGGATTGTAGAATCCCAACTTCACCCATGTCTCAATGAATCATTTGCACGTTACCATCAGAGTCGTCTCCTTCTATATTGTGTCTTTAGTCCCGTCTCATCATCACCCGTCTTCACAATCACCAGTGTTGTTTCTTCTAATAACATCTCGTCAATAGTACTACCACGATACCACCATTAAATCCCCAGCTAATTGTTGGTTCTTGATCCGGCATTACCGCTGTTGTTGCTACCCTTCGGATGTCTTCTTGTCTTGAGCTTGAGCCTTCTCCTTCCTTTGCATATGCCACATGCTCAACTTGCACCCCATTCAAACTCATGCCCAAGAACATCAATTCATCCATCAACAACAATGGAGGACCGTTCTTTACCTCGACGAGCTGGAAAGGATTGTAGAATCCCAACTTCACCCGTGTCTCAATGAATCATTCGCACTTCTGGTAGCACTGCACGAACACCAAAACATTGAGCTTCTTTAGCTCCAGCCGATTTGGCTCCATAGGGAGGTGCAAGTTAAACATTTCATAAGTAGAGCTCATGACTTGTCAATTTGATATTACTAAAATGGTTAACGAATGCGGTTGTATACTGTATGGAACGCACACTAGTTATGTTCTTTGTTACCAAAAACTTCGATTTTTTTAATAAGTCGGATTAAAATTTAAAACACGACTTATTCAGTAAACATTCGCTACACTACTCTTTCCCGATTTTATGAAAATGTCATGATTTTATGAAAAAGTAACGATTTTCACATTTTAATCCCAATTAATTGTGTTTTAATCCCGTTATGTACTGCTCAAAAACTTATAGAGAACACTCTACAGAGGGATTGTTGTATAGGAGTATAATTATCTGCAGAGAGGTATAAGGATAAGGCGATTAACAGATTAAGCAGTATATATCTGATCAAGTAAAGATAATAATGTTAGTGTAGATGTATTATTGAATGAGACATCATGAACATAGAAGTGTGCATGGTATACATCAAGGATAATTTAAAACTTCTAGTTATTTATTATAAGGATTAGACTTTTGTCACCTGAAGATTTCTTCTATTCCAATTGAAATGAAGCTGCTAAAGTTTAAATTATGCAAATGTGATGCTTCTCTGAATATTCACAACTAGGACAGAAATAGTCATGGAGTTGATGCACATTTAAAAGGGATATTTTTGCATTTCCAGTTACCAAAGCTTCCAAAATTCTGTTGTCTAAATTATTTTGTGACTAATTTATTAGTACCTCATTTTCTCTTTATGAATTTGATTAATAATCTCACTTATAGCACTGAATCGGAACCAGATTGACTCAAAGGTAAAAAAGAATAATATAATCACGGTGTCCTAGGTAACAAGTCAATCCTACCTAGATTTCGATTTCAATTTCAACTCGCAAAGCAGACAATACCAAGTGAAATTACTATCTGCAACACCACTTCGCATGCCCAGCTAACTTCAGGTATGTGTTCCATTAAATGACATGATGGTAATGATGACTGTTAGGAGATGACGACTGTAGGGGGGGTTCGGGAGGGGGTCGGGGGTGCTGTAGGTGGGCGGAGGAGGGGGGCGGGGGGTGTAGAGGGGTGGAGGAGGGTGGTCGGGGTGCTGTAGGTGGGCGGAGTTGGGGGGCGGGGGGTGTAGAGGGGTGGAGGAGGGGGGTCGGGGGTTGGCAGGGGCTGTAGGGGGGGGTCGGGGGTTGGCAGGGGCTGTAGGGGGTTGGCAGGGGCTGTAGGGGGGGGTCGGAGGGGGCTGTAGGGTGTCGGGGGTGGCTGTAGGGGGGGGGGGACAGTCGGCCGGCGGGAAGGAGGGGCCGGTGGAGGAGGTGCAGCCGGAGGACCGTCGTCGTCGGGAGAACCCTAGAGCTCTGATACCATGTTAGGAGATGACGGCTAGGGTTTGGAGAGGAATAGAATGCATTCCATTGAGGGACTCAAGCCCAATATATGTACATGTATATCTATACAATCCGACCCGACTGTACAGTAAACCCGACCCGACTGTATGTACATTAACAATGACAAACTACATAGTACACAAAATAGCATAATATCAAGCATAATCAAAATACCTGCCACTGAACTGAACTAAAATTCAGGATAACGAGGGCTGCTAAATGACGATTATTAATAATTTAAAGTCATATCGACATACATTGCAATGCTCACCAGTTCTTTCAGCGGAGATCCATACTGCCTAGGACCTGCAAAATTGATTGCATTGAAACTAATTACTATTTGAAAACTGAAAATATTTAAAAAAATATCATCCCTATTCAATATACTTGCCAAACTAATATATTAGTTAATTCAGAAAATACAGTTCCAAAAACAGCTTCACTCAATGGCATGCCCAGACATTGAACTGATTAAAAACCCCTAACTTCAATTGGTTTGCTTATCATGCACTGATGGCACGGATCGTGCCCCTTCAACAGGCCTTCAAGATTAATCTTAACAAATCAAAAAGAGCTGACACAGTTTCATCTGGACTAATTTGCAACTCCAGAAACTTGAAATTGCTAATCAAGTGAAGCACATCCTTCATGAGAAAAGGGGATTTCAGAAGCCTTCACTAATTTCCAAAGCAGCCCTTACTTCTTAGAGGTGAACAATGGGTGCAAACTGAGGAAGATATAATCAATTGTTTCTCAGCATAGGCTTGCACATAGCATGGCACACATAGACAACCGCTACAAATGTGAAACAACACTGAAGACATCATTATACAATTTCAAGCAAACCACGAAACAATAGATATCAGGGAGGCAAATTTGAAGCATCAGAAGAAAGTTGATCAAGAAAACTAGGTCGATCCAGACTTGCAAGTCAACTTACCAACTGAATATTGAGCATCCACGATAAGATAACTAGATGGTCTAAGTGCATGTAGTCATAAGACTTTGAAATTAATACAAATGCTACAAAACATAAGGTTGGGCTTCAATATAGGCCCTTTGGATACTACAAAGCTCAACGACAAGTAAGGCTAAAGGCCAAATTGGGACAATATTATCTTGGATCCTGTTCATCAGGTCTTCTGGTTTAGGCTTGAGGCTTCAACATAGGCTAGCTCCAGGCTTCATACACCTCAGCTGTGGTAATTAGAGGGGGAAAAGGCAACAAAGGTAGAAAAAAAGAGGTGCATTAGATATCTAATATCAACGGACTGGCTTGGTTAAAGATAGCAGCCATAAAAAATGATTATGTGCTACACAAGCAAACCTAAAGCATTTGCATGTAATCCGGAGGATAAATCACGTAAAGGGGAATAGGCTACCTGTTGGCCCTAATCATTGGGGTCCCTAATAACCATGACGTTTTCCATGGGCAACAGGGTTTGGGCCAGATAACCTGGTAACAGAAGCTAGTGATCAGGGTTGAGTAAGACGAACAAATATTTGATTATAGGAAAAGGGGAAAGTGCAGTTGACTATATAAAGTTAAAAGAATAGATAGGGCAGTGTCTTATAGTAGTCTCCTCATGCAATCCCAAGTATTAGCTCTTACAGTTGCATATATCGAATAGCCATGCCCTTACATACCCAAATTACAATAATTGCTATAGAAAAGATCTAAAACCAGGTATTTTTCATGTGGGACTTGTTATGGGGACAGAATCCCATCCTATTTATAGAAATGATGACATTTAAAATTTAAAAGGAGTAAAAGGAAAGCAAATGAAGTGCCTAGATTAGAAATAGTGAGATGCGTTCAGTATAGAAAAGAAATTCAGTGCCTCAAATTACATTTGCTTGAATATAAATGCAAGAGTTTGTTCCCTAAATGGCCACCAACTTTGTCATATTGCTCAAACTACGGACAGAACCTAAAATGTTACTTTTATGACCTCCGTCACGTGTGAAACAACTTACACATTCATATTATATTCTTTTGGTGACAAAAAGACCTTCACATAGTAAATCATTTCTAACTTCCTAAAACTTGTGGGTTCCCAAATGCAACTCCCTTATGTAGACTATTGTTTCAAACTTGGGTGACCTCCGGTGAAACAATGGGGAAATCAAACTCCAAAAAACCACCTGACGAACCACTAACAAGGGTTCAACAATAAGGAAGAGGCAAGTGATGGAATTTCCAATGACCTCCGGCGGTGACCTCCCAACGACCAGTGACCTCAGCGGCGACGTCCCAACGACCTTTAACAATGGTTACATGACAAAAAGGAACGTAAATAGTGGGGTTGCTGGCGACCTCCAACGAAGGAATGGAGAACGAACCCCCCACAACCTCCGATGAGATTTCCATGCAAGCCAAACACAACTTGATGCAACTTCACTTTATTCATCCCAACCATTGCTGACTCGACTCCAAAACCCATTGAAGGTATAAACACTGGTGCAACATTGATGCAACTTCACATTATGCCTCCCGACCATCGCCGACAAGACTCTAGAACTCTTGGAGGTATAAACCAAAATGCAAACTTGACGCAACACCTTCGCCCGCCCAATCATCATAGACTCAACCTGGATGCAACCATGACGCAACTTCACCTTCTTCCTCTCAACCATCAATAACCTAACCTTGACGCAACATGAACCTAACATGAACGTAACTTCACCTTCTTCCTTATTCCTCCCGGCCAACACTGACTCGACTCAAGAACTCATTAAGGTATAAACCCTGACGCACCTTGGTGCAACCTTGCATAACTTCACCTTCTTCCTCCTAACTATCGTCGACTCCACTCCATAACTCATTGAAGGCATAAACCTTGATGCAACTTTCCTTCCTCCTCCTGAACATCACCAACTTGACGGCACCAATTCTCATTGAAGGTATAAATCTTAATGCAACTTCACCTTTTGGCATTATACATGGTTTTGAGTGCATGTGATCTACACCGAGACTCCGACTAGGGATTACTCATTCATGAACATACGGCGAGGGTTTTCGGCCAAGGCTAGCCATTAAAAATGCTCGTGCAACCTAGTTGTCCAAGAAGATTTACAGTTGAGAATTCATAACCTCCGACAAGGGAAAAATAGAAAAAAAAAGGTCGATGGTGGGGTTTTAGACAAACTGGGGGGAAAGATAGCGGTACATAGCGAGGGGTCAAAAATGATGGATTTTATGTAAAATCATTATCAAGTATAAGGGTAATTTTCTCCGAATAATAATTGGCCATAAGAGTAAAGTTTTTAGGCTCTATTTCTAATTTGAGCAATATGACAAAGTTGGTGGTCATTTCGGGGAGAACCTCTAAAAACAAGGTAGCGGACATATGAGAGCGAAATATCCTCAAATCCAACCATCAAAATACCGACTGCTGAAAAAAATCTTGAGCAATAACATACAAAATTAGCTGAAGATATTAACAAGGAGCAACAAACTTAACGAAACACCTTCCACTTCACAAGCTTGTGAACAAGTGTGACCCCCAAATGATTATTAGAAGGGTAGCACAATCCGTGGGACAAGTTGGCCATATAAGTTCAGAAGCTACCAAGAAAAAGAGCAACCAAGGGTACAATACAACCAAGGGCAATTAGCAGAACAAGAGGCCCTTACCCAGTGCTGCCAGAACGACCAGAGTAGCCACCATATGTGCCGTAACCACTACCACCACCCTAGAGAGCCAATGCACAAAATAAACAAACGAAAAATAAATATATAGTCAATGAGTCAACCCAACCAACTTCCTATGGCAATTAAGAAAAAGAACTAGGCCAGTAAATGCAAGGTGAAGTTCAGATTATTTCAAACATTCATGTAGAGTAACCCCTACCTGGGAACCATAGCTTTCAGAGTGTGGCGCATCACCTCCCGCACCATATGCACCAGAATAAGAAGAATAATCCCGACCACGTGCCTTACTATCTCTGCCCCCATACTTTGACCCATCTGAAGCGTCACTCTGCATAGGATAGTAGGGAACAGAGGATGGGAATGCAGACAAGGCACTCTCCCTTTCAAAAAGATTTGCTTTCAGTCTTGTTGTTACTTGAAGAAGAGCATCTCTGGCTACATCAATCTCTCCACTAATCTGGAAGCATTAAAACCAATGAATGCACACGACTGTAGCTTGTCAAAGAAGACTTAGCAATTCGTTGATTGAAGAAAAAATTTCCATGCTACATGTGTGATGCGTATTTACCTGGACCATCTCATCATCTTCAGAAGCGATTTTGGGAAGGTCTTCCTTTGATAGTATCCGGATATTTGCTCGTGTGGCTCTCCTCATCTCAGATATGATGTTTCCACCTTTACCGATGAGACAACCAATGCGTGAATTCGGTACAAGTAGGCGGGTGGTGAATGAAGGTTCGTCTGATTCTCTATCAATTTTCTCACTACATCTGGGTTGCAAGCGCACTGCAGCATCTATTGTCGGAGAGATGGGGTCCTCAAATAACTAAAAGGAGAAGAAAAAATATGAAAAGTGAATATTAATTCCTATTTTTCCCTTACTCGATAATTGAATAGAACATTCTTGCAAACAAATAAAGTTGGTATCCAGATAAAGAAGGTGCTCACCTCTTTGGCGGAAACTGAGATAATGCAGTCGTCTTCGGCAGATGAACTGTCGACTTTGATAAATGCTCCGGACTCCTGCCTGATCTGTTTTATAATAACACCACCCTTTCCGATCACTCCTCCAATGTTAGCAGCAGGGCAAAGCAGGCGCAACCCAAACTCCCTTACCGAACCTTCATCTCTTGGAGCTGGGTAAAAAGATGCCCAATCCCCTGCTGCTTCACCCCTGTAACCTCCATAAGAACCAATCAGGGAACCCACACTCATGACAGGTGCACCAGCATTTGGACCACCATAATGGCTAGCAGGCGGGTATGCGTTTGACGCGTTGGAAGTAAACAGGTGCTGCGATCGGGATGGATTATCGTGGAGGCGAGACGAAACTTGTAGAAGAGCCTTCCTTACGACTGGCGCCTCCCCAGTGATCTGATCCAACAAATCAGGGTTCCAATAAGATCACCGATCGATAGACATAACAGAAGACTACCAATAGGAATCAGATCACCGATCGGTGATCGATAGAGTATGTGAAATATAAGCAGAAATAAATGCAATTCTCATTCCAATAAACATAAAACAGAGAATTCAATACATAAACCACTAAATTACAAGCAATGATACCTGAAGAAGCTCGTCGCTACCGAGGGCACAAGCGGGTAGATGCTCGTCCTTCATGATGCGAATCTGAGCACCGGTGTCGCTACGGATGCCTTGGATAATCTGCCCGCCTTTACCGATAATGCATCCGATCTGATCAGACGGTAAAAGCAGACGGACAGTGACTTGGGGGGATTCCGCATAAGCGCCATCGTCCTCCAGCGGCTCCTCGGTGACGAGCCTCTCGTGCACTCGGAAGAGGGCATCTTGTGCCGGACACACATGGTCTCCGGTCTCCTCAAAGACATTGGTTTCTCTGCTTGCGCTATAGATCGTTATGACCCGCTCCTCGCAACCCGGCAGGCTCTCGCCGATCCTAATCCTGGCCTGGGTGTCGGCTCTGAGCTGCTTCACGATCTCACCGCCCCTCCCGATGATGCTCCCTATCTTCCTTCCCGGGCACAAGTATCGGTAGACGGTGTCTTCCGTCCCTGCGGCAGAAGCTTCCCTCTCATCACCGGGGGTTCTTCTCTTGCTTCCGCCATTGTCGGCGTAGTCTGACTGAGAGTAGGACCGTTTACCGTAGCTGTCTCTATGTCCAGCCATCGTTTCGAGAACTCGAGATCTCGAGAACAAGAAGAACTACAGGAATCAAAAAAACAGAGAGAACAGATCTGACGACGAAATGAAGTTCGTTTGTGGATCGGAGAACCGGAAAAGGAGATCAACTGAAGGCTGCGGAGAGATCCATACCGGTGGCTTTTGGTTCCTCCGATCAGTTACTCCGGCGAAAACCCTAGGTGCAGTGGAGAACGAGAGAGCGGCTGGTCGAAATGGAAGAGGTTCGTCTGTGAGCCGCTCGCGGGCTTTGATTCTAGGGTTTTGTTGAACTTGGGCTTGTAGGACTACGGACTCAGTGGCCCAAATTAGCATTGAACTTGTGTCGAGTGTAGCTCAGAATTTTTTTTTTTTTTTTTTTAGGTTTTTACCAAATAGACCACCAGGTTTGTTGTATTGCTCAAACTAACTGCAGAGCTCAAAAATGTTACTTTTTATGAACACCAAAAAAATTTCAGCCAAAAATACCCTTAATATTTGTGAATCACTTCTTCTTTCATGAAACCAGTAGAGTCTCAAACGCAAATTTAACATTTGTTTACATTTGCTTATATTTTGTTTACGTTTTCGTTACATTTCGTCGGAACCTCGTCGAAACCTCTTCATTGTCGGAACCTCTTCAGAACCTGCCAGAACCTCGTCGGAACTTCTTCATCGCCAGAACCTTGCTGGAACATCTTTAGAACCTTGCCGAAACCTCGTCGGAACCTTTTCAGAACCTCGCCGAAACCTCGCCGGAACCTCCTCATCACTGGAACCTCTTTAGAACACTGTCGGAATCTCGCTGAAACCTTGTCGGAACCTCTTCAGAACCTTGCCGGAACCTTTTCATCGTCGAAACCTCGCCGAAACCTCTTTCGAACCTTGTCGTAACCTTTTCATCGCTGTAACCTTGTCGGAACCTCTTCAAAACCATACTGGAACCTCGCTGGAACCTCTTTAGAACCCTACCGGAACCTCGCCAAAATCTCGCAGGAACCTCTTCATCGCCGGAACTTTGCTGGAACCTCTTCATCGGATTATTGTCGGATAGTCTGGCGTAAAACCGAGGAAGATGAGAAGACGTAAACCCGATGTAAACTTGACGTAAACCCGAAGTAAAAGTAATCGACGTAAACCCGACTTAAAACCGACGTAAACTCGACATAAAACCGACATAAACCCGACGTAAAACGACTTAAAACCGACGTAAACTCAACATAAACTCGACGTAAAACTGATATAAATTCGACGTAAACTGACGTAAACCCAACGTAAAACCGATGTAACCCGACGTAAACCCAACGTCGAACTTAGTTTTTACTACTATTAAGGGCAAAATAGTCAAAAAAATGTCATAAAACACTCGTGCCACTGAATCGGCATGTATAGGTGGTAAAAAAAGTAATGTTTTCGGGCTATGTACTTAGTTTGAGCAATACGACAAACCTAGTGGTCACTTTGGGAAAATTCTTTTTTTTTTTTTTGGTAGAAACTACTTTTATATTAGAAACCACAAAATACACAGGTGCTGGGGCCAAAAACAGCCAAACCCAGTTAACTCGGATTATGTACAAGTCTTGGGTAGCTCTATAAACCCATTCTCGTCGAGCCGCGTCCAGTAGTGTAGGTGGAAAATTCTCCCAAAAAAATCCAAATATGTCAACTAAGAGCTTCGATGGACCATGGTTGTCCTTTTGGCCAGTGCAACGTGATCCCCATGCGAAGCAACGGAAGTCTCACATCCACTTCGGATGCTTACCCACAAACCTAGGCAGTTACGACACAGGAGTTCATGCGGCCCCCACGATGGTGGAAAAAATCCCTTATCTCCTGGCCCCGTAACCACCATATCCCGAAGGAGACCACTAAGTCATCTGGCATAGTAAATCATAATTCTCACCTGAGGGAGATGTTGAGCTACGCCCTCCCACCCAGACACAAAGCAGTTGGTTGTGGAGGCCAGAGGATCTCAATGAGTCCTCTCACACATCCCTTATTAGAGTTGAGGGTTATTTTATGCAAGTATGAGTGTACACTAAGGTCACGACAACCTATACACTAGATCCTAGTCAAACCGTGCTCCCACTAGCTTTTCAAGCCTTTCGCCTAGTATTTAAATCGATCTCGGAATATCATAGTCCCTACCTCAAGTGGATTTCTCCAGCCAAGGGTCACATTATATATCCCAAGAACGTCGATGCTCTGCAAACCTGACTATCATGCTAATGCCCTGGATCCTAGCTTATGGTCAGACTGACAGGAAAGACCTCCCACTATCATCGTGCTTTAATTATAAACTTGACGATTGATGTCATAGTAGAATTCCAGCTTATTCTAGGTTTCGATGCTAGCCAAATAGGCACACCCGACTAATCGAGTGTTGACCTACTAGTGGCATAATCAAATGTGAAGAATTCATGCTATCATCAATGATCAATTAAATAATAGGTGTCACTAGTGAAATCCTATCCTAATAAGGTCACTTGGACCCGAGGGAAAGGGGCATACCTCTAACACAGATAATCTAATTATCACATCGGAGTTCTCTATAAAAATATAAAAAACTATAGAAAGAAACAACCACACAACTAAATCAAGTTCAAGGTCCGACCCCTGAACCTGACTAGCACAGCGTAGGCTCTTTGTCTCCTTCACTGGGTTCCTCGTTCCGGTGCAAGTCTCTATATACAATCTCTGACGCTTTTGCCCTTTGTCGTCATCGTGTACGCTTCGCTGGATCGTCATCGTTATCTACGGTTCCGCTTGTCCTTTTGGTGGTAGATCTCCGCGGCAAGTCCCCATCTTCAATTTGTAACCGAAAAGGATCTAGTACGCTTCGAACAAGTGCTCGCCCATACACAATTTCCTAGAAAAAAAAAAGAAATAAGCATAGCAAAAAGTCTGAGAATCAAGGGTGATCAACTTCCACCTCTTGCCCGACTATGGCTCTAAATCTATCCACACACAAAAAAGAAAATGCATCCATACATATTCTAGCATAGGATCCGACCCCCGGTAGCAAGCAATCACATATACAGATAATTTTATAGTGGCGCCTTGCAAGAACAATCCACAGAACACACCATACCAACAATTCTACTCGTAGAACCCCAATGGCGGCACAAACAAATCATGCACATGATGGTTTCATAAAAAACATGAATCGCACACCACTTGCGTGGCTCTGATACCAATTGTTGAAAATAATTTCATGATAAAGGCCCACAGAAAAAGCAAAGGGAAGGTCCGAAGACCGTGAGCGGTGTGCGTTACATATCAAAATTTTCATCAAAACAATCTACACGTGCTTGTATGAATCTAGCATGGCAAGTACTCGACCACATAATGTCAAATTGTCAATCTAGCGAGAAGAATAATCGAGTATGTATGCATATTCTATCTCTATACTAAATCTACATGATAGAAGTCATACCTTCGTGCGGATTCTTTCACCGTGACAAATTTCTTCTTTGTCGATGGAGACTGTCTCAAATCTTCTCGATATGCCTTCGGTGCAATGGCCATAACTTTTTACCTCGAACTCTAATTGCGGTAAAATTTGGACTGCACTTGTAGAACTTTGAGATGCAATTTTTTCAAGTGGTTTTAGGTCGTTTGGAGTTCTGTAGATCCTGGAATCGTAAAAACATCATTGATCTTCCGCGTAAAATCTGGACAATAAAAAATTAAGGGAAGCGCCTTCAAGTTCACCCGATCTCGCACGATGCATGGTACCTTATCGATGGATCTCTGAGTGCATCCATACAATAAGCCTTCTCTGTCTTTAATTCATAATATAAGGAAGAAAAACCGTATCTGAACCCTCGCGCACACACATTGGAGATGAGAGATGAGAAGAAGAGAAGAGGGGGGCGGCTAGGGCATCATCAAGAGAGGTTAGCCCCCTTCCCCTTATCTATATATAGGGTCGGCCCTCCCATACCTTGTGTATGGGAGTTATGGCCGCCGCCCCCCCCACCCTTTGTCCCACTCTCGCCTTGCGTGTAGCACAGAGCCAGCCCCTTGTTGCCATATGAGGCCGGCCCCTATAAAAGTCAAAGGTTCCTTATTAAGCCCCCCTCCCCTATACTCTTGCTTGTAATCCCTACAATCTAGGGGAGGGGATGGTCCATGCTTGTCCCCTTGTGCTAGAGGCAGCCAACCTAGAGCATGGTGATATTTTGGTTTCCCAAAATACCCCCATGCCTCTAGTTGGTTGCTTCTCTCGCTTAGGAACTCGCATGGCGCACCTACGTGGGTTATGGTTTATGATTCCACTATCACCAGGGTGCCCTTAGTATACCTAGGGTGCCTCTATTAGAGTCAACCAGTCAACTCGTAACACGAACCGGTGCATTACACCCGTGTAGCGAAGCCCACTAAGGTAAGGTGATGATTGTGTGTGTCTCCGTACTACTCTGAGATTTCTCCTAGCACACACACGTACGTACCTACGCATCTACCATGCACTAGTGCTATGCATACACGGAGCGTGGGGTCATTAGGGTTGGATTAATTACTTCCTCAAACTGTGTTCCATGAATCGAGGAGACAGTTCAAGAACCATACATTATGTGGATAAGGTGGAACCTTCAGGGACCAGGGTTCATGGCTTCCAACTTGGACTCGATCGACACACTACCCGAGTGTACCATCGATCCTCTGAGTCTGAGTTAACTTACGTAGTCACCCAGAGTGCGACGCAAGCTAAACTCCAATTCCCTTAGACTTATTATATTCTCCCGCATACCCCTGCTCTTCGCTTAGTAGTGGTAAACTCAATGTCCCTCCACTTGGTGCCATGACGCGACTCGAGCGGTGGAGACTACCGTCAGACTCAAGTGCTCATATGACTTGGTTCCTTCCAGTTTGACCACATACATCATACCTCCGATTACTCTGCCGAGTAACCGAATCCGGTTAACAGTCCAACTGATGACCACCTAGCAAGGGTTTAATACGACGTAGGTCAGACCAAGGAACGCACCTCCCGTTAGGGGTGTGGATGGCCTACAAGAGTGACATATTGATGTGACGCCAGCTGGGTAACCCGACGTAAACTTGATGTAAACCCGAAGTAAAAGTAATTGACGTAAACCCGACATAAATCTAACGTAAAACCGACATAAACTTGACGTAAAACCGACGTAAACCGACATAAAACTGACGTAAACTCGACGTAAACTGACGTAAAACCGACATAAAGTCAATGTAAACTGACGTAAACCAACATAAAACTCGACGCAAAACCGACGTAAACTCGACGTAAAACCGACATAAACACGACATAAACCGACATAAAACTGACATAAACTCGATGTAAACTGACGTAAACTCAAGTAAAATCGACGTAAACTCAATATAAACCGACTTACCCACGTAAAACCGACGTAACCCAATGTAAACCCGACACCAAACTTAGTTTTTACTACTGTTAAGGGCAAAATGGTCAGAAAATGTCATAAAACACTCGTGCCGCTGAATCGGCACGTGTAGGTGGTAAAAAAAAGTAATGTTTTTGGGCTCTGTACTTAGTTTGAGCAATACGACAAACCTGGTGGTCACTTTGGGAAATATTTTTTTTTTTGGTAAAAACTATTTTTATATTAGAAACCACAAAATACACAGGTGTTGGGGCCAAAAAGAGCCAAACCCAATTAACCCGAATCATGTACAAGCCTTGGGTAGCTCCATAAACCCATTCTCGTCGAGCCGCGTCCAGTAGCATAGGTGGAAAATTCTTCCAGAAAATCCTTGGTTTGTCGATCACCCGACCCATGTTGGCGAGGATGTCTGCGGGTCTATTTGCTTTGCGGTAGATATGGGACCACCGCACCTAATGAAAGGACCGGATCATTCGCTGGCAGTCTTCTATGATGGCATCGAAAGGCTAGGTGTCGCCGTTGTATGATGTGTAGAGAATCCCCTTCAATCCATAGCGGGACTTGTGGAAAAACAGAACTGGCCAAAAGAAGCCCCCAAAAGAGGGCAAATTTTTCTGTGCAGGCCATATTAGAGGAGAAATCCGGGTAGGCAGCAGCCACAAGAACGCGACCACGAAAGTTTCGTAATAGGAAACCACTACCCGCTGTACCACAGGTGTGATCCATCGAACCGTCAAAGTTCAGTTTGAGTTTCCCCAAGTTTGGAGGTACCCATTGAACTGAGATAACCGAAACATGCCGAGGGGGGGTATTATGAAATCCGGCCAACTGAAGTTCCTGATGAAGAGAGAAAATACGATTAGCTACAGTTGGTGGGTCTTCATATCTTCCCTGAAAAATAGCATAATTATGACTTTTCCAAATTTGCCAAAAAACCCTGAAGCAACAGTTGAGGTGAGAAACCCCAGAGGCATGGTGTGCAGTGGTCCTCCCCTTTAAGTACAAGAGCGAAATCTTTCGTGGAGAGAATACGGGCATCCCGGGGAATGTTAGCTCGTGTATACACCTCATCCTAAATGGCTGATGAATGAGGGCAGTCACAAAGAGTGTGATTAATGTCCTCCATGGGATTAAAACAATGATTGCAATTGAGAGTTAGACTCAGACCCTTGTGGGCTAAGAGATGATTGGATGGTAAAATACTATGCATAAGTTTCCAACCAAAACTCTGCGCTCGAGGTGAAACCGATAGTTTCCACAGAAGCTTCCAAGGGTTGCATACAAATGCTGTCCCTGGTAACTTTGGAGAAATTGCCTTATAGGCATCCGAGAGAGTCATCACTGTCCGACAAGTGGGTTCCCATATAACAGGTGTTGGAAATAATTCCATGGTAGTGGCCCGCAGCGGAAGCAAAGTAAAGGTCCGAAGACCATGAGCGGTGTGCGTTACATATCAAAATTTTCATCGAAACGATCTACACGTGCGTGTATGAATCTAGCATTGCAAGTACTGGACCCCCTAACGTCAATCTAGTGAAAAGAATAATCTAGCATATATGCATATTCTATCTTTATACTAGATCTACATGATAGAAGCCATACCTCCGTGCAGATTCTGTCACCACGACAAATTTCTTTTTTGTCGATGGAGACGGCCTCGGATCTGCTCGATATACCTTCAGTGCAATGGCCATAACTTTTCACCCCAAACTCCGATTGGACTGCACTTGTACAACTTCAAAACACAACTTTTGCAAGTAGTTTAAGATCGTTTGGAGTTCTGTAGCTCCCAGAATCGTAGAAACATCGTTGATCTTCTGAGCAAAATCTGGACAACAAAATATTGCGGGAAGTGCCTTCGAGTTCACCCGATCTCGCATGATGCACGGCACCTTGTCAATGGATATCTGAGTGCCTCCATACGACGAGCCTTCTCCATATTTAATTCATCATACGAGGAAGAAGAACCGTATCCGAACCCTCGCGCATACGCGTTGGAGACGAGAGAGGAGAAGAAGAGAAGGGGGGGCGGCTAGGACATCATTAAGAGAGGCCACCCCCCTCCCCTCATCTATATATAGGGTCGTCCCTCCCATACCTTGCGTATGGGAGTTATGGCCGGCCCCCCCTTTGTCTCCCTCTCGCCTTGCGTGTAGCACAGGGCCGGTCCCTTGTTGCCATACAAAGCCGGCCCCTATAAAAGTCAAAGCTTCCTTATTAAGCCCCCCTCCTTTATACTATTGCTTGCAATCCCTACAAGCTAGGGGAGGGACCGGTCCATGGTTGTCCCCTTATGCTAGGGGCGGCCAACCTAGTGCATGGTGATATTTTAGTTTTTCAAAATACCCTCATACCTCTAGTTGATTTCTCCTCTCGCTTGGGAACTCGTATGGCGCACCTACGTGGGTTATGACTCGTGATTCCACTATCATCGGGGTGCCCTTAGTACACCTAGGGTACCCCTATTAGAGTCAACCAGTCAACTCGCAACACGAACTGGTGTATCACACCTGTGTAGCAAAGCCCACTAAGGTAAGGAGATGACTGCGTGTGTCTCCGTACTATTCAAGGATTTCCCCTAGAATAGACACGCACGTACCTACGCATCTACTGTGCACTAGTGCTATGCATATACGAAGCATAGGGTTATTAGGGTTGGATTAATTACTTCCTCTAACTACGTTCTGTGAATTGAGGAGATGGTTTAAGAACTGTACATCATGTGGATAAGGTGGAACCTTCAGGACCATGGTTCATGGAATCCAACTTGGACTCGATCTATACACTGCCCGAGTGTACCATCGATCCTCTGAGTCCGAGTTAACCTGTGTAGCCACCCAGAGTGCGACGCAGGCTGAACTCTAATTGTTCTGGACTTACTATGTTTTCTCGTATACCCCTGCTCTCCGCTTAGTAGTGGTAAACTCGATGTCCCTCCACTTGGTGCCATGACATGACTCGAGCAGTGGAGACTACCGTCAGACTCGAGTGCTTATATAACTCGGTTCCTTCCAGGTTGACCATATATATCGTATCTCTGATTACTCTGTCGAGTAACCGGATCCAATCAACAGTCCAACTGATGACCACCTATATAGGGTTTAATACGACATAGGTTAGACCAAGGAACATACCTCCCGTTAGGGGTATGGATAGCCTGTAGGAGTGACATGCTGATGTGATGCCAGTCGGGTAACCCAGAACACCGTGGTTTTGGATCACATAACCGGACCCTCATATATTGGTGCGCCAAAGCACCACATAACTTGTTAGCCCACCAGACGTGGCTTCTCAGAATTTAGGACCGTTTTACCCTATGTAGAAACACGGCTTAGTGCACTGGTGTCTGCTCACCGATTTATGCACCGTGTTGGTTCCGTTCGGCCACAGACACTGTGCCTGGTAATAACCGCGGTGGAGATACATACGCTCTGTCATCCCAATAGCTTATCCTAATAGGGCAACCAACCCTAGTCAGAGCTGCGAACGTATTTAGGTTACATAGGACTAATCCATTGAGTCTCCCACTTAAGTGGATTACCATATAATTATGGTTCTCTATTTTATAATCAGAACATGTACTTGTTGTAGCTCGTGTGTCCTTAGCGTGGAATTTCTGTATTAACATTAATAAAGATGAATTTGGTTATTGCTTTAATTAGAATACTACTCTGGTATATGATGATTCTCATATAATAAAAGGACCCTAGGGAACACAGCAGACCACTGAGGCGCATGGAGGATCCATGCTTGGGAGACCCAGTGGACCAGTTCTGTGTAGACCTAGAACTAGTTCACAGCTTAGGTGATGTCGTTCGCTTCACCGAGAACAAGCTGTTGGCAGGTAAAGGATGTGGTGAAGTCTCCACCACGGGAACGTGGGATTCTCATTCACCTGACCAAGCACGATGATCGTGTTGAACAGGAACCAAGACGGTGCACAGTTCAGTGATTCAGACACTGGTGCAGAAACCGTCTTACTACTATAGATAATCCGTCCTTAACCCTGAGGGACCATGTACACTGGTCCAACCAGTTGTGTGGTGCTTTGATGTGCCAACTGTTGGAATTGGGTTCCGCTAATCAGAGTCACAGTGAAAGCAAAAGAAAGATTCGAATATCATACGATGTATGTTTCATTACAATTTCGTGATACAAAACAATCTACATGCAAATCTACGATCTTAGCATATGTGCGGACACCCTAGAGGCATACTACGATCAACG
Source organism: Chamaelirium japonicum (assembly GCA_947650365.1). Classification (NCBI taxonomy): domain Eukaryota; kingdom Viridiplantae; phylum Streptophyta; class Magnoliopsida; order Liliales; family Melanthiaceae; genus Chamaelirium; species Chamaelirium japonicum. The sequence goes on from OX393558.1 coordinate 18,592,194, forward strand.
GAAGACATGAATGCATCTACTTAGGTGTTTAGATTCATCATACCTTATGGATCTATGATCCGGAGATGACAGAACGATGAAGAACCGCACTTTGATTGCAAGGGAAACTGTCGGATAGCACCTTGTCCTTTGCGAATTAAAGAATCCTCGAAATCCCGTCTTTGAGTGCAGCGATTTCGAGCAGACGGAGGAATCCGTTGTGAAGACGATAGCGAGCCGCGAGATTTTCTCCTCCTCTTTCTCCTTTCTTTCTTCTCCTTCCTTCCTCTTTCTTCTCTCTTCTTCTTCCTCTCTTTTCCTTGGCCGAAACCACAAAGGAGGAGGACTAGGGGTCGGATTTTTGGAGGGGAGGGAATAGAACCATTGGGCCGGCCCCTCCCCTCCCTATTTCCTTTATAGGGCCGGTCTCCCATGGCTCTAAGGAACCTAGGGCCGGCCCTTAGGTGGATAGGGATGAGGGGGGATCGGATTTAGGTCTTCCGGGTGTCTATCGTGAAGTCCGGACGAAAACGCCCTTCACGAAAAACGGAAAACTGAAAGTGAGACTGAGTGAGGTGCGCTACTCGGAATCGAGTTCCGTCAGCGCCTGTGAGCTCCTGAAATTATTCCGCTCAATCTAAGATTCATATTTAATATGTTCTGAGCCATATTTCAGTATTTATCAAAATACCCCTACGGCCCGTAACACATGTGAATTAGGTTCTTTGGCTCCGGGCTTGCGCTCCATCGCGCTACTTCGCATCCAACGTATCCAACTAGATCGGGGAACAATTCCTATACGCAACGACAGGGTGGAACCTTCAGGGTTCGAGATCTCTAGCTCTAACCAGATCCCTGATTAACTGTTCCGGTGACACACCGAAAGTTCCGTTAATCAGCCCTAATCCGATTAACCCGCGTAGCCACCCAGAGTGCGACGCGAGTTGAACTCTAGTGATCCTAAACTTATGTTACTCCCTCATAACCCTGTTCTCTACTATACTCCGATAATCCTTAGTCCCTCCTATTACTGGTGCCATGATATGACTCGGGCGGTGGGGAGCACCGTCAGATCCCGATCGATCATCTGACTAGGGTTTAATGACTTGTCATCTATAACACCACACACCTTCCGGTGCTATGCCTAGCATCCGGAACATCGTCAGTCATACTGACAACCACCAGGCCTGGGTTAACTGTGTGGACAGATTGACTCATCAAAACATACTCATCCAACACTGGACGTCGGATAACTTGTAGGGATAACATGTCACTCAAGCGCCAGCCGGGTAACCCAACGTACCGTGGTATTGGACTATGGAAGGTCCGCACACGTTGGCACATCAAAGCACCACACAACTGGTTGGCCCAGTGAGCATGGTCCCTCAGGGTTAAGGACATATTATCTATAGTAGTAAGACGGTTTCTGCACCAGTGTCTGAATCATTGAACTGTGCACCGTCTTGGTTCCTGTTCAACACGATCATCGTGCTTGGTTAGGTGAATGGGAATCCCACGTTCCCGTGGTGGAGACTTTACCACATCCTCTACCTGCCAACAGCTTGTTCTCGGTGAAGCGACCGGCATTACCTAAGCTGTGAACTAGTTCTAGGTCTACACAGAACTGGTCCACTGGGTCTCCCAAGCATGGATCCTCCATACGCCTCAGTGGCCTACTGTGTTCCCTAGGGTCCTTTTATTATATGAGTATTATCATATACTAGAGTAGTATTCTAATTAAAACAATAACCAAAGTCATCTTTATTAATGTTAATACAGAAAATCCACGCTAAGGACACACGAGCTACAACAATCTCCCACTTGGCCTAGCGGGGAACAACAGTCTTAACTCCCATGGCATCCACGTGCTTCTCAAAAGCCTTGGCCGGTAACACCTTTGTGAAAGGGCCTGCCATGTTATCTACAGACGCCACCTGAGTCACTGCTACCTCCCCTCGCTTCTGCAAGTCCCGGATTATGTAATATTTCCACTCGATATGCTTGTTCTTCTGGTGATATCTTGGCTCCTTGGATTGTGCTACCGCTCTACTATTGTCGCAGTAAAGGACAATAGGATCTTGAGCTCCCGGTACGCATCCTAAGTCCGTGAGGAACTTCTTAAGCCACACCGCCTCCTTAGCTGCTTCGCACGCCGCAACGTACTGAGCTACTGTCGTCGAATCCGCGATACATCCCTGCTTCACGCTTCTCCAACTGACAGCTCCTTCCCCTAATGAAAACACAAACCCTGACGTCGATCTCTTGGATTCCGGATCTGACGCAAAGTTAGAATCCGTATATCCAATCAGTATCAGTTCCTGTGAAGAGTAAACTAACTCATAATCTCTCGTCCTACGGAGATGCTTGAGTATACTTTTCACAGCAGTCCAGTGCCCTGGACCCGGATTTGACTGATACCTGCCCATCATGCCTACTGCATAGCATATATATGGTCTCGTGCACTGCATGGCATACAACAGACTCCCTACTGCCGAAGCATAAGGTATTTTCTGCATCTCTGCCCTCTCCTTAGGAGTCTTAGGATCCTGATCCTTGGACAACTTCATTCCATGTCTGAATGGAACCAGTCCCTTCTTGGAGTTGTGCATACTGAATCTGACCAAGATAGTATCTATGTAGGATGACTGTGACAGAGAGAGAATCGTGTTCTGGCAATCTTGAGTTACCTTGATCCCTGGAACATAACTCGCTTCACCCAGGTCTTTCATGTCAAATTGAGAGGATAATCATACCTTCACTGTAGACAACGTTCCAACATCGTTTCCGATGAGCAGGATATCGTCCACGTAAAGCACTAGAAAAACTACTGCAGTCTTATCGCTCCTGTTATAAACACATGGTTCATCCACGTTCTGTTCAAATCCATAAGACTGGATAGCCTGATCAAAACACATGTTCCAACTTCTGGATGCTTGCTTCAGTCCATAAATGGACCTTTGCAACTTGCACACCAGACCTTCCTGACCTTTTGCGACAAAGCCTGGAGGCTGAGACATGTAGATGTCTTCTTCCAAATCCCCGTTGAGGAATGCGGTCTTGACGTCCATTTGCTAGATCTCCCAATCATAATGGGCTGCAATAGACAAGAGGATCCGGATAGACTTAAGCATAGCCACTGGCGAAAAGGTTTCGTCATAGTCGATCCCTTCTCGCTGGGTATAACCCTTAGCGACAGTCTAGCTTTGTAAGTCTCAACGGTACCATCTGGGCCTCTTTTCCTTTTGTACACCCACTTACATCCAACAGGTTTAATGTTGTGAGGTGGTGTTACAAGTGTCAAGACCGAATTTTGGGACATCGATGTCAGTTCTGCCTCCATGGCTTCCTGTCATGCTGTATGGTCAGTGGATACCATCGCTTCATCATAGTTCAGAGGATCATTCTCTTGAAACTCTTAATCAACCATAAAGGCTTCTCTAATGTATCTATCAGGAGCACTTGTGGTCCTCCCACTGCAACGAACCTGCGGTGGTTCCATAGGAGTCGATTCTATAGTACCGTTAATCTTAGTGGTATCGGCTCCCACTATGTTTTCTGTCTGCGTACTCCCATCAGTACCAAGCAATTCTTCAAGAACTACTTTACTGGTGGGTTTATGGTCTATTAAATAATCCTGCTCCAGGAATACGACGTTCGTCGAGACGACAACCTTTCTATCCTCAGGATCATAAAATAAACCACCCTTTGTCCCTTTTGGATACCCAAGGAACAGACATACCTTAGTTTTTGACTTCATCTTATCTCGCTTGTCCTTCCACACATGTGCTGGACAACCCCAAATCCTAAAGTGCTGTAGGCTTGGCTTTCGCTTCAACCACAGCTCCCAAGGAGTTAGGGGTACTGACTTTGATGGAACAAAGTTCAAAGTATATGCTGCCGTCTCTAGGGCATATCCCCAAAAACTAGGTGGCAATGTTGCATAACTCATCATAGTCCGAACCATGTCTAACAAAGTTCGGTTTCTCCTCTCATATACACCGTTCTGTTATGGTGTCCCTGGTGCAGTCAATTGGGATACGATCCCATACTCACACAGGTACCCAATAAATTCATCCGATAGGTATTCGCCTCATCGATCCGATCGAAGAGACTTGATACTTTTACCCGTCTGCTTTTCTGCTTCAGCTCTGAACTCCTTGAACTTATCAAAGGATTCAGACTTCCGCCGCATTAGGTATATGTATCAAAACCTCGAGTGATCATCCGTGAAGGTGATGAAATACTCGAAGCCTCCTATGGCACGGACATTTATGGGCCCACATACATCAGTGTGTACCAACTCCAATACCTCCTTAGATCTGTTACCTTTGGCTCGAAAAGACCTTTTAGCCATCTTGTCTTCCAGGCAAGACTCACACGTCGGTAGGCTTTCTGAAACATTTGGACTTAAGAGTTCTACCTTAACCAACCTGTGAATCTTGTCTGAGGCTATGTGTCCAAGCCTTAGATGCCAAAGGAGTGTTGGATTATCTAAGGGATTTTTTCTTTTAGATGAATTAATCACACAAGCTTCAGTTATGTTATCCTGCTTATGATTGGAGTTAATTACATAGAGATCATTCTGTATCTTTCCCTTACAAACAAAGGAACCATTCAATTTAATTGACACACCAGAAGCATTAAATAAAACTGAAAAACCTTCATTATTCAATAAGGAAATAGAAATTAAATTATGTCTCAAGGACGGTACATAAAGTATGTCTCTAAGTAATAAACTTCTTCCATCAAGGAATTGCAAGATGATATCTCCAACTGCTTCAGCCTCTGCCACGGCCTCAGTTCCCATGCTTAGGATTATCTCCCCATCACTCAGTTTTCTTGTCTCCTTGAACCCCTGCAAATTATTGCAAGCATGGTTAGTGGAACCAGAATCCATAATCCATGAAACTGGAGAACAACTGGATGCTATAAGGGATTCCACTATGTGGATTTGAGATATACCTGTCTCAGCCTTCTTGGGAGCCGCGCGGCAGTCGCCCTTCCAGTGCCCTTCTTGCCGCATCGGAAACATTTTCCTTTGGGTTTCGTTGGACCATTCAGCTTGGGAACCTGCAACTGCACCTGGCCCATCTTCACGGGCTTCTTAGACTTTCTTTTCCGAAACTTGCCGTTGGCTTTCAGAGAAGAATTCCGCTCTATGTTTAGGGATTGAGCTCCTACCTTCATCCCGTCCTCTGCCGCCTGGAGCGCCGCTAGGAGCTCTGCGTTAGACATCTCCAACCGGTTAAGGTTGAAGTTGGTAACGAAGCCCTCAAACGCTCCTGACAGAGACGCGAGGAAAATGTCGGTCTGGATCTCTGCATCCAAGATGACATCGAAGGAACCAAGCTCGTTCACATAGCCAAACAACTTCAGTATATGATCCCGAACTAAAGTACCCTCTGCCATCTTCGTGGACACCAATTTTTTGATGGTCAGGTAACGAGTTACCCGACTACGACCCTCGAACATTTCCTTCAGGTAGAGCATCATGTCTGAAGCAAAGGCCATGCCTTCGACTTGCTTCTGAAGGACGGTTTGCAAGGATGACACAATGTAGCACTTGCACATCTCATCAACATCTAGCCAGTCTTTCCATTCCTTTAACTGGGCCTCAGTTGCACTTGGTCCCGGCATGGCCGGTTGAGGGGTACTTAGGGCAATTGTGTGTTTGCCAACCCTTAGGATGAGCATTAGGTTACACTTCCAGTCCTCGTAGTTTGGTCCCGTATGTTTGTTATCATTAAGTATGGAGGCAAGGGGGTCGAGCTTGGTCATGATTTCTGTAAACAATGGTTTAAAGCAATAGTTAAGGTCTACTACAATCTATTTCATGGAATTTAGAAATAGATAGTGTCTACTCCAGCCGCTATGTCTTCACCACCTCAAGTGGAGACATCCAGGAATCTAAATTCCCTGGGCTCGAGCACTGAGACTATCAGCCCTGAATTGGAGACAGCATCTCGGTGAGAGCATGCAACCGCTTCTGCCAACGGGGTTTTTACGACCCAGTCTTCATCAGAATTACCCACGGTAAACTGAAAGACCACCCAGTCTCCTTTTGGCCAGCTTTATGTGACCCGCGTGCGCAGCAACAGTGGCTTCACACAAGCTTTTGGATGCTTCCCATAAATCTAGGTGGTACCGGTAGGGGGGTTCATAGGCTCCCACGGTGCAGGATAAAACCGTCACCCACTGCCACCGGCATCCCCCATGTCCCGAAGGAAACCACTAGGCGAACCAGCATGGAAGGAAACACAGCTCTCACCCGGTGGGAATATCGAACTGCGTACCTCCCACCCAGACCCTTAGCCGGTTGATTGTGGAGGCCAGGGGCTCCCCTTTGGAGGGAACCTCTTACACATCCCTTCTTTATGAGGTTTTATGCATATCTAGAAAGGTCACGACCTCCTAGACTTAGACCCTGGTCTACCGTGCTCCCACTAGAATTATAAACCTTCCCGCAAAGCATTAGTATCCTCGGAAAATATCATAGTCCCTACCTTGAATACTCAGCTTTCGCTTTTCTTGCAAGGATCACATTACATAGATTCCAAGGATCCCGATACTTCACTAGTTTGCCCACAATCCTAAGATATGGAGCCTAGCCTAAGGTCAACGTGGAAAGGACTCCCACTATGATGATGCCTCGTTCACAATTTGATGCCTGATGTCATAGTAGACCTCATCTCATTACAGGTTTCGATACTGGCCAAATAGGGACATCCGACAACCTCCGCCGGACCTCAACCTAATGGTGGCATAACCAAATTGTGATGAGTTCATACTACCATCAAACGTCATCTAGAAACGGGTATCATACAGTGAAATCTTAACCTAACTTGGTCGCTAGGACCACATGGGGAAAGGGTATCCCACTAGGGTTATCATACTTCTTATGGAGACATTAGTTAATTATCTCTAAACAAATCTAACACTGCGTCTATCTCGGTGCACAGTACTTGGGTACCTGAACTACCACGAGGGTAGTTATCACATTTCCTTTTAGCTAGCCACCGGATTCGCACGTGTTAGAAGCATTTAGAGACACCGATGAATCCATAAACTTAGTACTAACCCTAAACCTGATCTAGAGACAAACTCACAAGCAAGATAATCATATTATCATTGGGGTTCTCTAAATACGAAATAAAAAGAAACAACAGAAAAACATCTAAACTGAATCAAATCCAGGGTCCGACCCCTGAACCTGAATAGCACAGCCAAGATATCCTGCTTTTCCGTTCTGCACGATCTCTGACAACGATCTCCTTCATCGCCAACGTACACACTTTCGCTGGGTCTTTGCACGCCATGGTACCGCTTGCCTGAACCGTGGATGTAGCATCATCTCCTTCTTCCTGTGACCGAAAAACTAACACGCTCCGAGCAAGTGCTCGTTCGTGTACAATTTTGCTAGAAAGAAAAGAAGACAATCCTAGAAATATGGCCAGGGAACCGAGGATGGTCAACCCCCACCCTCACCCATCTAGAGCCTTACAATCCACAATAATAATCAATGCAAAATTAAATCTGGGGTCCGACCCCCGGATGCATGCAATCACAAATTACTATTCAGCGCAGCACCTACAAAAAGACGATACATAGCATAATCTATATGCATGATCTACGCCGAACCCCGACGAAAATATATGTCATCATATATTCACATGATGTTTTTACGAATTCATGCATGAAACATACACCAAAGTGTGCTCTGATACCAATTGTTGGAATTGGGTTCCGCTAATCAGAGTCGCAGCAGAAGCAAAAGAAAGATCCGAAGATCATACGGTGTATGTTTCATTACAATTTCGTGATACAAAACAATCTACATGCAAATCTACGATCTTAGCATATATGCGGACACCCTAGAGGCATACTATGATCTACGGAAGACATAAATGCATCTACTTAGGTGTTTAGATTCATCATATCTTATGGATCTATGATCCGGAGATGACGAAACGATGAAGAACCGCACTTTGATTGCAAGGGAAACTGTCAGATAGCACCTTGTCCTTTGCGAATTGAAGAATCCTCGAAATCCCGTCTCTGAGTGCAGGGATTTCGAGCCGACGAAGGAATCCGTTTCGAAGACGATGGCGAGCCGCGAGATTTTCTCCTCCTCTTTCTCCTTTCTTTCTTCTCCTTTCTTTCTCTTCCTTCTCCCTTCTTCTTCCTCTCTTTTCCTTGGCCGAAACCACAAAGGAGGAGGACTAGGGGTCAGATTTTTGGAGGGGAGGGAGTAGAACCATTGGGCCGGCCCCTCCCCTCCCTATTTCCTTTATAGGGCCGGTCTCCCATGGCTCCAAGGAGCCTAGGGCCGGCCCTTAGGTGGATAGGGATGAGGGGGGATCGGATTTACGTCTTCCGGGTGTCTATCGTGAAGTCCGGACGAAAACGCCCTTTACGAAAAGTGGAAAGCTGAAAGTGAGACTGAGTGAGGTGCGCTACTCGGAATCGAGTTCCGTCAGCGCCTGTGAGCTCCTGGAATTATTCCCCTCAATCTAAGATTCATATTCAATATGTTCTGAGCCATATTTCAGTATTTATCAAAATACCCCTACGACCCGTAACACATGTGAATTAGGTTCTTTGGGTACGGGCTTGCGCTCCATCGCGCTACTTCGCATCCAACGTATCCAACTAGGTTGGGGAACAATTCCTATACACAATGACAGGGTGGAACCTTCAGGGTTCGGGATCTCTAGCTCCAATCAGATCCCTGATTAACTGTTCCGGTGACACACCGAAAGTTCCGTTAATCAGCCCTAATCCGATTAACCCGCGTATCCACCCAGAGTGCGACGCGAGTTGAACTCTAGTGATTCTAAACTTATGTTACTCCCTCGTAACCCTGTTCTCTACTATACTCCGATAATCCTTAGTCCCTCATATTACTGGTGCCATGATACGACTCGGGCGGTAGGGAGCACCGTCAGATCCCGATCGATCATTTGACTAGGGTTTGATGACTTGTCATCTATAACACCACACACCTTCCGGTGCTATGCCTAGCATCCGGAACATCGTCAGTCATACTGATAACCATCAGGCCTGGGTTAACTGTGTGGACAGATTGACTCATCAAAACGCACCCATCCAACACTGGACGTCGGATAACCTATAAGGATTATATGTCACTCAAGCGCCAGCCGGGTAACCCAACGTACCGTGGTATTGGACTATGGAAGGTCCGCACACGTTGGCACATCAAAGCACCACACAACTGGTTGGCCCAGTGAGCATGGTCCCTTAGGGTTAAGGACAGATTATCTATAGTAGTAAGATGGTTTCTGCACCAGTGTCTGAATCACTGAACTGTGCACCGTCTTGGTTTCTGTTCAACACGATCATCATGCTTGGTCAGGTGAATGGGAATCCCACGTTCCCGTGGTGGAGACTTCAGCACATCCTCTACCTGCCAACAGCTTGTTTTCGGTGAAGCGACCGGCATTACCTAAACTGTGAACTAGTTCTTGGTCTACACAGAACTAGTCCACTGGGTCTCCCAAGCATGGATCCTCCATATGCCTCAGTGGCCTACTGTGTTCCCTAGGGTCCTTTTATTATATGAGTATTATCATATACCAGAGTAGTATTCTAATTAAAGCAATAACCAAAGTCATCTTTATTAATGTTAATACAGAAAATCCATGGTAAAGACACACGAGCTACAACACCAATGTGTGCGGACCTTCCATAGTCCAATACCACGGTACGTTGGGTTACCTGGCTGACGCTTGAGTGACATGTAATCCCTACAGATTATCCAACGTCCAGTATTGGATGGGTGCATTTTGATGAGTCAATCTGTCCACACAATTAACCCAGGCCTGGTGGTTGTCAGTATGACTGACGATGTTCCGGATACTAGGCATAGCACCGGAAGGTGTGTGGTGTTATAGATGACAAGTCATCAAACCCTAGTCAGATGATCGATCGGGATCTGACGGTGCTCCCCACCGCCTGAGTCGTATCATGGCACCGGTAATAGAAGGGACTAAGGATTATCGGAGTATAGTAGAGAACAGGGTTATGAGGGAGTAACATAAGTTTAGGATCACTAGAGTTCAACTCGCGTCACACTCTGGGTGGCTACGTGGGTTAATCGTAGGGCTGATTAACGGAACTTTCGGTGTGTCACCGGAACAGTTAATCAGGGATCCGGTTGGAGCTAGAGATCCCGAACCCTGAAGGTTCTACCCTGTCGTTGCATATAGGAATTGTTCCCCGACCAAGTTGGATACGTTGGATGCGAAGTAGCGCGATGGAGCGCAAGCCCGGAGCCTAAGAACCTAATTCACATGTGTTACGGGCCATAGGGGTATTTTGGTAAATACTAAAATATGGCTCAGAACATATTGAATATGGATCTTAGAATGAGCAGAATAATTCCAGGAGCTCTTAGGCGCTGACGGAATTCGATTCCGAGTAGCGCACATCACTCAGTCTCTCTTTCAGTTTTCTGCTTTTCGTGAAGGGCGTTTTCGTCCGGGCTTCACGATAGACACCCGGAATCCCTAAAAATCACCCCCCCCTTATCCCTATCCACCTAGGGGCCGGCCCAAGCTTCCTTGAGGCTTTGGGAGACCAGCCCTATAAAGGAAATAGGGAGGGAGAGGGCCGACCATAAACTCCCTCTCCTCCAGAAAATCCGACCCCCCCTTTAGCCCCCTCATTTGGGGTTTCGGCCAAGGAAAAGAGAGGAAGAAGAAGGGAGAAGGTAGAGGAAGGAAGGAGAAGGAGAAAGGAAAAAGAGGAGGAGAAAATCTCGTGGCTCGCTATCGTCTTCACAACGGATTCCTCCGTCGGCTCGCAATCCCTGCACTCAGAGACGGGATTTCGAGGATTCTTCAATTCACAAAGGACAAGGTGCTATCCGACAGTTTCCCTTGCGATTCCAGTGTGGTTCTTTATCATTCCGTCATCTCCGGTTCATAGATCCAAAAAGGTATGATGATTCTAAACACCTAACTAGATACATGCATGTCTTCCGTAGATCGTAGTATGCCTCTAGGGTGTCCGCACATATGCTATGATTATAGATTTGTATGTAGATTGTTTTGTAGAATTAATTATAATAAAACATACACCGTATGATCTTTGGATCTTTCTTTTGCTTTCGCTGTGACTCTGATTAGCAGATCCAATTCCAACAATTGGTATCAGAGCACGCTTTGGTGTATATTTCATGCATGAATTCGTGAAACACATCATGTGAATATATAATGGCATATGTTTTCGTCGGGGTTCGGCATAGATTATGCATATGGATTGTGCTATGTATCGTCTTTTTGTAGGTGCCGCACTGAATAGTAATATGTGATTGCATGCATCCGGGGGTCGGACCCCGGATTTAATTTTTGCATTGATTATTATTGTGCTTGTGGTTTTTGAGGCTCTAGATGGGCGAGGGTGGGGGTTGACCGTCCTCGGTTCCCTGGCCAGTTTTTTAGGATTGTTTCCTTTTCTTTCTAGCGAAATTGTACACGAACGAGCACTTGCTTGGAGCGTGTTAGTTTTTCGGTCACAGGAAGAAGGAGATGATGCTTCATCTACGGTTCGGGCAAGCGGTACCATGGCGTGCAAAGACCCGGCGAAAGCGTGTACGTTGGCGATGATGGGGATCGTCGTCAGAGATCGTGCAGAACGAAAGAGCAAGATATCTTGGCTGTGCTATTTAGGTTCAGGGGTCGGACCCTGGACTTGATTCAGTTTGGATGTTTTTCTGTTGATTCTCTTTGCTTATTGTTTAGAGAACCCCGATGATAATTTTATTATCTTGCTTGTGAGTTTGTCTCTAGATCAGGCTTAGGGTTAGTACTAAGCTTATGGATTCATCGGTGTCTCTAAATGGTTCTAACACGTGCGAATCCGGTGGCTAGCTAAAAGGAAAGGCGGTAACCGCCCTCGTGGTAGTTCAGGTAGCCAAGTACTGTGCACTGAGATAGACGCAATGTTAGATTTTTTTAGAGATAATTAACTAATATCTCCATAAGAAGTATGATAACCCTAGTGGGATGCCCTTTCCCCACATGGTCCTAGCGACCAAATTAGGTTAGGATTTCACTGTGTGATACCCGTTTCTAGATGACGTTTGATGGTAGTATGAACTCATCACGATTTGGTTATACCACCATTAGGTTGAGGTCCGATGGAGATTGTCGGATGTCCCTATTTGGCCAGCATTGAAACCTGTAATGAGATAAGATCTACTATGACATCATGCATCAAATTGTGAACGAGGCGTCATCATAGTGGGAGTGCTTTCCACATTGACCTTAGGCTAGGCTCCAGATCTTAGGATTATGGGCAAACTAGTGAAGTATCGGGATCCTTAGAATCTATGTAATGTGATCCTTACAAGAAAGGCGAAAGCTGAGTATTCAAGGTAGGGACTATGATATTTTCCAAGGATACTAATGCTTTGCGGGAGGGTTTGTAATCCTAGTGGGAGCACGGTAGACCAGGGTCTAAGTCTAGGAGGTCGTGACCTTTCTAGATATGCATAAAACCTCATAAAGAAGGGATGTGTAAAAGATTCCCTCCAAAGGGGAGCCTCTGGCCTCCACAATTAACCGGCTAAGGGTCTGGGTGGGAGGTACGTAGTTCGATATTTCCACCGGGTGAGAGCTGTGTTTCCTTCCATATTGGTTCACCTAGTGGTTTCCTTCGGAACATGAAGGATGCCGGTGGCAGTGGGTGACGATTTTTTCCTGCACCGCGGAAGCCTATGAACCCCCCCTGCCGACACCACCTAGATTTGTGGGAAGCATCCGAAAGCTTGTGTAAAGCCGCTGTTGTTATGCACGCGGGTCACATAAAGCTGGCCAAAAGGAGACTAGGAGGTCTTTCAGTTTTCCATGGGTAATTTTGATGAAGACTGGGCCGTAAAAGCCCCGTTGGCAGAAGCGGTTGCATGCTCTCACCGAGATGTTGTCTCCAATTCAAGGCCGATAGTCTCAGTGCTCGAGCCCAGGGAATTTAGATTCCTGGATGTCTCCACTTGAGGTAGTGAAGACATAGCGGCTGGAGTAAACATTATCTATTTCTAAATTCCATAAAATAGATTGTAGTAAACCCTAATTTTGTTTTGAACCATTGTTTACAGAAATCATGACCAAGCTCGACCCCCTTGCCTCCATACTTAATGATAACAAACTTACGGGACCAAACTACGAGGACTGGAAGCGTAACTTGATGCTCGTCCTAAGGGTTGGCAAACACATAATTGCCCTAAGTACCCCTCAACCGGCCATGCCGGGACCAAGTGCAACTGAGGCCCAGTTAAAGGAATGGAAAGACTAGCTAGATGCTGATGAGATGTGCAAGTGCTACATAGTGGCATCCTTGCAGACCGTCCTTCAGAAGCAAGTCAAAGATATGGCTTTTGCTTCAGACATAATGCTCTACCTAAAAGAAATATTCGAGGGTCATAGTCGGGTAACTCGTTACCTGACCATCAAGAAATTAGTGTCCACGAAGATGGCAGAGGGGACTTTAGTTCGGGATCATATGCTGAAATTGTTTGGCTATGTGAACGAGCTTGGTTCCTTCGATGTCATCTTGGATGCAGAGTCCAGACCAATATTTTCCTCGAGTCTCTGTCAGGAGCGTTTGAGGGCTTCGTTGCCAACTTCAACCTTAACCGGTTGGAGATGTCTAACGCAGAGCTCCTAGCGGCGCTCTAGGCGGCAGAGGACGGGATGAAGGCAAGAGCCCAATCCCTGAGTGTAGAGCAGAATTCTTCTCTGAAAGCTAATGACAAGTTTCAGAAAAGAAAGTCTAAGAAGCCCGTGAAGATGGGCCAGGTGTAGTTGTAGGTTCCTAAGCAGAATGGTCCGGCGAAGTCCAAAGGAAAATGTTTTTGATGCGGCAAGAAGGGGCACTGGAAGGGCGACTGCCGCGCGGCTCCCAAGAAGGCTGAGACAGGTATATCTAAAATCCACATAGTGGAATCCCTTATAGCATCCAGTTGTTCTCTAGTTTCATGGATTGTGGATTCTGGTTCCACTAACCATGCTTGCAATAATTTGCAGGGATTCAAGAAGACAAGAAAACTGGGTGATGGGGAGATAATCCTAAGCATGGGAACTGAGACCGTGGCAGAGGCTGAAGCAGTTGGAGATGTTGTCTTGCAGTTCCTTGATGGAAGAAGTTTATTACTTAGAGATATACTTTATGTACCGTCCTTGAGACGAAACTTAATTTTTGTTTTCTTATTGAATAATGAAGGTTTTTCAGTTTTATTTGATGCTTCTGGTGTGTCAATTAAATTGAATGGTTCCTTTGTTTGTAAGAGAAAGATACAGAACGGTCTCTATGTAATTAACTCTAATCATAAACAGGATAACATAAATGAAGCTTGTGTGGTTAATTCATCTAAAAGAAGAAATCTCTCAGATAATCCAACACTCCTTTGGCATCTAAGGCTTGGACACATAGCCTCAGACAGGATTCACAGGTTGGTTAAGGTAGGACTTTTAAGTCCAGATGTTTCAGAAAGCCTACCGACGTGTGAGTCTTGCCTGAAAGGCAAGATGACTAAAATATTTTTCCGAGCCAAAGGTAGCAGATCTAAGGAGGTATTAAAGTTGGTACATACTGATGTATGTTGGAAATTAATCCTTGGTAGAGGCTCGCAGCGGAAGCGATTTTGCGGTCGAAAGACCGTTCATGGTGCACGTTACACGATTTAAATTTTCATAGAAACTAAACTACATATGTGTGCATGTGTATGCACGTGAATCGAACACCCTAACGGTAATCTAGCGTAATGATTAACTAGCATGCATGCAAATCATAATTCTCGCTAGATCTACATGTTAGATTACACATACCTTTCGTACGGATCATTTAACAGCGAAGAATTGTCTTCTTTGTCGATGGAGACGGAAGATCGTTCGCGAAGATGCCGATGGTACGATTGGAGACGTTACCTTCTTGTTCACCCGATCTCACACGATGCACGGAACGTCCCTCTCGGATCTCTGAGTGCCTCCGAGGAACGACCCTTCTCCTTCTTCAGAACTCCACTCGAGGAAGACGAAGTTGCAAGTGGGAAATCGGAGAGAGATTAGGGAGAGAACTAGAGAGATGAGAGGGGAGGGGGTTCGGTTTTTTTTAACAATAGGGCCGGCCCCCTATAGCCCTTTATATAGGGCCGGCCTACCCCCTTGGATAAGGATCCAAGGGGATAAAGACCTCTCACAATTATCTCTCCATTATCTCCTTTTTATCTCTACTTGTATTTATCCGTTTTCACACGTTTTAGGGCTCGATCTTAACCGATCCTAGGCCCTATCCCTATCTATATGGCCGGCCCTATAGATGAGGGATTCTTATCCCTACAACATAGGGCCGGCTCTAGCAAGGTCTCCCACTGCTAGGGTCGGCCAACAGTGAGGTCCGGCAGAGTGAGGGTTTTACCAAAACGCCCTGACGCCTCATTTTGACCATTTCTACCGTGCGATACCTAGAGGCCATTACTTAAGTGATTTCTACTAGTTACTTACTATTAACTGAGGCCACCAAAGGGTGCCTCTAGCAAAGTCAACTAGTCAACTCGCAGCACATCTTGGTGCATCGCACCTATGCAGCGAAGTTCACTTATGGCTAGGGATTACTACATGCGACTCTGTACTAGTCTCGGGCATAACCCTTAGTAATCGTATGTAGTTACGCATCTACCGTGCTCTAGTGCTAAGCACACACGGAACGTATACTTCTTTCTTCCTCTTAATGCTTATGGTGTTCTGAGGAGATGGTTCAAAAACCGTACATAATGTTGATAAGGTGGAACCATCAGGGACCGGGGTTCATGGCTTCCAACTCAAGCTCGATCGACACACTACCCGAGTGTACCATCGATCCTCTGAGCTCGAGTTAACCTACGTAGCCACCCAGAGTGCGACGCAGGCTGCACTCCAATTCACCCAGACTTACTATGTTCTCCATCATACCCCTGCTCTCCGCTTAGTAGTGGTAAACTCGCTGTCCCTCCACTTGATGCCATGATACACTTCGAGCGGTGAAGAATACCGTTAGACTCGAATGATCATATGACTTGGTTCCTTCCAGTTTGACCTATACATCGTACCTCTGATTACCCCGTCGAGTAATCGAACCCGGTCAACAGTCAAACTGGTGACCACCAGGCCTGGGTTTGGTACAGTGTAAGTCACACCAAGGAACGCACCTCCCTTCCGGGGTGTGGATGGCCTGCAGGAGTGACACGCTAATGCAACGCCAGCCGGGTAACCCAATACACCGTGGTTTTGGATCACTGCATACAGATCCTCACACATTAGTGCGCCAAAGCACCACGCAACTGGTTAGTCCATCAGACGTGGTTCCTCAGGGTTTAGGACCGTTTTACCCTAAGCAGAAACACGACTTAGTGTACCAGTGTCTGCTCACTAATCTGTACACCGTGTTAGTTCCGTTCAGCCACAGACATTGTGCCTGGTGATGACCATAGTGAAGACATCCCATGAACTGTCATCGCTAACAACTTAACATGATGAGGTGACCAACCTGATCATAGCTGCGAACTTATTTAGATCATATAGGACCAATCCACTCAGTCTTCAACTCAGTGGACTACCATATAACCATGGCTCTCTGTTCTTAAAAGAACAAGTAACTATGTTACGCACCTATATGTATCTCATATAATAATCACTATCAATCTTTATTAGACCAAAACATAAAGTTTTACAAGCTTAGAACACATCAATCCTAACAATCTCCCACTTGGTCTAGCGTAGCAAAACGGTTTTGACTCTCATCGCGTCCATATGTCGCTCAAATGCCTTGGTAGGTATTGCCTTTGTGAAAGGATCAGCAACATTATCTGTAGATGCAATCTGTGTCACCGCTACTCGCCCTTGCTTTTGAAACTGCCGAATCAAGTGGAACTTGCGCTCGATGTGCTTCCCCTTTTGGTGATGTCTTGGCTCCTTTGCTTGTGCTACCGCCACACTATTATCGCAGTAAAGCACAATAGGTAACTGGGCCTCTGGTACGCACCCCAAATCCGTAAGAAATTTCTTAAGCTATACCGCCTCTTTGGCTGCCTCGCACGCTGCAACGTACTCAGCCTCTGTGGTAGAGTCTGCGATGTATTTCTGCTTCACACTCTGCCAACTAACCGCTGCTCTTTCTAACATAAACACGAAACCTGATGTCGATTTCCTGGATTCTAAATCTGACATAAAGTCAGAATCTGTATATCCAATCGGCGTCAGTTCTTGTCCAGTGTAAACCAACTCATAGTCCCTTGTTCTATGAAGGTACTTGAGTATACACTTCACTGCTGTCCAGTGATCTGGACCCGGATTCGACTGAAACCGACCCATCATGCCTACTGCGAAACAGATATCTGGCCTTGTACAATGCATAACATACATTAGACTACCTAATGCTGAAGCATAAGGTATCTTCTGCATTTCTGCTCTCTCCTCAGGTGTCTTAGGACATTGATCCTTAGACAGTTTTACGCCATGTCTAAATGGCACAAAACCCTTCTTGGAGTTTTGCATGTCAAATCTAGCCATAACCTTATCTATATACGCAGCCTGTGACAGCGAGAGAATCCTGTTCTGGCGATCACGTGTTACCTTGATCCCCAAAACATAACTCGCTTCACCTAGGTCTTTCATATCGAACTGTGTTGACAACCAGACCTTTACTGTTGACAATGTTCCAACATCGTTTCCAATGAGTAGAATATCGTCTACGTAAAGTATCAAATATATCACTGTAGTCTTATCAGTCCTCTTGTATACACATGATTCATCCTCTTTTTGAGTAAATCCATATGACTGGATTGCCTGATCAAAACGGATGTTCCAACTTCTAGATGCTTGCTTTAGTCCATAAATGGACTTCTGCAACTTGCAAACTAGATGTTCCTGACCCTCTGACTCAAAACCTGGTGGCTGCATCATATAAATGTCTTCTTCTAAATTCCCGTTGAGGAATGCTGTCTTGACATCCATTTGCCAGATCTCCCAGTCATAATGGGCTGCAATGGATAGGAGGATCCGAATAGACTTTATCATACCTACCAGCGAGAAGGTTTCGTCAAAGTCGATTCATTCTCTCTGGGTATAACCCTTGGCAACTAATCTAGCTTTATAAGTCTCAATTGTACCATCGGATCCTCTTTTCTTCTTATACACCCACTTACACCCAATAGGTTTAATATTGGATGATGGTGTAACAAGAGTCCAGACTGCGTTATGGGACATTGATGCAATTTCTGCCTCCATAGCCTTTTGCCAGTCAGAGCTGTCAGAAGCTCCCACTGCCTCATCGTAGCTCAGTGGGTCATCCTCCTGACCCTCTGGATCAACCAATAAGGTTTTTCCATAGTATCTGTCAGGAGCTCTGATGTTTCTCCCACTGCGATGAGGTGGTGGTGGTGTTACAGGATTAATAGTTTCTATAGTATCTGGTATATTAATGTCTGTGATGTCAGCTCCCACTACGCTTTTGGATGCGCTCTCTGATCTAGTACCCAGTAGCTCATCTAGAACTACCTTACTAGCAGGTTTGTGGTCCATAACATAATCATGTTCTAGGAAAATGACATTCGTTGAAACGATTACCTTCTTTTCCCCAGGATCATAAAATAGTCCACCTATAGTCTCTTTGGGATACCCAACAAACAGACATGCTTTGGACTTTGGCTCCATCTTTTCCCTTTTGTCTATCCGCACATGTGTAGGACATCCCCATATTCTGAAATGCTGTAGTGTTGGCTTTTGCCTTGACCACAGTTCTCTAGGGGTCTGAGGCACTGATTTAGATGGAACGTGGTTCAGAACATATGCTGTTGTCTGAAGGGCATATCCCTAAAAGGTCGTTGGTAAACTGGCATAACTCATCATGCTTCGAACCATGTCCAACAAGGTTCGATTCCTTCTCTCAGAGACTCCATTCTGTTGTGGGGTACCTGGAGCAGTTAACTGGGATGTTATCCTATGCTCCACCAAATACCCAAGGAACTCGTTAGATAGGTATTCACCTCCTCGATCAGATTGAAGGGTTTTTATACATTTACCTGTCTGCTTTTCTACTTCAGCCCTGAACTCTTTGAACATATCAAAGGATTCCGACTTCCGATGCATAAGGTAAATGTAACCATATCTTGAGTAATTATCTGTAAAAGTGATGAAGTACTTATGGCCTCCTATCGCCTTGACGCTCATGGGTCCACATACATCTGAATGGATTAACTCTAATACCTCAGTAGCTCTCACTCCTTTGCCTTTGAAGGCCCTCTTGGTCATCTTGCCTTCCAGGCAGGATTCACAGGTGGGAAGGATCTCCGTAGGATCTGTTTCCAGAAGCTCGGCCTTTACCAATCTATGGATCATATCTAAGGCAATATGCCCAAGCCGTAAGTGCCACAATTGGGTTAAATTCTCCGAAGGTTTCTTACGCTTAGATGAATTAACATTAAATGCTGAAGTTATTATGTTATCTTTTTCAAATTTAGGACTAACAATATAGAGATGATTCTGAACCATTCCTCTTATTATAAAAGTTCCATTCAGCTTAAACGACACACCAGAAGCATCAAAATAAATTGAATAACCTTCATTAACTAAAGAAGAAACAGAAATCAAGTTACGTCTCAAGGACGGTACATAAAAGACATCTCTAAGAGTCAAAGTCTTATTATTCGAAAAACTAAGAGTAACATCTCCAATAGCTTCAGCAGCAGCCACGGCCTCAGTTCCCATGCTCAAGGTCACCTCTCCATCAAGCAACCTTCTGCTTTCCCGAAACCCCTGAAGAGAGTTACAGGCATGGTTAGTAGATCCTGAATCCACAATCCAACTAGCAAAAGAACTATTACTTGAAAGAAATGATTCAACAACTAAGAGTTGTAGATTACCTTTGCCAGCATTCTGAGGTTTCTTGCAGTCCTTCTTCCAATGACCCTTCTGGCCACACCGGAAACACTTCGTGCCCGATTTCTTTGATTCTCCAGACCCAGAGGCCCCAGTAGAGTCCTGCACAGGCGCTGACTTAGGTTTCTTCTTATGTTTCTTGCCTTGAGGTTTACCAGGCTTCTTGAAGGATCTGCGTTGCACATGAAGTGCTTCGCCCTTCTGCTTGAAGCCATCCTCAGCTGCCTAGAGAGCTCCCAAAAGCTCTGCATTTGTCATAGCCAACTTGTTTAAATTAAAGTTGGTGACAAAGCCTTCAAAGGCTCCAGACAGTGACGAGAGGAAGATGTCTGTCATCACCTCGCCTTCTAGCACAATGTCTATGGTAGCTAGTTTGTTCTGGAACCCAAACATTTTCATCATGTGTTCCCGAACCAGCGTCCCATTGGATATCTTAGTGCCGACGAGTTTCTTGATGGTAAGGTATCGCGTAACGCGATTGTGACCTTCAAACATTTCCTTCAGATACAACATCATGTCAGAAGCGTCGGGCATCTCCTCGACTTGCTTCTGCAGAGTTGTTTGCAAGGATGCTATAATATAGCATTTACATATTTCATTAGATTCCTTCCAGTCAGTAAAAGCCTTTAACTGTGCCTCTGTGGCATCGGGTCCTGGCAAATCCGGCTCAGGGTCATTCAGGGCTGTCATGTGTTTACCTATCCTTAAGACCAGGTACAGGTTGCGCTTCCAGTCCTCATAGTTGGGACCGGTAAGTTTGTGGTCATTTAGGATAGCGGACAGGGGGTCTAACTTGGTCATCTGAAAATAAAAGACTGAATAATGAGAATTCATGAAAACTTATTTTTATGGATTTTTAAAACAAGCTAATTATATCCATATGACAACGCTACCCTCAAGTGAGGCCATCTCTATGGATTAATTAACCATGTATGTAAGATCTCGGAGTAGGCTACACCTGTCCGGGACAGTGTGCAGGTCTTCCGTTTACATAGGTCTTTCCCTTGACCCTATCCAAATCTGCCAACTACGGGCTTTGATGGACCATGGTTATCTTTTGGCCAGTACCACGTGATCACCGTTGTCTTCGCAACGAATACCTCACGCGTACTTAGGATGCTTACCCACGAGCTTAGGCAATTACGGCACGGGAATTCTAACGGCCCCCACGAGGGTGAGTAAAGCCTGAACACTTGGCACCGTAACTGTCATATCCCGAAGGAGATCACTAAGTAGCTTGGCATAGAAAAACACAGCTCTCACCCGAGGGGGTTGTTGAGTTATGCCCTTCCACCCGAGTACGAAGTGATTAGCCGTGGAGGCCAGGGGATCTCAAAAGAGTCCTCTATTGCATCCCTTATTATTCTGAGGATTATTTTGTGAGTATGAATTTATGCTAATACAAAGGTAGCGACCTCCTATATACTAGACCCTGGTCACACCATGCTCCCACTAGCGTTCAAGCCCTTCGCCTAGCATTAATCATTCTCAGAATATCATAGTCCCTGCCTCAAGTGGATTTCTCCATTCAAGGATCACATTACATATTCCGAGAATATCGATGCTCTGCAAAACTGGTCATCACGCTAATGCTCTGGAGCTAATCCTAGAGTCTGACTCACTGGAAAGGACTCCCACTAGTCATGGCGCCTCGCTTATAAATTTGACAATTGATGTTCAATGGATCTCCATCTCATCTTTGATTTCGATGCTGGCTAAATAGGCACACCCGACTAGTCGGGTGCTAACCTAATGGTGGCATAACCATATGTGATGGGATCCCACTAACATCAAAAGTCAACTAAATAATAGGCGTCATCTAGCGGGATCCTATCCTAAAACAGTCGCTTGGACCGGAGGGAAAAGGCATCCCTCTGAAAACTGATAAGCATATTATCTCATCGGGGTTCGATATGAATCATAAAGAACTAATAAAGAAAGCAACCATAAAGACTGAATTAAGTTCAGGGTCCGACCCCTGAACCTAATTTGCATAGCACAGGCTTCTAGCTTTCTTCGTAAGGTCCCTCGGTCCGGCTCCTCCGTCGCGGTTGCGAATACTTTGCCGGATCGTCTTCATCCTCCAGGGTTCCGCTTCCGCTTCCGATGGTGGATTTCTTTGGCACATCTTTCTTCTCGATCTGTAACCGAAAAAGTCTAGTACGCTTCGAGCAAGTGCTCGCTCGTACACAATTTCCTAGAAAGAAAAGAAAACACACCTAGGAAAAAGCCATGAGAACCGAGGATGGTCAACCCCCATCACTCGCCCAATCTAAGGCTCAATTACATATCCACACACAGAAAGCAAATCCAGACAATTGCTAACTCGGGGTCCGACCCCCGGTAGCAAGCACAAATATAGATCTAGATTTTTTTATAGCGGCGCCCTATAAGAATGATTAATAGAACAAGCACAATCTATTCATATGCATGATCTAAGCGTAAGAACCCCGATGATCTCACGCATTCATCATGCACACACATGCTGGTTTCATGAAAAAAAACGTGAAACGCACACCACTAATGCGGCTCTGATACCAATTGTTGGAAATTAATCCTTGGTAGAGGCTCGCAGCGGAAGCGATTTTGCGGTCGCAAGACCGTTCATGGTGCACGTTACACGATTTAAACTTTCATAGAAACTAAACTACATATGTGTGCATGTGTATGCACGTGAATCGAACACCCTAACGGCAATCTAGCGTAATGATTAACTAGCATGCATGCAAATCATAATTCTCGCTAGATCTACATGTTAGATTACACATACCTTTCGTACGGATCTTTTAACCGCGGAGAATTGTCTTCTTTGTCGATGGAGACGGAAGATCGTTCGCAAAGATGTCGATGGTACGATTGGAGATGTTACCTTCTTGTTCACCCGATCTCACACGATGCACGGAATGTCGCTCTCGGATCTCTGTGTGCCTCCGAGGAATGACCCTTCTCCTTCTTCAGAACTCCACGCGAGGAAGACGAAGTTGCAAGCGGGAAATCGGAGAGAGATTAGGGAGAGAACTAGAGAGATGAGAGGGGAGGGGGTTTGGTTTTTTTTAACAATAGGGCCAACCCCCTATAGCCCTTTATATAGGGCCGGCCTACTCCCTTGGATAAGGATCCAAGGGGATAAAGACCTCCCACAATTATCTCTCCATTATCTCCTTTTTATCTCTACTTGTATTTATCCGTTTTCAAACGTTTTAGGGCTCGATCTTAACCGATCCTAGGCCCTATCCCTATCTATATGGCCGGCCCTATAGATGAGAGATTCTCATCCCTACAACATAGGGCCGGCCCTAGCAAGGTCTCCCACTGCTAGGGTAGGCCAACAGTGAGGTCCGGCAGAGTGAGGTTTTTACCAAAACGCCCTGACGTCTCATTTTGACTATTTCTAGCGTGCGATACCTAGCGGCCATTACTTAAGTGATTTCTACTAGTTACTTACTATTAACTGAGGCCACCAAAGGGTGCCTCTAGCAAAGTCAACTAGTCAACTCGCAGCACATCTCGGTGCATCGCACCTATGCAGCGAAGTTCACTTATGGCTAGGAATTACTACATGCGACTCTGTACTAGTCTCGGGCATAACCCTTAGTACTTGTATGTAGTTATGCATCTACCGTGCTCTAGTGCCAAGCACACACGGAGCGTATACTTCTTTCTTCCTCTTAATGCTTATGGTGTTCCAAGGAGATGGTTCAAGAACCGTACATAATGTTGATAAGGTGGAACCATCAGGGACCGGGGTTCATGGCTTCCAACTCAAGCTCGATCGACACACTACCCGAGTGTACCATCGATCCTCTGAGCTCGAGTTAACCTGCGTAGCCACCCAGAGTGCGATGCAGGCTGCACTCCAATTCACCCAGACTTACTATGTTCTCCATCATACCCCTGCTCTCCGCTTAGTAGTGGTAAACTCGTTGTCCCTCCACTTGATGCCATGATACACTTCGAGCGGTGAAGAATACCGTCAGACTTGAATGATCATATGACTTGGTTCCTTCCAGGTTGACCTATACATCGTACCTCTGATTACCCCGTCGAGTAATCAAACCCGGTCAACAGTCAAACTGGTGACCACCAGGCCTGGGTTTGGTACAGTGTAAGTCACACCAAGGAACGCACCTCCCTTCCGGGGTGTGGATGGCCTGCAGGAGTGACACGCTAATGCAACGCCAGCCGGGTAACCCAGTACACCGTGGTTTTGGATTACTGCATACGGATCCTCACACATTGGTGCGCCAAAGCACCACGCAACTGGTTAGTCCATCAGACGTGGTTCCTCAGGGTTTAGGATCGTTTTACCCTAAGCAGAAACACGGCTTAGTGTACCAGTGTCTGCTCACTGATCTGTACACCGTGTTAGTTTCGTTCAGCCACAGACATTGTGCCTGGTGATGACCATGGTGAAGACATCCCATGAACTGTCATCGCCAACAGCTTAACATGATGAGGCGACCAACCTGATCATAGCTGCGAACTTATTTAGATCATATGGGACCAATCCACTCAGTCTTCAACTCAGTGGACTACCATATAATCATGGCTCTCTGTTCTTAAAAGAACATGTAACTATGTTACGCACCTATATGCATCTCATATAATAATCACTATCAATCTTTATTAGACCAAAACATAAAGTTTTACAAGCTTAGAACACATCAATCCTAACAGTGGGCCCATAAGTGTCCGTGCTATAGGAGGCTTCGAGTATTTTATCACCTTCATGGATGATCGCTCGAGGTTTGGATACATAT
Source organism: Chamaelirium japonicum (assembly GCA_947650365.1). NCBI lineage: Eukaryota > Viridiplantae > Streptophyta > Magnoliopsida > Liliales > Melanthiaceae > Chamaelirium > Chamaelirium japonicum. The sequence goes on from OX393558.1 coordinate 18,616,864, forward strand.
ACCTAATGCGGCGGAAGTCTGAATCCTTTGATAAGTTCAAGGAGTTCAGAGATGAAGTAGAAAAGCAGACGGGTAAAAGTATCAAGTCTCTTCGATCGGATCGAGGAGGCGAATACCTATCGGATGAATTTATTGGGTACCTACGTGAGCATGAGATCGTATCCCAGTGGACTGCACCAGGAACACCACAACAAAACGGTGTATCTGAGAGAAGAAACCAAACTTTATTAGACATGGTTCGGACTATGATGAGTTATGCCACATTGCCACCTAGTTTTTGGGGATATGCCCTAGAGACGGCAGCATATACTTTGAACTTTGTTCCATCAAAGTCAGTACCCCTAACTCCTTGGGTGCTGTGGTTGAAGCGAAAGCCAAACCTACATTACTTTAGGATTTGGGGTTGTCCAACACATGTGCGGAAGGACAAGCGAGATAAGATGGAGTCAAAAACTAAGGTATGTCTGTTCGTTGGATATCCAAAAGGGACAAAAGGTGGTTTATTTTATGATCCTGAGGATAGAAAGGTTGTCGTCTCGACGAACGCCGTATTCCTGGAGCAGGATTATTTAATAGACTATAAGCCCACCAGTAAAGTAGTTCTTGAAGAATTGCTTGGTACTGATGGGAGTACGCAGATAGAAACATAGTGGGAGCTGATACCACTAAGATTAACGATACTGTAGAATCGACTCCTATGGAACCACCGTAGGCTCGTCGCAGTGGGAGGACCACAAGTGCTCCTGATAATTACATTGGAGAAGCCTTCATGGTAGATCCAGAGTTTCAAGAGGATGATCCTCTGAACTATGACGAAGCGATGGTATCCTCTGACCATGCAGCATGGCAGAAAGCCATGAAGGCAGAACTGACATCGATGTCCCAAAACTCGGTCTGGACACTTGTAACACCACCTCACAACATTAAACCTGTTGGGTGTAAGTGGGTGTACAAAAGAAAAAGAGGTCCGGATGGTACCGTTGAGACTTACAAAGCTAGACTATCGCTAAGGGTTATACCCAGCGAGAAGGGATCGACTATGACGAAACCTTTTCGCCAGTGGCTATGCTTAAGTCTATCCGGATCCTCTTATCCATTGCAGCCCATTATGATTAGGAGATCTGGCAAATGGACGTCAAGACCGTATTCCTCAACGGGGATTTGGAAGAATACATCTACATGTCTCAGCCTCCAGGCTTTGTCGCAAAAGGTCAGGAAGGTCTGGTGTGCAAGTTGCAAAGGTCCATTTATGGACTGAAGTAAGCATCAATAAGTTGGAACATACGTTTTGATCAGGCTATCCAGTCTTATGGATTTGAGCAGAACGTGGATGAACCATGTGTTTATACAAGGAGCGATAAGACTGCAGTAGTTTTTCTAGTGCTTTACGTAGACGATATCCTGCTCATCGGAAACAATGTTGGAACGTTGTCTATAGTGAAGGTGTGGTTATCCTCTCAATTTGACATGAAAGACCTGGGTAAAGCGAGTTATGTTCTAGGGGTCAAGGTAACTTGAGATCGCCAGAATAAGACTCTCTCGCTGTCACAGTCAGCCTACATAGATACTATCTTGGTCAAATTCAGTATGCACAACTCCAAGAAGGGACTCGTTCCATTCAGACATAGAATGAAATTATCCAAGGATCAGGGTCCTAAGACTCCTGAGGAGAGGGCAGAGATACAGAAGATTCCGTATGCTTCGGCTATAGGGAGTCTGATGTATGATATGCAGTGCACGAGACCAGATATATGTTATGCAGTAGGCATGATAGGCAGGTATCAGTCAAATCCGGGTCCAGGGCACTGGACTGCTATGAAAAGTATACTCAAGTATCTCCGTAGGACGAGAGATTATGAGTTAGTTTACTCTTTACAGGAACTGATGCCGATTGGATATACGGATTCTGACTTTGCGTCAGATTTGAAATCCAGGAGATCGACGTCAGGGTTTGTGTTTTCATTAGGAGGAGGAGCTGTCAGTTGGAGGAGTGTGAAGCAGGGATGCATCACGGATTTGACGACAGAGGCTGAGTAAGTTGCGGCGTACGAAGCAGCTAAGGAGGCGGTGTGGCTCAAGAAGTTCCTCACGGACTTAGGATACGTACCGAAAGCTCAAGATCCTATTGTCCTTTACTGTGACAATAGTGGAGCGGTAGCACAATCCAAGGAGCCAAGATATCACCAGAAGAGCAAGTATATCGAGCGAAAATACTACACTATCTGGGACTTACAGAAGCGAGGGGAGGTTGCAGTGACTCAGGTGGCGTCTGCAGATAACATGGCGGACCCTTTCACAAAGGCGTTACCGACCAAGGCTTTTGAGAAGCACGTGGATGTCATGGGAGTTAAGACTGTTGTTCCCCGCTAGGCCAAGTGGGAGATTGTTGTAGCTCGTGTGTCCTTAGCATGGAATTTCTGTATTAACATTAATAAAAATTACTTTAGTTATTGCTTTAATTAGAATACTACTCTGGTATATGATGATACTCATATAATAAAAGGACCCTAGGGAACACAGTAGGCCACTGAGGCGCATAGAGGATCCATGCTTGGGAGACCCAGTGGACCAGTTCTGTGTAGACCTAGAAGTAGTCCACAGCTTAGGTGATGCTGGTCGCTTCACCGAGAACAAGTTGTTGGCAGGTAGAGGATGTGGTGAAGTCTCCACCACGGGAATGTGGGATTCCCATTCACCTGACCAAGCACGATGATCGTGTTGAACAGGAACCAAGATGGTGCACAGTTCAATGATTCAGACACTGGTACAGAAATCGTCTTACTACTATAGATAATCCGTTCTTTACCCTGAGGGACCATGGACACTGGGCCAACCAGTTGTGTGGTGCTTTGATGTGCCAACGTGTGCGGACCTTCCATAGTCCAATACCACGGTACGTTGGGTTACCCGGCTGACGCTTGAGTGACATGTAATCCCTACAGGTTATCCGACGTCCAGTGTTGGATGGGTGCGTTTTAATGAGTCAATCTGTCCACACAGTTAACCCAGGACTGGTGGTTGTCAGTATGACTGACAATGTTCCGGATGCTAGGCATAGCACCGGAAGATGTGTGGTGTTATAGATGACAAGTCATCAAACCCTAGTCAGATGATCGATCGGGTCGCCCGAGTCGTATCATGGCACCAGTAATAGGAGGGACTAAGGATTATCGGAGTATAGTAGAGAATAGGGTTACAAGCGAGTAACATAAGTTTAGGATCACTAGAGTTCAACTCGCGTCGCACTCTGGGTGGCTACACGGGTTAATCGGATTAGGGCTGATTAACGGAACTTTCGGTGTGTCACCGGAATAGTTAATCAGGGATCCGGTTGGAGCTAAAGATCCCGAACCCTGAAGGTTCCACTCTTTCATTGCATATAGGAATTGTTCCCCGACCTAGTTGCATACGTTGGACGCGAAGTAGCGCGATGGAGCGCAAGCCCAGAGCCTAAGAACCTAATTCACATGTGTTACGGGCTGTAAGGGTATTTTGGTAAATACTAAAATATGGCTCAGAACATATTAAATATGGATCTTAGAATGAGCGAAATAATTCCAGGAGCTCATAGGTGCTGACGGAATTCGATTACGAGTAGCGCACCTCACTCAGTTTCTCTTTCAGTTTTTCGCTTTTCGTGAAGGGCGTTTTCGTCCGGGCTTCACGATAGACACCCAGAATCCCTAAAAACCGCCCCCCCTATCCCTATCCACCTAGGGGCCGGCCCAATCTTCCTTGAGGCTTTGGGAGACCGGCCCTATAAAGGAAATAGGGAGGGGGAGGGCCGGCCGTAAGCTCCCTCTCCTCTAGAAAATTCGACCCCCCCTTTAGCCCCCTCCTTTGTGGTTTCGGCCAAGGAAAAGAGAGAAAGAATAAGGGAGAAGTAAGAAGAAGGAAGGAGAAGGAATAAAGGAGAAAGAGGAGGAGAAAATCTCATGGCTCGCCATCGTCTTCGCAACGGATTCCTCCGTCGGCTCGTAATCCCTGCACTCAGAGACGAGATTTCGAGGATTCTTCAATTCGCAAAGGACAAGGTGCTATCCGACAGTTTTCCTTGCGATTCCAGTGCGGTTCTTCATCGTTCCGTTGTCTCCGGATCATAGATCCAAAAAGGTATGATGATTCTAAACACCTAACTACATGCATGCATGTCTTCCATAGATCGTAGTATGCCTCTAGGGTGTCCGCACATATGCTAAGATCATAGATTTACATGTAGATTATTTTGTAGAATTAATTGTAATGAAACATACACCGTATGATCTTTGAATCTTTCTTTTACTTCCGCTGCGACTCTGATTAGCGGATCCAATTCCAACAGTACTAAGGTACGTACCTAGGTGCAATCCTATGCTATCAACCATATACACCTAAACTAAAGATTTTATGAGCTGTAGACCTCACAAATTCCAATAACAAGATTATCCGAAGGTGTTTTAAAATTGGAATCCTAACAATACAGCTACACCAATAGGGGGGAAATTTGAGACAGGAACGTGTAATTCAAATTCACCCCTATATTTGTGATAATAAACAAATTTGAAATGGAGGATATGGCCTGACAAAAGTAAGAGTCCATACACACAGGGAGCTGATTGAAAGGGGTAGTAGAAGCCCATGGAAAATCCCAAGGGTAAAAATCAGCACCAATCCAAACTACCATCATAAGATTTCTTTGAATGGTAGGTACACCAATGCTGATGGCCCTCCAAGCCCAAGAGATATGAGTTGGGGACGACTATTGCCAGGCAGTAGGAATCGGGTCATATTTGAGGGAACAAAAGATTTGCCAAGGGGATGTGACAGAGGGAATAAGTTCATAACCTCGTTTGACCATAAGAGCTTCATGAATGAGCCTTAATGGGTGAATGCCCAAACCCCCCTCACGAATGGGGGTGCAAACCTTATCCCAACTCAACAAATGAATGCCATTATTGGAATGTGCTGGCCTCCAAAGAAAACTTCTCATCACCTTTTCAAGTTGATCAATGATACTCTCAGGTATCCAACGGTAAGCCAAAGAAAAAATCGTTAAAGATAAAAGAACCAGTTTGATAAGTAAAAAACGACCAGGGAAGGACAACATGGAAGCCTTCCAGCCCGCCAATTTGGACAGAACTTTTGAGGTAAGACAGCCCAAATTGATGGTTTTAATTCGCTTACCGGAGATAGGCACCCCCAGGTAGTTAAAAGGTTCACGAAGCTCAGAAAAACCTAGATAATTCTTGAAAAAGTACCTAGTGGCTGAGTTGACCCGAGGGCCAAAAATAATAGAAGATTTAGCCATATTGAGGCGTTGGCCCGAGAACTCACTGTAGGATTGAATAAGGTTCATGACCTATGTTATCTGAGTGTAGGAGTTTTGAACAAACAACATGGTGTCATCAGCGTAAGCCAACAACACCGTAGATGGTCCGTGAGGGATAGGTCTTATGCCTCGCAGAACTCTCCGATCACGCAAAGCAGCCACATTCCGATTCAGAACTTCAGAATCCAAGATAAATAGATACGGAGACAAAGGGTCTCCCTGTTTAAGACCCCGGGAAGCAGAGAACCAAGAAGTAGGTGATCCATTCAAGAGAATGACGAAGGAAGGTCGTTCAATGCAGGCGCAAATCTAGTGCGTCCAAAGAGGGGAGAAACCGAAACGAACTAAAACCTTGTAAATAAAATCCCATTCTATGCGATTGTATGCCTGAGCTATATCCAACTTGAGAGCTAAAGTGTCTACATTCCAAGATTACGAGTGCATAGAGTGAAGAAGTTCTTGGGCTAACAAAATAGAGTCTGAAATATTCCTGCCCCGTAGAAAAGCCATATGATCAGGAGATATGAGCTTAGGCAAAACCATTTTGAAATGATTAATAAGGATACGGGAGACAATTTTATAGATAACTTGGCAAAGGTTGATCGGATGAAAATGAGATGGGTGGGTCGAGTCAGGACGCTTAGGGATAAGGGTGAGGTAGGCTGCCTTCCAATGTGGAGGCATATAAGCAGTTCGAAAGAAATGAATTAATAACACCCTCTGTGACCTCGGTACCCACCCTAATCCAATTGGCTCGAAAGAATTCAACCGTAAAACCATCCGGGCCAGGAGCCTTATTGGGGGGCATGGAGAAGATGGCCTTTCGAACCTCAGAGGTTGTTACCGGCCGAGTAAGCCAAGCATTATCCTCACGGGTGATAAGATTCGGCAAAGGATCAAGCAATGATTCATGAAAAATGATGGAAGTGGTTGTCCACTTGTCTGTGAAATAGGCAGTAAGGAGACGGTCTAAACCAGGGCGGTCTACAACAAAGGAACCATCGTCGTCCAGGAGCGAGTGAATACGATTCGATTTACGCTGAATTAGCGTGGAGCGGTGAAAAAACCTGGTGTTCCTATCCCCCCCAGACAACCATTGAATGTGAGACTTCTGTCTCCATTTGGTCTCTATCATCGTAGACACATTATGGTAATCCACGGTGAATTGACGAAGGGAAAGCATCTGCTCCTTAGAGAAAGAAGGGTCGGACTCACGGCGTTGGAGGTTCGTAATTTGAGGTTCAAGCCAGACAACCTTACTTTCCAGCCAACCCACTACCTCACGGTTCCAAATCCGGATGTGACGACAGAGGTTAGAAAGACTGTTCTCGAGGACACAAAATGGGTTATTACCCCCGACACCGCTCTAGTGATTCCAAATGAAATCCCCCAAGTTGGATGGGATAACTAGAACTGTTCAAAATGAAAAGGATGATTACCCAGAAAAATATGAGGGGCTAGATTAATCAAGATAGGGCAGTGGTCTGAGGCCAAACGAGCAAGGTGTTCTATCCATGCTTCAGGGAAGAGATCAAACCAACTATGGTTGCTGAAAGCCCAATCAAGCCTCTCTAGAATCTTACGGGACCCCTGCTGGAGATTAGACCAAGTAAATAAAGTTCCGAGAAAGCCCAGATCTAGCAGACCAGCGGAGGTAATGCATTGGCGGAAATCAAAGATGCCCGCGTCCACTCGGAATCCCGAGCCTCCCTATTTATCATCAGAATGCAAGATATAATTAAAGTCTCCCGCCAGCAAGATGGGAATGTCTATCGTAGACAGAGACACAATGGACCCCCATAAATCCCGTCTATCAACCACCTTAGTCGAAGCATAAACCACCGCTAGGATCCAAGGTGAAGAGTCCGGGTGAGAAATAAAACCTACAACTGTTTGCCGGTGGGGGGAAAAGAAAGTAACCAGGCCGCCCATAACCCGCCAAAGGATAAGCATACCTCCCGAGCGGCCCTGAGCCGGCACCACAAAGAAATCCCAATCGGGACCAATACGACGAGCTAACCACTCAGCGTTACAAACAGAAAGCCGGGTTTCCAGCAACAAATAAAGGTCGGATGATCGTGAGAAAGGATGAAACAACAGTGGTTCCAACAAGCCCGTTTTCTGGCTCCCCGACAGTTTCACATGATAATCTTCATGAGAAAAAAAGCCAGAAGAAAGAGAGAGAAAAAAAAGAAGAAGAAAATAAAAAACGCTGGGCAAAACAACGGTTAGGAGGTCATGGGAGCTGACTCCCCAGGAGTTCGATCCTCCTCTTCTTTTCGGCGTTTCACCCCACTATGCATCGGGGCTGTTGGGTGAGCTGGGTCGACTTTGGGCGGTACATCAGGTAGGTCAGCAGATGGCGGATCAAGGGCTTGATGGACTATAGCTACCAAAGCCTCATGGAACCAGGGAAAGAGAGAGCGGTCTTATCTTTACCAGACGACGAGGAACCAGGAGATGACCAAGAGGCGCCGCCGACCGATTATTTATGTGGTTTGGCAGGTGCCTCAATACAAGGGTATGCCTCTGTGGCTGAGAAAATCAAAGGTGGGCCTGAACGGGAAATAGCCGAGTCAAACGGGGCATGGGAAGCATGAGCGACCTCCCCCGGGTTACCTGACAAGGTAGGTAAACCCCTGGTTTTGGAAACCACCCTCGGGTTTCCCCCCACGTCACGTGAACCGGACAAATGAGGCGATACGCTCGAAGAGTGGCACCGGCCAAGAAACTGGAGAGGGGCACCCCCCGCCGGTAGTCCTGTGTCGCCACTATCTTCCTCGTCGCGAGGCCCGTTGGCTGAAAAACCAGGATGGCGGCGCCGCCGGGGAGGAATGATCATCCATCCAAAATCAGCTCCATCAACATGGTCAACGGAAGGAGAAGAGCAATCCAGTAGAGGACTAGAAGCAACTGCTAGGGGGGAGCTGGGCAGTCAGGTGCCGGAGTCGAGCAGGATAGCGCCATATAGCCAATCCTTGCACATTTATGGCAGAAAACGGGAAGGTTTTCATAAAGGAAAGACTACCAAAACGAGAACCCCCCCTCCCCTCAATATGTAATCCAGTAGCTAAACGTTTAGACGTGTCAACCTCCATACATACCCGGGCATATTTGCCCTGTAAAACCGTCGAGGAGCTTCGTAAGACACAAGTGGTGAATTCATCCACGTCAATCAGCCGGCCATGCGCTTTGGCAAAAGAGAGGAGTAAATCTCGGTTCTAGAGAGGAACCGGGAGATCCGGCAAATGGAGCCAAACCAAAGCGTAGGTAATTGACGCGGTGGAGGGACGAAATCCCAAATTCCACCATTCTTGGGCTAGAGCCTGACCGGCCACAACCCAAGGCCCTCCCCATAAAATCTTAACCAGCTTTTCCTCTGAATCAAAGCGAAATAACATGAAATTCGAAGAGAGTTGGAGAAAATTTACCTTTGCCTTGGACTCCCATAGCCGTCCAAGAGAACCGGAAGCGAACGAAAATGAAATCCCCTTTCCCAAAAACTGTCCAACCAAGGAGTATTTTCAAGGTCCAGAGATCTAATCGAGTAGCGGGGTCGGGATTACAAAACGGTCCTCCACTGGTGAGGGTAAGGAAGTAAGGTATTCATCCGAAACCTGCTGCCTATAAGGAGCTGCAAAAAGGGAAGTCCATTGGCCTTGGGACTAGTTTCCCCAAAGAGGAGGGGGAGCACTCTCCCGTGGTAGAGGATCCGAGGGCAAACCCTCGGACTCATCCATAGGGATCCAACGCCGGAGGGACGAATCGGAGTCGATTCATGGAGAAACAAGGGCAGATCCGAAAAAACTATAGAGAAACAAGAGAAAAGGAGCAAAATCAGAGAGAAATCAAGAGGGAAGGAGCAAAACCAGAGAGAACTCGATGAAAACCAGATAAAACCGAGTGTGCAAATTTCGGACCCGAGTATGACACCCCTTGATATGTCCAAAAAGCTCAGTCGAAGTCCCGATTGGGCCGATTCTCTATTTTCTTTTTGTTACTAGTAATCCCCGTGGAATCGAATAAATAAAAAAAAATACAACATAAATTTTTTTAAAAAAAATCATTCTAAAAAAAATAGGGGGAATTAGTAGGAAGTCCATCTTAGGAGATGATTTCGAGCTGCAATCCCTGTGCATGAAAATACCACTCATCTTATATCAAATTTAGAAATTTTTGCGACCCGCCACCCTCGTCATTGCCGACGCCACCAGACCACCACCGGACCTAACCGAACACCCCCCCTCCCATCTAAAGGCCATAGGATGAACCATAGACCTAGAAATCTCAAAAACCTAAACCTAACCCGAACTCGCCCACCACCTCCTTCACCGCTGCTCACAACTGCCTCTGCCTCCTTCACCTCTACTCCGCCTCCTCCAGCGCTTGCGCCTCCGCCCCTGTCGCCTGTGCCTCCGCCTCCGCTATGGCTGATCGAGAGAGGAGAGTAGCTAAGGGTGGTCTCGGGATTAAAAATCCAGGGAAGGGTTTTTCCTAAAGTTGGGTTGGATAGAGGGACTGGAGCTCAAATGAAATGTTTCACTGGGTTTATCCTAATATTGGGTTGGTTAGAGGGGTCTTAGGCTAATAACCCCAAAAAAATACTATAAATCTAAAAGGAAAAAAAAAGCCTTGATTCAATAAATAAAAAAAAGGAAATTATATGGTACCGACTTCGGTACCGTACCACAATTCATAGCGACCATCCGATGGCCCTATGGTGGATCTGAGGCATCCCCCTAGGGTTCATCCTATGGCCCCTAGAATAATGCTCCCACCACTCTGATGCATGAAAAATGAGATGGATGTTGGAGATGAGTTTGGTATGGTACTGAAATTTTCTCATTCGGTACTATAGTGGAACCAAAGGAAAGTGATTAAAAAAAAAGAACATGTTTAGAGAGTGAGAGAGGAAGTTGACCTACTCCAACTCCGGCAACAGTCCACCAGCAGCACCTGTGTCCTCCTCGACCTCCTAAAACAGAAAAAAAAAGGGAGGTAAAAAAAAAGGGAAAATAGAGTAGAGAGAGAAAGAGAGTGGTCGGCGACGCTCGCGAAGGAGAGTCCGACGCGGGAAGGAGAGAGAGATAGAGAAAGATAGAGACATAATCGGAAGGGGGATGTAGAGAGAGAGAGAGAGGTGCGCGGGGAGGGGAGAGAGAGCTTGCGGAGGGAGAGAGAGATGCATTGAGAGAGAATCATGGAGGGGGGTTTGAGAGAGAGAGAGAGAGGGGGGGGGAGAGAATCTGGGTGGGGGTTAGAGAGAGAGAGATGTTTGCTTCCCCCTCTTTCATCCACTATTGATCCCTGCAGTTTGATTAGAGATCTTTGCAGGATGCACACAGTCCTTTAGAAGCCTGGGACATAAGAGATGTTGACCTGCTTTGGACCAATTTTTTTTTGAAGCGGGCAGTATATCTACATGTGGGGTAACAGTTTTGGAAGGGTTTGACACAGGTATAATATTTTCTGTGCTTGGGATGTGTTGTTTCTGATGAGGATGGGTGTTTTAGCCCAACTATGTAGTGCATGTATGTATACATTGCCCTTAGCTATTTAATATACTGGTTGGGGTCTGCCTAACCCCCTCCCCGCTCTAGAATATTATTTTTATCTTTAAAAAAATGGCATGATTTTGGAGAAGTTTTTACTGCCATGCCATGTGAGATGAATTTATGTGAGAAGTGGATGATTATTTTATGCAAGATAGTTATCTATTCCGAGCAAAAAAAAATTAATTTGTATTCCTCGGACTTCAGTGCGGGATTTCTTAGTTTGAGAATTGCACACATATGGTTTAGCCGGATATTTTGGGCATGATAAGACAATTGAGGTCATAGAGAATAAATTTTGCTAACCTAGTCTTTAAAGAAATGTTGCTAAGCTATTGGGTCAATGTCAAACATGTCAACTAGCTAAGTAATGAAATCAAAATACAGGTCTTTATACCCCATTACATGTCCCAGATTGTCCTTGACATAACATTAGCATAGGTTCTATACTTGGTCTCCCTGAACTGTGCAAAAACATGATTCTATCTTTGTTGTGGTAAATTGATTCTCGAAGATAGCTTATTGTATACCATGCTCGAAAACTTCTGATGCTTCAAAGATCACTAAACTTTTCTTCGATGAGTTGTTTTGATTACATGGAGTTTAGAAAACATTGTGTCAGATCGTGATGTCAAGTTCACCAGTTATTTTTCAAAAACCCTTTGACACTTAATGGGAAAAAAGCTAAAGTTTTCAACTGCATATCATTCTCAAACCGATGGATAGACTGAGATATATAGTGAATCAAAGTTTGGGTAATTTGCTGAGTTTGCCTACGATAGTTTAGTCAATAGAACCACATGTATGAGTCCACTTGAGGTTTTGCATGGCCATATCCTAGAAAACTTGTAGATCTCATTCACATGCCACAACATACTAGAATTTATGAGTTTGCATATTCATTTGCACATCGTATTTATAATTTGTATCAGAGGATTAATAAAAAAATCCATGCCAATAATTAAAATACAAAAATTTTACAGATTCAAAAAAACTTTTCAAGGAATTTCAAATAGAAGATTATGTTATGATTAGAGTTCGGCTTGAGTGGTTTCCTTTGGGTACTGTTATAAAATTTTAAGCACGTAATGCCGACCCGTTTAAAATTTCACAACGAATTGGATCAAATGCATATGTCATTGACCTTTCTTATGATTATGGGATTAGCCTGACCTTTAATAATGAGGATTTAATTGCTTATAAAGGTCAAATAATTATTTTTGAAAAATCCTTTCATTGAGTCTTCCTATAATAATGTCATCTACCTGTGTTTGATCCTATGATGCTTACTTTACCCCCACCTCCATCTTTGCCTTTACGAAATAAGTAGATTGACAATATTTTAGACAAGAAAAGTATTTTTACCATGGACGGGGGATACCAGCACTATTTGGTTCGATGGAAGGGTTGTCTAGATTTAGAGGATATACAGATTTTCCATGCCGAGCTATAGCGAAAAGATCCAGATTTATTGGAGTACTACCAGAGCCATCATTGCCTACCCTCGACAGGGTCGAATTTTTCCCTTCTCAAAAAGGTTGATGAGGGCACCGGAGCTTTGTCGCCATTCCAACGAATCTACACGCACCATCAGAAAGGGAAATGAGCTCCTACACTAGCCGTGTGGATGGGTTGATGCACTACTTTTGGAGGCCCAAATAAGCTTAATTTCAGACAGAGTATTAGGACTCATGTTACAACCCATTTGGGTTTGGTTTGCAACTAGTTTGGGTTTCTGTATTGTTAGAGGGCTATAAATACCTCTTTAGAGTCATTAAATGGTTGTGAATTGAAAAGAATATGATATGTTTGGTAGAGTCCTATGAAAGGACGTGAAAGAGGAGTGTGAGACTTCTCCGATGCAAGGCCGAAGTATCAACACTAGCCCTTCCCATTGTTCTTTCTCTGTTGCACCCTCCTCTCTTCTTATTACTGTACCAAAGGCCGAAACCCAACCCCTACGCCCCCCCGCCCCCCCTCAACACACACACACATACTTCCCTTGTCCTGCCACTTGACTCGAAGCCATCAACACCACCACTCGATCTCGCCCCCTTTTTCTCTGTTGCGCTAGAAACCCAATGACCGCCCCACCCAAACCCCTCTCTCACCTCTCGCTACAAACAACAGGTTACCAACACATAACCCCCCATTCCCGCGTTGCATCAACATCATACCTAAGGTTGACACCACTGACAGCATCCCTACCACCATGCCCCACTTCCGCCCCCTACCGACCTAAACCACTACCTCCTCTTCTTGTCCCTATTGTACCAGTAACCAACACCGCCAACAGCCACCTACCGCCCTGATGTAGGCTCCAACAAGATGCACTACAATCTTAAGCCTTTAGGGTTTCTCTTTGGTCAACAAACTAAGATTTAATTATCAATATGACATCATATAACTCAAAAGATAGTAAACATAGGTTATTCACATAGTTCTAAAAATTTATGCATTCAACATAAAATATGGATTAAAATCTAACAAGTTAAGATGCAATAATATCAGAAAAAACGAAATTCAGCATATAGTAATATTATTCGAAGCAATAAATATAAGATTTAAAAGGGTTGTATGCATCAAATTTTAATGGAAAAGATGGCTATGGATGCTTGCTAGGGTTACCGATAGACTAAATTTGATAATAAATGATAACTAGGCATATATTGAGCTTCAACTAGAGATGAAACGGAGATGGACATGACTACGATGTGGAGCATATGCGATGATAATAGGTAGAAAAGATGTGAAAGCAAAGGAAAGATAAAATAAAAAGATGGATAATGTCTGGGGTTTCTGACGTGAGTCGATGCGAGGATGCGTTGATGATCCAGCTCATGGAGCAAGGGGACATCGAGCGAAGTTAGATCCTTCGGAAAAATAAGCCGAGGCCTACGCAAGGCGAAGACTTGGATCTTCTCGAGGCGAATTCGAGGAAGCGGCAAAGGTCAGAGACATACGTCTCTCCTGGAAGCTCTCACAAGGAGGCATGAATTTCAAAAAAATAGGGATCTGATTTTCTTCTATCCTTTCCCCTTTTGTAGAACTAGGGTTTCCCAACGGATGGCTTGGATAAAAAAAAAAACAAAAGGGGGGTGGGGATGTGTTTGGCCAAAAAGGAAAGAAAAAGGGAGAGAAATAAGGGAGATAGAGGGAGAGAAAAGATTGGACGGCAAGCGGGGGTGACTGCCTTAGTTTTTGTGCGGAAAGGAGAAGGGAAAGGGGGGGTTGCACGTGTGTATGATCGGGAAAGAGAGAGAGAGGTGCGATGGGGTAGGAATTAAAGCCCTCCTAAGTTTATCTTAAAAGCCTATTAAAGCTTCTATTGAAGCCCATTACATGCCATGTTATTAATTTGTAAGTATTTGCCATCTAACCATCGGTTTCGAGACTTAATTTTATCCGTCGATACCCCTCAAACACACACAAATATATTTTATTAATATAATACAGAAAACTCACCCAAAAAGGTCCGGATTTAATCCGAAAAACCCTCAGATAAGATCATGGACATCCCCCATGATTTGGGCAAGAACACGACTAATATAAAATACAGAAAATAGGCCAAAAATATAAAAGTTAGACCAGAAATTGAAATAAACGACTAAAAGTCCTCATATGGATAATGTCCTCTATGCATAAATAAAAATGACAAAAATAAAAATCTTTGGCATCGAATTAAAGATGTGGTGATGATCTGATAGAGCGAATCATGCTGCATCAACTCCCCCGGTATAAAAAGAACTCGACTCTTTTGAGTGATCATCCAACTATTGTATGAGGTCTGGTTGGTGTGCTTACAACTATCGCTCCTCCACCCAGGTACAGTCTGAAAGTGGCCTTCATCTGAAAAAGAAATTTGTAGCACTGTAGGCATGTCTAGTCAGTCTCTATATAAAGGGATCAACTCTGAGATATTGAAGAACGGTGATCAATGTCGGCATGTTCTCTGGCAAGTCCAGCAGGTAAGCATTGGGTCTCAATGCTCGAAGAACACGAAAGGGCCCAAACTTCCTCAGGCTCAGCTTCCCATAAGAACCTATGGGTAACCATTCTCTGCGAAAGTAGGCAAAGACCTAGTCCTCTGGTTAAAAGGTGCTCTCTTGCCTGTGTAGATCTGCACTTGTCTTATACCTGGTATTGTTTTTCCTTAGTTTCTCAAGCGATTCTTGTTGTACGGTCTTGATATGATCAAGGAATTCATCGGTATCAGTACTTGCAGGACCTGTAGGAGGTAAGGCAGTTTTATCCAGAAAATGGGGAATAACATAGCCATAGACAATTTTAAAGATGAGTTTTACATACTGAGCAATTAATTGAACTATTATATACGAATTCAGCTTGTGATAAAACTACATCCCATTATTTTGGTCTTTCGCCAGCTACACATCGAAGCATATCCCCAAGGCTACGATTGACAACTTCCATTTGTCTATCAGTTTTAGGGTGATACGCGCTACTGTATTGAAGTTTAGTTCCTAGCTTTGACCAAAGAGTATGCCAAAAATGGCTTAAAAATTTAGTGACCCTATTAAATGTGAATGACCGTAAAATACCATACAGACGAATAACTTCTCTAAAGAATAACACAGCTATATGAGATTCATCAAAAATTTTCCTACTTGGTATGAAATGTGTCATTTTAGAAAATCAGTCAATAACCACAAATATTGAATCTACATGCCGAATTATTCAAGATAGACCCATAATGAAATCCATGGTGATATCTTCCCAAGGATGAGCAGGGATCGATAGACGAATGTAAGAACATGTGTTCTGCTTTTTGCCTTTGAATATTTGACAGGTTCGATAGCGTTATACAAACTTGACGAATTCTTTTCTTAAGTGTGACCAAAAGTAGCGCCTCTCTACCGGCTTAATAGTTTTGGTTTTGCCAAAGTAACCTTCTAAGTTACTTCCGTGCAAGACGTGGATTAACGTGACTCTAAATGACTCATCAGAGGTTCCCTCAGAGGTGATCTCTTTATGGGTGTTTTGGACAAGACTTTCGCGAAGGGAACACTCAGGGACATACAGATGGGTATCACGAAATAAGAATCCATTTTAGATGATGTAGGATACCGTGGGATTAGTACCCGTTTCTTAATAGGATCCCTAGATAGGACCAAAGTACGGATTAGTCACGTCTATCACTTTTGGAGCATCAAAAGAAACAACGACGGGCTGAAAAGTAATTAACATGCATCATGCCTCGTCGATTCATAGTATTTACAGCTTTATTCAAAACTCCAACCTTTTATCAAAGGTTGAATATATACTCGTGCAAGAAATTAGACCACTTAGTTTGGCATTGGTTCAAGTTATGCTGAGACTTCAGATAATGAAGTGCCTCGTGCTAAGAATTAAGTACAAATTCTTATTGGATCAGGTAATACCTCTAGTGTTTGAGAGCTTGAACAACTGAATAAAAATTAATGTCGTATGTTGAATAATTTAAATATGCGGTGTTCAACTTCTCACTGAAGAATGCAATGGAATGTCCCTTTTGACTAAGGACTGCTTCTATCCCGATGTAAGAGGCGTCATAATCAATCTCAAATACTTTATCAAAATTTGGGAGTGCCAAAATTGGAGCAATCATCATTTTGGTCTTAATGAGATCAAAACTTGCTTAAACTTCACAGGTCCAAAGAAAACCACCCTTCTTCATACAGTTGGTGAGAGGTGTAATGACAGAACTAAAGTTCTTGATAAATCTGTGATAAAATGATGCTAGACCATAGAACTGTCACCAGGGGTGGAGCCAGAATTTTCTCGTAGGGGGGGGGGGGGCAAAGATGTAGTATAAACCGAGAGCTGAGAGGGAAGGCCTAAGGGGGTATCAGCTAATAAATCGAAGCTATTCATCAAGATCGGATAATTGACTCTGATTTGTGATTTCGTGAAGCCACGACGAGCGGTGGCGGGGGCTACGCAGTCCCCATCAGAGGCTCTGCAATCTCGAAAGCATGTTGTTGTTGGTGACTGAAAGAGGACATAATGGAAAAGTATAGTATGATAGCAAGTGTAATCCCCATTATGCCCTCTCTTTTGGATGACGTGGTTGACCACAATTGGGCCGTAAGCAAGTGCAGTAAAGTAATGGGGCAGCAAAAATGCTCTCACCTAAAAGAGCAACTTCATCCATTTGACAGTCCTGATTGCACAATGATCCCTCTCAACGGACTGGACTCTCACACGAGGACACCCAGTGTGAAGGCTAGTAAAGATCGACCATTATTTTCTTTAAATAAATGGATATACCTAGACACACCAATAGACTACTTTTTTTTTTGCAATCAGAATAGACTACTTAGTTTATAGATAATGGGATAACTGGCTACTAGGTGAGGCATCAATGGGATAAGAACAATACTTAGCTCCAACTGGTGTTGGAGCAACGGGCTCCAACAACTAATATGACAATCAATAATTAGACCATACCCACTTAAAACATGTAGGGTCTACTACTCCATAGGCTATTATGTGGAACCCACATTACCACTTTAGTCTAAGGTATTTTTTAAGGTTAAATTATACTTTGCCCCCTTGAAGTTTCACTCAAAGACACTTAACCCCCATGTAGTTTATTTTGTTCCAAATCGCTCCCTAAAGTTTGAAATGTTAGCACAATACCCCTTTTGTCAACTACTTAATTACCTCATTTAGTAATTTTTATTTGACTTAAAGGGGGCAAAATGTAGTTTTCTAACTATTGGGGGGTTAAGTGTTTTTGTTCTAAACTTCAAGAGGGGGGGGGGGGGGGGGGGGGGGGGGGCAAAGTGTAATTAGGAGGGGCAACAAAAAGTTGTACCTTATCTTTTGGCCCAAAAGAGGTAGGGGTTTCCTTAAGATCCAAAAATCCAGGGCGGGCACTTGCCCCCATGGTCCCTATGTGGCTCCGCCCATGACTGTCATATATCACTAATGTTCTTTGGGATGAGCCATGACTTGATGGCTTTGACCTTCTCTGGAACGACGTGTATCCCTTTTGAGCACACAATGTAGTCTAGAAAAGTCAAGTTGTCTGTCAGAAAGGTGCACTTCTTCATATTGATGTACAACTTATCTTTTCTTAGTATTTTCAAGACTTCTCGCAAGTGCTTGACATACTCTTCGGGTGTCATACTATAGATAAGGATGTCATCAAAGGATATGATAATGAACTTCCCGATGAATGGTCTGAGCATCTGATTCATGAACCTCATAAAAATATTCGATGCGTTTGACAGACCAAATGGCATGACTAACCATTCGTACAGCCCTTCCCAAGGTTTTAAATACAATCTTCCATTCATCTATGGGTGGTACGCAAATCTGATGATACTCGCTATAAAGATTAATCTTCGAAAATGTTCTTGCACCATTAAGCATATCAAGCATATCGTCGAATCGGGGAATTGGAAATCTTTACTTGATCGTTATTCGATTGATGGCATAACAATTTATGCACATTCTCTATGTCCTATCCTTCTTAGGAGTAAGAAGTGCAGGTACTGCATATAGACTCATGCTTTATTGGATTAGTCCCTTTTGCAGTAACTCAGTGACCTATCGACGCAACTCCTCATATTCAGATAAACTCATTCGATAGTGAGGGAAGTAAGGTAGCACCGCTCCCTGGACCAAATTAATATAATATTGGATATCCCAAAGAGGTGAAAATCCTTCAGGTAGTTCCTCTAGAATGAGATCATTGAAGTCTTTAAGTAGGACTTGAATCTTATGAGGAATGCTAGGGCTCTCTATTGTCTCCTTTGCTACGAAGAATACAATGGAGCAAGATTCTCTGAGCTCGTCCTCAAAGCAAGCTTGTATTAGCAACACTAGCAGGGCCTTTGGTTTCTCTTTCGACACTTTTCGGGATAACATGTAGGGGTGTCGGCTTACGAGCCAGTGGCTCCCTTTGATGTACTAGGGTGATGTTATAATCATTCTTGCAGAAGGAGTATGTGTTCTTTTCTCCATCATATTTCGTACTCCTATCGTATTACCACGGGCGGCCCAACAGAATGTAACAAATGCCTAAGAGCGCTACGTCACACCAAATGAATTCCTTATACATTTTGTTAATGGTGTACTCAACTAGGCATTGCTCTTTAATGGTGACATCGAACCCCTTTTTAAACCAAGATGAATTATATGGCTTGACAAGCTTCTTCGTCTTGAGCCCTAATTTGTCAATCATGATCTGAGCGACTAAATTCTAGGTACTACCACTGTCTATGACGAGGATACAATGTCTCCGTCGAGACGTACAAGTTGTGTGGAAGATGTGCTTTATAAGCCATCGACCTGGTTCAAGGGCCTTAGGTATTGACAAAACACGGTGTATAACTAGTTCATGAGTTGCTTCGTTAGCTTTAGTGATAACCTCACGTGCTTTATCATACTCCTGACAATCACCATCATCTCTGGAATCATCATCATGCTCTTCTTTAGCCACGTTATTTAGGGTTTCCTTAGTTGGCCCTTCACTTTCTGTCAGATGAGTCTGAGGCCTTCTTTTCGGGCATTGGGCAATAAGATGTCCTACCTCTTCACACTCGAAGTATTTATAAGTTGCTCCGGGGTGGTCGACTCTCTGTTGCACCTTACTCACAACTTGGTTATTCAATCCGTCCTGGGGGCTTATTGATTTTTGTCGGATTTGTAGTTGTGGTTGGAATAGGAGGTGTGACTTTAGTAGGGGTTGCTCCTCTTTCAGCTGAAGGGGCACCTAGAGGTACTATAAGGGCAACTTCTCTCCTAAAGACTCGTAATTGAATTCTCTCGACCTTGAGAGCTTGCCTAGATGCTTCCATCATAATAAGGATGGTCTACATTGCCAGCACATCCTTGATTTGATAGCGTAATCTTGAGATATAACGTGCAACCTTTTATTTATCATCTTTAGGGATGGCATTCTGAATAGTCAGGATGTCAAACTCTTCCGTATACTCCTATACGGTTATATTACCTTGTTTCAGACTAAGCAATCCCTTTCCTGAGATGACTCGCTTGCAATTCTTGCCACAATACCAAAGCGGCTCCTTTTAATTTAGTTACTATGAGTTTGACTTTTTGATCATTAGGGAGATCTTTCTATTCAAAAAAAGTGATCGTTGTTTTCTATCCAGTCGAGGAAGGCGTCAGTATCATGGCTTCCCCTGAAGTCATCGATGTCAACTCGGACTCCATAACCTTGGGATCTTTCGAGGGCACGCATGAGTGCTCTTCTATGCCATGTTACTCATACGAATGTCGCTCTCTAGGGTTTCTGGGATGACCGAATTGAATATATTCTCGTTCGTAGTCTATATCGGATTTATCCAACTCAACTTCAGATGGGTGAATCGAAAATAGTCAGCTTGATTTTGTTATGGGGGTTGGTATCAGTTCTGATTCTGAGATAGAGCTTAGTTTTGGTTCTGAGGTAGGACTTGATTTTGGTTCTGAGGTGGGGCACGATTCAGATTTTGATTCTGGTCCTGGTTTTGATTCGATTCTTCAACCCTATGAACCTTGGTATTTGGATTGGCTTCTGCTCTTCTTGGGTCCTATTCAACTTGTTGGGTTTGAGGGTTGACGCCTCTGTCTTATAGAAGTAGTCCGGCCTAGTCGATCCGTGATCTCTTGCAACAAGATTACATATTGATCCAATGTATTTTGGGTTGCTTCTTGCCATGCACCATGAGGTTGTGGGCCTCTAGGAAAACGTCCTCGGTTCCGAGCATCCCGGTGCAGATGAGTACAATCGGCCATTGATCCTTATTTAGTGGTATATGTTGATTTTCTTATATGTAGGGACCTAAAGGATATATCTAGAGTGTGTCCTAGGATGCCTATATGTTATATGATTAAGGTATAAGACTACGTGTGCACTTATGATGATGCAAGGATAACAATATGTTAACTAAAAAAATATGGGCTATCCTTATTATACCAAGCGATATGGACAACACTCAAAATGATTCACACGTGCATGCTAATGACTTAGACACGACAATCAAGAATGCAATACGCCTAACACACAAAATCAGCAAACTAGAAAGGAAATGATTACTGATTTTTAATGCTCAAAAGATTCCCGAACAGGTTCTTTCAAGTTGTAATACCACCTTGATGTAGGCTCCAACAATGTGCACTACAATCTTAAGCCTTAAGGGTTTCTCTTTGGTCAACAAACTAAGATTTAATATCAATATGGCACTGTATAACTCAAAAGATCACAAATATATGCTATTTCACGTAGTTTTAAAGATCTATGCATCAACATAAAAGCATGGATTAAAATCTTACAAGTTAAGATGCAATAATATCATGAAAAACATAATTCAGTATATAATAATATTATTCACAACAATAGATATAAGATTTAAAAGGATTGCATGCATCAGATTTTAATAAAAACGATGGCTATGAATGTTAGCTAGGGTCATCGATAAACTAACTATGACAAATATGATAACTAGGCATATATTAGGCTTCAACTAGAGATGAAACAGAGATGGACACGGTTGCGATGCGGAGTGTAGGCGATAAAAATAGATGAAAAAGATACGAAAGCGAAGGAAATATAAAACAAAAAGATACATAATACCTGGGGTTTCTGCCGTAGGTTGACGCAAGGATGTGTCGATGATCCCACTCATGGAGCAAGGTCGGATATCGAGCAAAGACGGATCAATTGAAAAAAAATAAGCCGAGGCCTACGCAAGACAAAGTCGCAGATCTTCTCGAGACAAAGTCGAGAAAAGTAGCAGAGGTCGGGAACACCCGTCTCTTTCAGAAGCTCTCACACAGAGGTACAAATTTCAACAAATAAGGGATCTGATTTTCTTTTATCTTTTCCCCTTTTGTAGAACTAGGGTTTCCCAATGGATGACTTGGATAAAAAAAACAAAAGAGGGATGATGGGGATATGTTTGGTCAAGAAGGGAAAAAAAAGGGAGAGAAAAAAGGGAGATAGAGATAGAGAAACAAGGGGACGACACAAGGGGGGCAGCTGCCTCTGTTTCCATATGAAAAAGAGATGGGAAATGGGGGGGTCGCGCAAGGGTAAGATCGAGAGAGAGAGAGAGAGAGAGAGAGAGAGAGAGAGAGAGAGAGAGGGAGGTGTGATGGTGTAGGAATTAAAGCCCTCTTGGACTTGTCTAAAAGCCAATTAAAGCTCCTTTTGAAGCACATTACGTGCTATGTCCTTAATTTTTAAGTTATTTGTCATCTAATCGTTGATTTCGAGATTTAATCTCGTTCATCGGCACCCCGTAAACACACACGCATATATTTTATTAATATAATATAGAAAAATCACCAAAAAAGGTCCGAATTCAATATGAAAAACCCTCAGATGAGATCATGGACATCCTCCATGATTTGGGCAAGAACACAACTAATATAAAATGCAAAAAATAGGTCAAAAACATAAAAATTAGACCAAAAACTGAAATAAACGACTAAAAGTCCTCATATCGATAACGTTTTCCATGCATAAATAAAAACAATAGAAATAAAAGTCTCCACATCGAACTGAAGATACGGTGATGATATGATAGAGCGGATCATGATGCATCATGCTCCCAATCTGCACCTTGCCTTTGCCCTTGTTTCGGTTGATGTCGCCTGAACCTACAAGTCGTGGCTTAACCTCGCCACGGTCCCGCTCAACATCATCAATAATTGGCAATCACGATCGGCCACCCCAAACTGCCGATCATAGACTTCTTAAGCTTCAATTATGTTCTTCGTTTGCATCCGCAAACTACAAAATCCAACAAAGAAACATCAGTTGGATCTTTCCTTTACAAAACAAAACTAGCTAGTTTGCTAATTTTATTGAAGCAAATGTAATTGTTGACTTAGGGTTATATGTCCACATTATTTAACCTATCACTGAAATCTTATTTGAAACCTGAAACTTATTTCTTCAAATCCTTTTAAGAAATTTAAATTATTTTATTAAGGGTAAAGTATATGCTAGCCATCGAAAATCTTTTGACTTCCGTCGATAAATTATTTGCATAATTTAACTTGGTTGGAAATACGTGCAAACAATCAGGCTCCTAATTATAAATTATATGCTATTAGAATATTCGTCGTAATTGAAGTTTGCATCAGTGAAAACTTGTATTAGCAATTATTGAGCATTAGATTTGATCAGGTGTTTTAGCTGCACTTGCATGTATATCTTGCATCACGAGCGCTTTTATTTCTTGGTTTTCTCTGGTATATCTTTGTACCTCTTGACAGGGTTTAATATCTACTATGTGTTTAGTATGTATTATAAGAGGAAAAACATCGAGTGGGGGTAGCAGGGTTCCAACAAACGGTGAACCACCGTTTGGTTGTAATCTTTTTATAAGTGATAATCCAAATCCCTGGCTATTGATATTTCTATCGTTCGTTCTATTGTGTGGGTGCATCATATTCTCTGTGTCTGGTGCGTGATCTCCGTAGAACTCTAATCTTCGATCTATAGCACGACACTTTTGGAAAGACTCGACACATTGGATCTAGATTGCTAGACCTTTGTTTTTCCAACATTATTTTTTTGTACATGATATAAAGAGATTATTATTTCAATATGTTTTATTCATCAAAACTGTAGTAAAATTTCATATAACTTATTTGTAGATAACAATATTCTAAACTTACGTAGGTTTTTAATCAGAGCGGAAGTAACAGATTACAAGGTAACTGTACCAATGATTTCTTTTTACAAATATATACAAATATTAATTTCTTGTGAAACTTAAGATATTATGAATCTTTCAATGAAGACAAACACCGTTTATCACGTCAATATGATCATAAATAAGAAACAAAAGTCAAACATCTAATTATGCTCCATTATATTTTATATGAATAAGTTGATCCCATAAGAAAATGAAACAATGAGCTCATCTATAATAGTTATCTGTTTCAGGTCAGAACAACCAACCAACAAAGTGTAAATCATCAAATTAAGTTGTTTGTCAATCCAAGATTGAATGAAATTTTTTTTATAAAATTCGTTGTATAATTTTGTGAAAGATGTACATTCATATTTTTGCATGGATTATATCTGAACATGCAGTTATATTTTGACATGTAATATATCCGTAGCAATACCATGTCCAATATAATCTTGGTGATAATTATCTCTGATGTTACAAATATACATATTGTACAAATACTAGTGCATGCCCATGCCTGTTGGCACTGCAGCGGGCCGCCTTCGGCAGTAACACATCTATCGGCACTACAGCGGGCTGTCTTCGACGGTAACACACCTAAACGCCTTCGGCAATAAAACACTTTCGATGACAATACCGTCATTCATAGGGATACCCATATCATCGCCCGTGCTGATTGACATGAAGCGGACGCCTTTGACGCGACCAACTCCCCCTATAATTGATCAATCACAGCTGTCTCTATTCGAACGGATTCCTTAAGATCGATCCGATGGTTTGGGATGATCAAAATTTCAACAGGTGGGTTTATAGTCGTTGATACAAACAACGATCATGGGATGAACGGTTAGGTTTAGTGCAGTTTAAATGGGCCAGGATTTTAGAGGTTTAGTGCAGTTTAAATGGGTCGGGAGTTGAAACCAAGGGTAGGGAGTTGGTTGACGGGGAAATAGAGATCATGCATTGATTTTTGAACGAATGGTTAGATCTATTCGATTCATTTTTATCCAGTCAACTTCCGTTTTGTCTAGTCAACACAAAACCGACGTGCCATGTTATATAGAAATTGAACAATCAATAATTGTTTCATGCCTTTGCAATCAATAATTGTTAATTTACTTAGAAAAAAATTCAATAAATTTTTTTACATGAGGGGTTATTTGCTGTGGTCCCTAGCTAAAAGTATGGATTGTGTAAAGGACAAGAAATATGTGTCGTTGTTGTACAGTCTCTGGCTTAAAGTAGCCAACACGTGGGATCCTTTGACCCAGTTATCCATTATATTTCGTCTTATTAGGTGTGGTCCCCCTATAACATGTGTTATTAATATAAATATTAATGACAAAAGTACCCCTAAACTGTATATATCAGAGACAGCTTATAGGAAATAACATAATTTTGTCACAATTTGAAAGCGACATATTATACAGACACGTGTCTTTTTTTTTAGAATTTTTTAAACTGCTGTGAATTATTATGTATATATATGTGTAGTAATCTTAATAGTCATTTATTAGGGATCATTTGACCTATTTATTGACTCCCAATAGGTGGGTACCACTTGCTGAGAGATTTTAGTTACTCTAATATATTTTCAAAAGCTAATGTGGCGCTGGAAGCTCCTAACCTTTGTAGGTAGCTAGGCTGGATCTGGGGGCTCCCAATAAGTGATCTTCATCTGTTTTTTTTATCATTTTGTTCTTTTTTATTTGCACATCAGTCCATAGTGGATTATTTGCACCCTTATTTTTACCGTTTTGCCTTCATTTAGGGGCTCCTTGTCGGGAGATGGTTGGAGACCACCCATTCCTCCACCCTTTTCTATCCTAGGAAATCGTATTTGGATTTTTTAACCTTTGGATAGGTTTGGAGATGCTCTAATACCCCTAGACGAAAATTATTTCTCATTCCCCCAATGATTATTTTTATATGTGTGTGTATTTATCAAGATGTTGCAACCATGTTTTTCATTTGCAGCACTTTGTAATTGAAAAATTCAAAAAGTAATATTTATTATTTAAATAGTAAATTTTTAAAATTACTTAATAAATAATAAATTAAAAGTTTTTTTTAATTTTTTTATTATCTAATAATATATTTAAAATAGTAACATTTACTATTGATGTATTAAAAAAATAAAGAACATAATGAGCTATTATGATCATTTAATATGAATCTCAATTGATTATAGTTATAAAAAATAATGTTATTTTTTTATTAAACTTAATGTATGTTCATTATATTAGATATTTACTTTTGATATATTGAACTTATATATGAACATGTTGGTTACACAAAATAATAATAATTATATCGAACAATAACTTTTATATTTGGATAGTAACTTTTGAATTTAAATAATCAATTAAACGATTAGATTTTATATATATATATAAATTATTGATCAAACATCATTATTAAAGTATATTAAAAATTAAAAAAGTTAAAATAATGATTTATTTTATAGAATTATATTATAAAGCTAAACAATAATTTTTTACCTTTGAATAATATCTTTAATAATTTTTTATAGATTTTATTATGGGAGCATTATATATGATATTTATTGATTAATGTGTATCGTAATAAATTACTAAGAACCAAAATTATACATAAATAATAATAATTTATTAATATCAGGTCTTATAAAACAATTAGTATCTTTTATAAAATAAATAATAACTTTTTATGTATAGTGTATACTAATTATTGATTATCAAATATACATGTTATATATAATTAAGAATAATATGTTATAATATAATAGTTTAATTTTAATTAAAAAAATAATATAAATATATTGATAAAGTGGTCCTACACTGTACTCTTCTTGTCAACACAATTATTAGTACTTGTCATCAAAAAAATCATGTTAGTGTTTAAATAAATACACACAATATCGATGTGATGAAAAATAACTTTCTAAAAATAAATAGTAACTTATAGGTCTATTATATTTTCTTTATAAATTTAGTTTAAAGAGATATAAAACAAATAGAGGTTAATGGTTTTGCAATGATACAACTACTAATTTGAATAATAAAATTTTTATTGAATAATAAAATTTAATTTTTTTTTGTTTTATCTTGTACTGATTGATCATTTTTGTCAAAGTAGATAAAAATGACAGATATTTTATAAAAAAAGTTATACTTTGTGCAATCCAAAAATTACTATTTATTTAAATATTAATTCATAGTAGATTTTATAAGTTTAATATAAGAATATCAGATATTTTTATAAAAAAGTTACTCTGTATTCAATCTAAAAGTTACTATTAATCTGAATGTTGATTCATAGTATATTTCACAAGTTAAATATAAGAATATTAGATATTTTTATAAAAAAAAGTTATATTTCATTCAATCTAAAAGTTGTTCATATGAATGTTGATTTATAATATATTTCATAAGAAAATTAACTGTGATTCATTTATATGTATATCGAATGTGAATTTATTTAATAGAAGTAGCAGTTGATTTTTATATTTAGTTTTAAAAAATTTAAAATTAGGATTTTATAGATTTTTAATTTATGCAATAATTAGTTAAAAAAAAACTAGTCTACTGTTTTATAATAAAAATTTTATTATTTTTTAACGCATATATATATGAGTACTATTATTTATATTACAAATTTAAAAAAAAAAAATTTAGAAAATGGGTATCTTTAATTTGATCAGTTCTGGCCTATATTTTATTGGAGTTTTGTTAAATTCTTCAGGTTATGTTGTATGATTTCAAAATCAAAATTCAAATCATACTCTAGATGAGAGGGATTTGATTAAAATTGAGTGTTTTAAGAGAAAATTACAATGAATTTTCGAACATCGGTTTTAATAGTGGATAGTGATAGTTAGTTATAAATTATAGTAACAGTTAGGGGCACATAGATAAATTTATCAGTGTTTGAAATCGACGGTGACAATTTGACAATAAATATTGATTTTAATGAATGATACGCTAAATATCTGCGATATTATCTCACGTACGGTTTGTTCAGAGCCGGGAGGGTAAGTCGGTATTTTGTTATGATTTAACAACTGATTTTATAATATTTTTTATCGATATTTTTAGACTTTTAACTGGGATTACAAACTAAATAACTATTTTGGTTTTAACTATCTTGCATATTTTGGCCACTGTTACAGCTAGGGTGGCAATCGGGTCGGGTCGTGTCGTGTTCGTGTCGTGTCTAGTCGTGTTCGTGTCCAAAAACCCCAGACCCGGACCCGACCCGTTTAACTAATCGTGTCTAGATCCTAAACCCGTACCCGACCCGCCAATAAACGGGTAGACCCGATAAGACCCGGTAAGACCCGTTTATCGGTACACGGTGGTATGGTACGCGGGATGAGTGCGCCCATGGGCCATGGCTCTTGAATTGCAGTGCGCCCCGCGGTGGTATGGTACGCGGGATGTGCTGAAAATTTTCCAGCGGTGGTGATGGGGGGTTCCGTGGGGTTTCGGGTGTTGGAGGGAGTCAAAGGGTGATCTGACCGCTTCAAACAATCCACCGCCTCCGATTGGTCCGGCGCGTTTCACGTGTGAAAACACGTCAACGTTTGACTGGACCCCATCTCCTGGCCTGATCTGGTGAGGAGTGAGGATGGTTCGTGCCAGGAAGTTGGAGTTCATCAACCCATCCGTGCTCGACATGGACCCGGAGAGGAGCATCGATGCAGCCGACCCGACTCGACACGACCCGTCGGATTGCGGGTAGACTCGACCCGACCCGACTCGACACGACCCGTTGAATACTAAACGGGTCTTCCCGGGTCTACCGTGTCCAGACCCTAAACCCGGACCCGACCCGTTTATTAAACGGGTCTATCGTGTCGACCCGTTTACAACCCGAACCCGTTTAACCCTGACCCAGACCCGCTAACTTCGTGTCGGGTCGTGTCGGGTCTGCCGTGTCGGGTCCAAAATTGCCAGCCCTAGTTACAGCTCTACAAGCCGAAAGGTCAACAGAACCCGATAATCAAAAACTTCGTGCGGCTCACAGACGAAGCTCTTCCATTCCGACCAGCCGCTTTCTGATTCCCCGTCCCCCCCCGCATCGAACCAGAGGGGAGCTCTCCACCGCGCCTAGGGTTTTCGACGGACTAACTGATCGGAGGAATCAAAAGCCATCGGTATGGATCTCTCCTCCCTCTTCAGTTGATCTCCTTTTCCCGTTCTCCGATCCGCAAACGAACTTCATTTCGTTATTACGATTCTTCTTTGTTTACTTGATTCCTGTTGTTCTTCTTGTTCTTGAAACAAAATTGTTCTTTTTTTTTTAATTTTTTAATTTTTTTTTGTATCTCGAGTTCTTCATCTTGTGTGGTATATTCTGTTCTGGATATTTTTTTTGCAAATTTTCTGTTCTGGATCTGGGTTACGAGTTGTGTGTTTTGTTCTACATCTAGGTTTATGTGTGCTAATTTATGGGGGAAAAGTTTATTAGTGCAAAATAGGCGAGAAATGAGTATGTTGAAGATTAGCTTGAAATATTTTGGCTTTATTTGTAGATATCTGAGACGAAAGTGAAATATCAAGCCATCTGGAAACGATGGCTGGGCATAGAGACAGCTATGGTAAACGGTCCTACTCCCAGGCAGACTACGCCGACAATGGCGGAAGCAAGAGAAGAACCCCCGGCGATGAGAGGGAAGCTTCTGACGCAGGGACGGAAGACACCGTCTACCGATACTTGTGCCCAGGAAGGAAGATAGGGAGCATCATCGGGAGGGGCGGTGAGATCGTGAAGCAGCTCAGAGCCGACACTCAAGCCAGGATTAGGATTGGCGAGAGCGTACCGGGTTGCGAGGAGCGGGTCATAACGATCTATAGCGCAAGCAGAGAAACTAACACCTTTGAAGATACCGGAGATCATGTGTGTCCGGCACAGGATGCTCTCTTCAGGGTGCACGAGAGGCTTGTCACCGAGGAGCCACAGGAGGATGATGGCACATATGCAGAAGCCCCTCAAGTTACTGTCCGTCTTCTTGTACCGTCCGATCAGATTGGATGTATTATCGGTAAAGGTGGACAGATTATTCAAGGCATCCGTAGCGACACCGGTGCTCAAATTCGCATCATGAAGAACGAGCATCTACCCGCCTGCGCCATCGGTAGTGATGAGCTTCTCCAGGTATTATTGCTCATATATTTGTAATTTAGTAGTTTTGTATTGAAATCTCACTTTTGTGTTTATTGGAATGAGAATTGGATTTTTTTCTGTTATTTTACCCCTTTCTATTTTCCCTACCATTTGTGACAGATGTAGCATTTGAATCATTGAATGTTCTATAATATTTGATGTTGCATTTCACATTTCCTGATGTCGGTGCCATTGGCATTATTGTGCTTTATCATTGCATCCTTGTGGGATGTTATAATACATTCTTTCTACATGCATGAATCTACTTCTATTTTACATACTCGATCTGATTCCTATTGGTACTCTCCTGTTATGTCTATCGATCGGTGCTCTTATTTGAACTCGGATTTGTTGGATCAGATTACTGGGGAGGCCCCGGTCGTAAGGAAGGCTCTTCTACAAGTTTCTTCTCGCCTCCATGATAATCCATCTCGATCGCAGCACCTGCTTACTTCCAACGTGTCAAACGCATACCCACCGGCTAGTCAGTATGGTGGTCCAAATGCTGGTGCACCTGTCATGAGTGTGGGTTC
Source organism: Chamaelirium japonicum (assembly GCA_947650365.1). Classification (NCBI taxonomy): domain Eukaryota; kingdom Viridiplantae; phylum Streptophyta; class Magnoliopsida; order Liliales; family Melanthiaceae; genus Chamaelirium; species Chamaelirium japonicum. The sequence goes on from OX393558.1 coordinate 18,647,063, forward strand.
ACTGATTGGTTCTTATGGAGGTTACAAGGGTGAAGCAGCAGGGGATTGGTCATCTTTTTACCCAGCTCCAAGAGATGAAAGTTCGGTAAGGGAGTTTGGGTTGCGCCTGCTCTGTCCTGCGGCTTACATTGGAGGAGTGATCGGAAAGGGAGGTGTTATTATAAAACAGATCAGGCAGGAGTCCGGAGCATTTATCAAAGTCGACAGTTCATCTGCCGAAGACGACTGCATTATCTCAATTTCCGCCAAAGAGGTGAGCACTTTCCTTTTCTGGATACCAACTTTCTTTGTATGTAAGAATGTTCTATTCAATTATCAAGAAAGGGGAAAAAGGAATTAATATTCACTTCTCACATATTTTCTCCTTTCAGTTATTTGAGGACCCCATCTCTCCGACAATTGATGCTGCGGTGCGCTTGCAACCCAGATGTAGTGAGAAAATTGATAGTGAATCAGGCGAGCCTTCATTCACTACCCGCCTACTTGTACCGACGTCACGCATTGGTTGTCTTATCGGTAAAGGTGGAAGCATCATATCTGAGATGAGGAGAGCCACACGAGCAAATATCCGCATACTATCGAAGGATGACCTTCCCAAAGTCGCTTCTGAAGATGATGAGATGGTCCAGGTGAATACGCATTACACATTTATCATGGAAAAAACTTTTCTTCAATCAACGAATTGCTAAGCCTTCTTCGATGAGCTGCAGTATTGTGCATTCATTGGTTTTAATGTTTCCAGATCAGTGGAGAGATAGATGTAGCCAGAGATGCTCTTATTCAAGTAACAACGCGACTGAAGGCAAATCTTTTTGAAAGGGAGAGTGCCTTGTCTTCATTCCCATCCACTGTTCCCTACTATCCTATGCAGAGTGATGCTTCAGATGGGTCAAAGTATGGGGGCAGAGATAGTAAGGCACGTGGCCGGGATTATTCTTCTTATTCTGGTACATATGGTGCGGCAGGTGATGCGCCACACTCTGAAAGCTATGGTGTTTCCCAGGTAGGGGTTACTGTACATTAATGCTTGAAATAATTGGAACTTCAACTTCAATTTACTGGTATTAAGTTCTTTTTCTTAATTGCCATAGGATACTGGTTGGGTTGGCTCATTGACTAACTTTTATATTTTTCTTTTGTTTATTTTGTGCATTGGTTCTCTAGGGTGGTGGCAGTGGTTACGGCACATATGGTGGCTACTCCGGTCGTTCTGGCAGCACTGGGTAAGGGCCTCGTGTTCTGCTCTCTGCCCTTGGTTGTATTTTACCCTTGGTTATTCTTTTCCATGGTAGCTTCTAATTTTATATGGCCAACCTCTCCCACGGATTGTGGTACCCATTAGTTGGTCATTTTGGGGTCACACTCATTCGCAACCCTGTGAAGTGTGGAAGGTGTTCCGTTATGTTTGTTGCTTACTGTTGACATCTTTAGCGGATTTTGTATGTTATTGTTCAAGATTTTTGTCAGCTTTGGGTATTTTGATGGTTGGTTTTGAGGATATTTCACTCTCGTAGGTCAGCCTTCCTTGTTTTTAGAGGTTTTTCCCTAAATGACCACCAATGTTTTATTGCTCAAGTTAAAAGTAGACTTAAAAACGTTGCTTTTATGACCACCAATTAGTTTTTGGACAAAACAACCCTTTTTCTTTATAACGATTTTACATGAATGCCTCCATCTTTCATGAGTACTGGTATCTTTTCCCTCTGTTTGTCTAAAACTCCACCATCGATCTTGTGACCTCAAGATGAGAATCTCAACTCCCTAATCTGCATTATCCCCAAATGGGGTATTTATATACAAAAGATGGGGTTAGTTATTTACCCTAACAACCCCCCTAACAACCCTTAACAATAATCTCTAACACCTCCCTCAAACTCACGATGTATCAACAATCAAGAGTTTGCTTACAAGAAAACGAAGACGAGGATGCGGCACAATCTTGGTGAATAGATTGACAATCCGTGCATTGGATGACACATATGGTAGAGAGATGGTGCTTGCTTTATACTGACGTTGGGTAAAGTGGAAGTCTATCTCAATATACTTCGTGCACTTATGGAACACTGGATTGATAGCCTTAGCAATATGTATAACACTTCTATTATCGCAGTGTAGAGGAATATAAGCATGACTCAACATCTAGGTCAAGAGGTAGACGTCGTAGCTAAATAACCTCAACCTGTTGGTCCTGTTGTATCAGCCATGCCATGGTACTCTACCGCAGTATTGGAGCGGGAAACAACCCCCTGTTTCTTGTTCCACTATGAGATGAGAGAATCACCAAGGAATATGCAAAAAACCTGTGGTAGATTCACGATCGGTGGGATCCCCCCCAATCAGCATCAGGTTAGGTCCGGAGCTCCAACAAAGATGTGACAAACATAAAGAGAGCGAGTCACCGTACCAAAACGATATTGAGTCAGACATAGGAAAGCAACGTACTGAGCTGAGCGAGGAACACTGATAAACTGACTCAGAATGTGAGCAAAATAGGCAATATCTTGACGAGAAATGGTCTAGTATACCAAGGCGCCAACCAGCTGTTGATACGGTGTAGGATTCGTATAAGGCTTATCATCCGTAGGTCAAAGCTTCACATGAAGATCCATCAGTGTATCAACCGTCCTAGTATTAGTAAATAGTAAGTGCCGCACAACTGAGAAGATCAGAAGCTAACTTCTGTTGCGATATCAAGTAGCTGCCAGAGGAGTACCCGATCTCAAGGCCAAGAAAGTAACTCAGATGGCCGAGATCCTTCATCTCAAACTGATACTGAAGGTGTTGTTTCATAGAAGCAATAGCAACCGCGTCATCACCTGTGGTGACCATGTCATCAACATATGGAAGTATAATAGCCCGACCACGAGAGCAATTGACAAACATCGCGTAGTCATTTGCACTCTCGGTAAAACCTGCTGTCGTGACTGCCTGTTGAAAGCACTCAATCCAAGTTCGAGATGCCTGTTTGAGTCCGTACATAGCACGCCGAAGACGATAAACGTGCTGAGGAGGAAAGGAAAAGCCCAATGGAGTCTACAAGTACACCTCATCAGAAAAGCCATCGTGAAAAAAATGCATTCTTCACATCCATCTGGTAGAGAGGCTATCCCCACATCAACGAGAGCGAACTGATGTCATCTCTGTTACCAGGGCAAAGGTCTCATCATAGTCGATACTCAATACCATATTCTTGAGTAAACTCACGAACCAAACAAGTCTTGTACCGCTCAATGGACCCATCCGAGCGAGTCTTGATATTTTAGATCCACTTGCAGCTAATGGAAACTTTGTCAGCATGTAGCGAAACAAGATCCTAGGTACGTGTCTATTGCAAAGCCTAAAGCTCCTCAGATATAGCCTGCGGCCACTCAGGAGACTGAATAGCCTGACGATAACTCTGAGGCTCCTGATAGGAGTGAATGACTGCTAGAATAGCATGAAACCTTGGGGAATAAATTGTAGTGATAAGAAATCCATCAAATCTAGCAGGTGGACGAAGCTCTCTCCAAGTGTAGCGGTGATAGGGCTCTGAAACCGGTACCAGGAGAGGTGATCTGTGTGCATGCAGAGGTGTTCCTGAAGGAGCATCTGCAAGAAGAAAAAATGGAGGAAAGCCACGAGTAGAGATCTCTGTGACCGAGGTAGGAGAAATAGCCGTGGTAGAAAGGCAACATGGCTAGGGGCAAGAATAATATGAGTGATGGGGGGAGGAAGATCAGGATCAAAAAGAAAAGATTGATCCTGAGAGGATACAGAGAGGAATGGAACACCCTCGAAAAAGGCGACGAGCAGAAGGATCGTTGCAACGATAATCTGTGTTCCTAACTAAGAAGAACACCTAACAGATCGAGGTAAAAGCTTGTTCTGTTGATGAGGTGGAAGAAGAACAAAACAATTACAACTTAAAGTCAGAGTGTACTGTAGTCAGGAGAAGACGAGTACAATCGCTCAAAAGGAGATCACTCAGAGAGAACAGATGAAGGAGTAATGTTGATAAGATAATTAAGAATGGCTTCAGCCCAGAAGGAACGAGGGACTGAAGCAAAAATGAGTGCCCGAGTAGTCTCAAGGATGCGTCGATACTTTCTCTCAGCTATACCATTCTGCTCATGGGTATGATGGCAAGACTTTTGGTTAAGTGTGCCATGAGAAAGCACGATCTCACGAACCTCAGAAGAGAGGTACTCTCGATTCTCGAGCACAGTCAGAGCGAAAAACCTTGATTCAATTATGAAATTGAGTGTAGACCATCTCCGTAAAAGGGCGATGGATCCTAGCAATTTCAGGTCTATGACACATCAAGTAAACCCAAATAAATCGTTATCAATAAAGCTGACATAGTGCAGAAACCCGATTAACGAGGGTGTGGGAACAGGACCCCAAATTCCAGAATGGACTAGGTCAAAATTAGATGAGTAATACGACGTACTTGGAGAAAAGGGAAGAGCCATATGTTTTGCCAACCTACAACCTGCACAATCCGTAAAAGATGTAAGGTACAAGAATCGAGAACACCAGAATGAAAAGAGTATTTAATCGAGATCCAGAGATATGACCTAGGCGTCCCTGCCAGAGATTCGCAACAAAAAAGGCTACTGCTAAAGAAAGGGATGATGGAGTCGAGGAAAAGGGAACATGCAGATACTTCAATTGGTATAATCCTCCCACTCTACGACCGATCTCAATCCTCTGGCCTGTACACGGATTCTATACAGAGCAAGAGGAAGCAGTGAATATCATAGTAAAACCAGAGTTTGCAAGACGGTTAACAGAAGCGATGCTCATTGATAGACGAGGAACATATAGGACCAACGAGATCGAAAAATGACCACGATGATCCGAGACTGATGAAATGCACCAGAGAATTGTGAAGTGATATAAGAGCAATCTACAAGAATTGTACCATCAATAGGCATGTGATGAAATGCACCAGAGTTCAGGATCCTTGGAAAAGAGGTACTAGTAGCAGACAGGGCTGTAGGTGCAAGAGCTGCTGGTGAAGTAGTAAACTCGGCTGATTGTAGTAGCTGCTGGAGCTGACTGGTAAGCGCTGAGAGCTGGGAATTGTTCGAGCTGGAGTCGGAGAGACAATGCCACGAAGTTCAGGAGATATGTCATGATCTGTCGATCCACTCGACTCCACTCTCTGACAACCTCAACAGAAAGACGAGACCCAAATGCTTTTGAAGGAGTTGAAGTAGCCTTAGAGTAGGATAAAGGCGGAAGTGTGGTTTTGGCTATATAGCCCCACAAGTCACAAGTTTCCAAATTAGAACGGACTGTGAGCGACCACACGACATAGTCGTCGGGTCCAGTAAGCTCAACGTTCATCTTTGGAAACACTTGGATATTTGGCACCTATCTAAAAAAAGAAGAGCCACTAGATCTTGAGCTTGATGATGAATCTGAGCTGGATGATAGAACCTATGAAACACGGACACTTCTTAGAGGGCCCCGTGTCCGTGTCGGACACGGACACGGCTCGGACACGTGTCGGACACGGTTCCGAAGTGTCCTGATTTTTTTTTGTCAAGGACACTGCTGGACACGGCTGGGACACGGCTAGGACACGGCCAGGACACGGCAGGGACACGACACATCCGTTGTTTGCATGCGATCGGGCATGAGTTGGATGATTTGTTTGGGGCATGGTGTAATGGACGATTGTGATTAAGATTTGGCTTTAACTTATATCCTCCAAAACTATAACATCATAGGATATAATTAATAGGGTTTTTCTTACAAATATTAAGATAATCTTTTAGCAATAATTCTAGAACTTTGTAGATTTTGTGGACTTTATTGGACGGTTGTCATTACCCTTATGACCTCTTGTGAGGATCCTATAGTACCAAATCCGACCCCATAGTAAATAAACTTCATTTTTCCCCCTTCAATTCAGATTTGATTAGATTGAATCAATGAAATTACCAAATGAGGAAATTTAGTAGTCAAATTGGGGTATTGTGCTGCCATTGAAATTTCTTAAACATAACCATACAGTAATTTCCCATCTAGTTGGAGCATGGTTTATGAATTATTCTTCGAAGTCAAGCATCCCTATGTAGTATTCATGTATTATATATTATTTATATAAGATTGTAAATATTAATTGCCGTGTCCTAGCCGTGTCGTGTCCTTCATTTTTGAGGAAATGCCGTGTCGCCGTGTCCATGTCGTGTCGTGTCGTGTCGCCGTACCCGTGTCTGTGCTTCATAGGATAGGACTGAGCGACTGTCCAACAACCTTATGTCGAGCACTGGATCTGAAGGGCTGGATGTCTAGACCCGATTTCATGGGCTGGATGATGGAGTGAATATATGGCGTAAGCGGAAATCTGGTTGTAGCGGAGATCCGATCGTGATAGAGGGTGCTCAGTTGGTGGGAAGTTTGATCCATATGTGGATCATGCTCGAATCGACGGAGGAGATCAGAAGTTGCCAGAGATTTGGATTCACAGTCGAGGCAATCGAGGATCCTCGTATGAGTGGATGCTAAGATCCTCTGCCAGATCAAGGTCTGCGTCAGAGATAATGTCACGACAGATCAGGCAGGCGAGGACGCCGTGGCAGATCATACTAGAGTAGGGTCTCGCCGGGGCCGGAGATGTCAGTAGCTGTAATTCATAGATCCTCCGGGGAGAGCAGTGTCAACGTCGTGACTGATTGATCCACTCGTCCGATTAGAGCTTCATCACAAATCGGAGCAAAACAAGAACCGATCACATCAGATCGAGCTGGATCCCTGCTGTTGCGTCGGCGATGACCAGAGTTGCTGGCGATGACCGTAGATCTACTGGGCTCCTCAGATGTGAGTCAGAGAGAGAATCCCTCGAAGGGGCTCTAATACCATGTGACCTCAAGATGAGGATCTCAACTCCCTGTTCTGCATTATCCCCAAATAGGGTATTTATATACAAGAGATGGGGTTGGTTAGTTATCCTAACTACTTCCCTAACAACACTCCTAATAACCCTTAACAATCTCTATCAGACCTTTTTGTTGTTCCCTTACCAGAGGTTTCGAAATCTCGAAGGTAAATCTTCTTGGACAACTAGGTTGCACGAGCATTGCAGTTGAGAAGTTGCCTAACGGCTAGCCTTTGCGGAAAACCCTCGTTATAGGTTTGTTAGCGAGTATACTCTAGTGAGATCCTCGGCGTGGATCACTCGCACTAAAAAACAAGTATAATGCCAAAAGGTGAAGTTGCATCAAGGTTTATACCTTTGAGTTCTGGAGTCGAGTCGGTGATAGACGGGAGGAAGAAGGTGAGGTTGCATCTAGGTTTATACCTTCAATGAGTTATGGAGTCGAGTCGGTGATTGTCGGTTAGAAGGTGAAGTTGCGTCAATGTTGCGTTAAGGTGTGTCAACCAAGGTTTATATCTTAATGAGTTTTGGAGTCGAGTAGGTGATGGTCAGGAGGAAGAAGGTGAAGTAGCGTCAAGGTTGCTGCCATGTGGTGTCAGAGTTATGGTTGGAAGGAAGAAGGTGAAGTTGGGTCTAGGTTGCATCAATGTTGCATTTAGGTTTATACCTCCACGAGTTTTGGATTCGAGTTGGTGATGGTTTGGAAGAAGACGTTGAAGTTGCATCAAGATTGCGTCACTTCAATGAGTTATGGGTTCGAGTCAGTGGTGGTTGGGATGAACTAGTTACCAAGTTGGAAGTCGAGAAAAAATTGTCCCAAAAAGTCGAAAAAATCAGGAAAGAGTAAAGAAATAAACGATAGAATTTTGAAATATATTTATGTTTAGATGTTCCAATAGGTTTTTTGAGCAGTACATGATGGAATTAAAAGGCGATTAATTGGGATTAAAGCATGTAAATCAGGATTAAAGTGCGTAAATCATGATTATTCACAAAATCATTATTTTTTCAAAAAAAAAAGGAAAGAGTCACGTAGCGAACGTCTGTTTAATATGTCGTGTTTTAATCACGACATGTTCAAACAATCAGAGTTCTTGGTAACACAAGGATGAAGTAGGTGAAGTTTTCTTAAGGTGTGTTAAAGTTACGGCAAGTTGCGTTTAGGTTTATAGCTTCATTGGTTGTGTTTGGCTTGCATGGAATCCTCATTGGAAGTCGACGAGAGTTTAATTTCTCTATTCCTTCATTGGAGGTTATCGGGAACCCCGCTACTTTCGTTCCTTTTTGCCGTGGAACCATTGTCAAAGGTCGTTGGGAGGTTGCTTTAAATTCCACAACTTGTGTTTCTTCTTACCGTTGAACCCTCATTGGAGGTTCACCAGGAGGTTGTCCCTCGTGTTTTGCCGGAGATCACCTAAGTTTGGAATGTAAGTCAACGTAAGGGAGTTACGTTGGAGACTCACGAAGAAAGAACTGATTTTTTATGTTAAGGGTATTTTGTCACAGAGTAAAATATGAACGTACAAGTGGTTCGACACGTGACAGTGGTTGTAAAAGTAACGTTTTAGGTTCTGTTTTTAGTTTGACCAATATGACACAGATGGTGGTCATTTAGGGAAAAACCTCTTGTTTTTGTTTGCAAGCAAATGTAATTTGAAGTACCGAAGTGCTTTTCTATCCTGGACGTACCTTTCTCGTTCTAATTGAGGCACTTCATTTATGTTTCTTTTACTCCTTTTAAATTATAAATTTCTTCAATTTTTATAGATAGGATGGGATTCTGGCTACATAACAACTTAATAAGTCCAGCCTTAAAAATTCCTGGTTATAGATCATATCTGGGGCAATTATTGTAATTTTGGTAGTAACTGTATGAGCTAAAACTTGGGAGTTGCATGAGGAGCCTACTATAAGACACACTGCCCTATCTTTTCTTTTATTTTATATGGTCAACTGCACTTTCCCCATCACCTTTAATCAAATATTTGTTCATCTTTCTCAACCCTGATCACTAGCTTCTGTTACCAGGTTATCTGGCCCAAACCCTGTTCCCCATGGAAAACGTCATGGTTATTAGGGACCCCAATGATTAGGGCCAACAGGTAGACTATTCCCCTTTGCGTAATTTTTCCTCTGGATTACATGCAAATGCTTTAGGTTTGCTTGTGTAGCACATAATCATTTTGTATGGCTGCTATCTTTAACCAAGCCTGCCCGTCGATATTAGATTTCTAATGCACCTCTTTTTTTCTACGTTTGTTGCCTTTTCCCCCTCCGATTACAACAGCTGAGGTCTATGAAGCCCGGAGCTAGCCTATGTTGAAGCCTCAAGCCTAAACTAGAAGACCTGATGAACAGGATCCGAGATAATATTGTCCCTATTTGGAAGCTTCGTTTAGGAGGACCAACATGCGATCGATATGTACTATTTGATTTCCTGCTGGCCTTTAGCCTTGTCGTTGAACTTATCTAGTATCCCAAAGGGCCTATATTCAAGCCCAACCTTATGTTTGGAAGCATTTGTATTAACTTCAAAGTTTTATCATAACATGCACTTAGACCCTCTAGTTATCTTATTGTGTATGCTCGAAGTTCAGTAGTTTGTCTTCAGTATTAAAACTGGATCCTATTATCAGAACTTTTGTTGGCAAGTTGACTTGTGGTCTGCAGGAGTTTAAAATATTATAATCTATTGTTTTGTTGTTTGCTTGAAATCTTATAATGATGCCTTCAATGTTATTTCACATTTCTGGCAGTTGTCTATGCATGCCATGATATGTGCAAGCCTATGATGAGAACCAGCTGATTACATCTTTCTCAGTTTACACCAATTGTTCACCTCTAGGAGGTAAGGCTGCTTTGGAAATTCCCTTTTCTCATGAAGGATGGGCTTCAATGATTGTTTAGATTAATCTTGAAGGGCTGTTGAAGGGGGACCATCCGTGCCCTCATTGCATGATAGGCGAAGCAATTGAAGTTAGGGGTTTTAAATCAGTTCAATGTATGGGCATGTCATTGAGTGAAACTTTTTTTGGAACCGTATTTACTGAATTAACTAGTATATAAGTTTGGCAAGTATATTGAATAGGGATGATATTTTCAAAATATTTCTATTTTGAATTAGTAATTAGTTTCAATGCAATCAATTTTGCAGGTCCTAGGAAGTATGGATTTCTGCTGAACGAGCTGGTAAGCATTGCTAAGTTATGACTTTAAAATATTTATGCTCTCATCTCATGATCCTGGAGTTATTAGAGAAATGATAGGTCAGGATACAAGGTCACTTAGCAACCCCAGTTATCGTGAATTTTAGTTTAGTTCAGGTCGGTGACATTATTCTATTTGTGTAATATGTAGTTTGTCATCGTTATCATCATGCCATTTAATTGAACTAATAGTAATTTCACTTGTTTTTGTCTAAGCAGGATTGACTTCATACCTAGGACACAATGATTATATAATTGTTTTTTTACCTTTGTGTTAATCTGGTTCTGATCTGTTTACATTTACAGCAACAATTGTAGATATGGAAAAACCGTTGACTGATTATTTGAGTGCTAAGTGAGATTATTACCCAAATGACAAAATAAGGGACTAATAAATTAGTCCCAAAATAATTTAGACAACAAAACTTAAGAAGCTTTGGTAACTGGAAATACAAAAAATATACTTTTTAAATGTGCATCACATTTGCATAATTAAAACCTACTTTAGTATCTTCATTTTAATTGGAATAGAAGAAATCTGCAGATGACAAAAGTCTAATCCTTACTATATAAATAGAAGTTTTAAATTGTCCTTGATGTATATGTTGCACACTTCTATGTCCTTTATGACTCATTAGATAATACATCTACACTAACATTACGATCTTTACTTGATCAGATATTCAGATATATTCTGCCTAATCTCTCACTCGTCCTCTCTTAATATCTCCCTCCATGTAATCCTACTCTTATACAACAATCCCTCCGGCAAGTGTTCTCTATTAAAAATATCTGCATCCCTTGCAGTGCCTCATAAATCAAGCATGGATACACACTTTGGAACACTTAGATGATATTTCTTCCCTATCTAGGGATGTAGAGCTTCACATAACATGTATTTTATGCATGCTGTTCTGATGCACAACAATCTAAACAAAAAATATTTATTGATGTAAACAAGGAAGATTTTTGAAAATCTTTTAAGGTTGAAATTTCAACCATGCATCTAAGATCTAGCATGCATCATGTTAGATAAGAAGATCTAACATGAATTCATAAGTACAAAATGAAGAAGCATGAAGTAGCTTGAAAATTTCAATGCATGCCCTATAAATAAAGAAATATCATGCCACTACGCACAACCCCCAAAGCACCAAAAATAAGTACCTAAGCCCCAAGGGCTGTTGAACATATCAGGGAAAACCCACTGTAATGCTCCTTTTAAATAAGTAGATTTGGTAAAATTTCACTACTGGCCAGCAATTGCCCGTGGGAGTGGCTTTTGGTGCACCGTTTTGTGCCACCCCATGTGTGGTTGGCTGATCGTGCCGCGATATATCATGAAATATCGACTTGGAGAATACGTCGGTCGGTATTTCGTGATATATCACGATTTGTCTGTTGTTTTCATACCGACCAATATTGAGGGCTGTATTTTGTTTCAGTACATGAGAAAGGAAACATTTTAGGATATTTTCTGATATAGTTTGATTTTTCGAACCTTGACGTAAGTTATCGTACATCGACAAAGAAAGAACTTTGAATATTTCTTATTGGTAATAATTGTAGGAGCATGCCTGTTAGTAACATATGATGCACGATACGTCCCGTTTGATACGTGTCCAATCGGGGGAAGACAATACACTCCGTTCCTACGTATCGTTTTTCACCGTATCTTTTGGCACGTGGTAAGTATTATATGATAAGTTGAAATGGTGTGTATCGTACAATACACTAACAATGAGAGCTTCAGAATTTGGTTTGTATTCAAACTTTGTGGTACATGGTACTTATCAAATGATGCACTATACAAATGATGCATGAAATTGAGGGCTATGTGTTTTGGTTTGTTTGAAACTTCTTATATGTTTATTTTTCGTCTCTTAAATTTTGAAAGGGCTATATCTGGCCCCCTAGAGTTATAAAAACACTTATTAACCCTTAGATTTAGGAGTGATTGCGGGTTTTGAGATACTATTTTGGGGTTTCACAAATCTTCTTCTAGGTCTTTAGGGTTGTCGAAATCAGATGCCATTTAAATTTTTTTTTTGGAGTTTAGTGGGGATGAAATACAAACCACTTTTTTCAGGCTGTGAAGAGTTTTGGAGAAAGTGCCTGTAGAGATTCAGAAAGAGCCGCTAATAGAGTTAAGTTCAAATTTATTTGTCCAGTGCCTCATAATCGATTGTTTTATACTTAAAATGGTAGCTAAAGGGAAGAATAAAACTGGTGAATGATAGAAAAATATATAGCTAGATCATAGATCATAATTGCATGGTTTGTTTTTTGATACAAGTATAAACATTATATTTTGTGTAGTGTGGTGTTACATTTGATGGCAAAAGTCAAATTGTATGTAATAACTTAATTTAACAAGAATGCATGCAATTTTTAACAAGCTAATGATCTATGTTCAAAACAATTCATAATATCCTATGTCTCTCAAACCAGACGTATATCAACAATCTTTCTAGACAATTGGCAATGGCTTATGTATGCACTATAATCAGGAACACACACTTGTTTGGATAATCAAAGCACATCATGCAAACAGACTCAGACATGCATATGTAAGTGCTTAGTAATGCCATGGAACCAATGCAAAAAACAAAACACACAAAATAACAGAATGATAGGTTTATCAAATCAAATCATAAATAAAGTCGAGCATGCAAAATGACCCAAAGCTACGCCTAAAACCATAAGCCAAGGTACATGAATGAGATGTTAAGTGGTGGAACACTTGCCAAAAAACTTCATAAGATAGGTGTGCCTTAGGTAAGTCCGTGTGTCTGTATGTATGAAATCTAGCTTATCTTGTCCCATCCACATGGTATTATGATGTGCAATAGATGGTGTACTACCAATAAGATGCCTTCCTAAAGTTTGTCCTAAGATTCAGAGCACGCATCGCCGGATGACTAACTTTGTTCTTAGGAAGGTGATGATTATGATGTGGATTCTTATGGTTTAATTGAAACTTCTAAACTTGTGATAGTGTGGCTTGATGTGCCCTTTATCCCACAAAGAAATACTGGAACAAATTTGAGAAGATGTAGAAACATGGGATTTCCTTGCAATAGAAGCAACATTAGCACACACAAAAACTGATTTGGTTGTCAACTTAGACGAACTACGTCCTTCAAAGCCTCTATACCTCGATGCTTGTTCAAGATCATTGTTCTACTATTCCGCTTCCTAGCTATCTCTTCCGACTAATTTAAGGCTAGATCAAATTGACCGTTCTTGTGCTTAAGAGACTCAACATTGATCCTAAGAGATTGGCCCTCATTTCTCGATTTCTCATTCATATTCTTGAGTGAGGCTCTCTCTTCTTTCAACTCACCAGTACAAGCTGACATCTCCTTCATGTAAGCCTGGAGCAATGTGATGACATTATCATTTTTCTTGTTCTTTTCCTAGAAGTCATTCACCATGATGCTCAGCTTGGCATCTATAGTGTGGAATTTGAGCACTTCGTGAACATGGCCTTGTATCTCCGCAAAGTTAAGCTCCTCTTGAACAGACTCACAAGTGGTATCACTTTGCTCAGACAATTCAAGACTAGGACCATAGTAAGGAGATGAATAGGGAGATGAAACAGAAGCTGTTAACTTGCTTATTGTCAGAAGATGCATCTTGCTCAGACTCGGACACTTATATAGATGGAACTATGGCTTTTATATAGATGGATAGAACATTTGTAGGCATTCGTGTTACAACGATGAATGGTAAAGAGAGACCGGGCGCTATGATAGGACATGGCTTCTCTGGTGCTCTGATACCAACTTGATGTAGGCAAGTCGATCATTACCTACATTGCTTGTACATGGCTTCTCTGGTGCTCTGATACCAACTTGATGTAGGCAAGTCGATCATTACCTACATTGCTTGTACATGGCTTCTCTGGTGCTCTGATACCAACTTGATGTAGGCAAGTCGATCATTACCTACATTGCTTGTATACCCTTTTGAAAACACCAACAAACAAATACGAGTTAGACCCCATTAGAGGCACAAGTCTCACTGAAGAGTCAATTTGGGTAAGAAATCTCATATATGCGGTAACGTCATGCACATGGCTTACACAAAGGTCATGTGCATGCGCATGGACATGTCCATTATTGTGTATTGGGTATATTTTCCTCTAGGGTCATTTCCCAGTTCATGCACATTGTCATGCCCATGTTCATGTACATGATATACCTAAGACTCAGCATCCTGCACTAAGGGCATGTTTGTATTCAGTATAAGTAAGATATAGTAAAGAAAAATAAGTGATGTTACAGTAACAACTACAAGTAAGACCTAATCTCATGTGGTTGTTTGTATTCAATCGTGAAGTAAACTGTATATTTATTTTACTTTACAAAAGCTTGTTTGTTTTCACCAATAAAGTAGGCTCATTATTTACATATGATCTCCTGATATCAGATCCTAGCTTGTCGCCAGCGTTGGGGATGGCGATCAGACCTCCACAGCATTGGGGAGTAGAGAGAGAGATAGTATCTGGTATACCCATCTCAGCTTCTGGAGAGAGAGAGGGAGGGAGGGACCGGCGTTGGTCATCGGGCTTGCACAACGTCCTCAAAAGTAGCGTTGGCAAGGGGAAAACATGATGTCGGGAGGGGGAGGGGGCCACGGTCGCAGAAAAAGGTAAAGTCAACATAAACAGATACAATTATTAAATATTTTATTTGGAATTATCCAAGCAACTCAACTGTTACTAGGAAATGACTAGTAATTGTTGTGAGTTTACCAAATAAAATGTGAACACTAACAAAGAAAAGGCAAATTTTCCGGGGAGTTATTTTAGTAGATCTTACTTCGACCGAATACAAACATGCCCTAAAGGGATCACTCAAACTTAATTTTTTGAAATCCAGAAACTATTTCTATAAATTGAACAATGTTTTATTTATGAATGCAATGTAATTTATACACGAGAGCATTTAAAAACTTCTCCAGGCGTCGAAATCGAAGTCTCGCGATCGTTTTGTCTCACTGTTTTTCTCTCGGGCGGTGCAGAATCGAATCTCGGGCTCGGCCTTTGGCGAGGATAAAAAAATGCTTTGCGCTTCTGCAGTTGGTAGGCATCGAACCATTGTCTCTCTTGTGCAGTGGTACTCGCAGGTGTCACTCTAACCAGAGCATGTATGTCGTCTCGAAGAAAAAAAATCATTGAAATGAACAACAGCATGGAAAGAACCACCCTGGCCGAACATCCAACAATGCCTCATCGTCCATCCGGTGGCGAGTGGGTTGAAGATGAACATTGGGTACGGATTCAGAAGGGTTGGGAGGACGGATCAATGACGCAACCTGGCCTTTGCAATTGATCCCGATAAGGAGAAACCAGTGCTCTCGCAGAGGCCGTCGATCAACACCCATATTTAGAGCTGATGATGGTCCCCAAGTGCCACCTTGTTTGAAGGAAGTATCTATATCTTCTGAGAAACACATTGCTGATGTCTTTAGGAAAACCATGTCAGCATCATGGGATGAATTTCTTTCTCTCTCTCTCTCTCTCTCTCTCTCTCTCTCTCCAATGAACCTCTTAGAACCCTCTCAACATGCACTTGTTGATAATGGCCTTCAATCCTAATTCAGAGTTGATACTCAAACTAGTAGAAATTAGAACAAAAAGAAAATAGTTGATGGGGATTGCGAAAACATTATTCTTCCTTATTATGAACTGAGGATTCACTTATTCTCTCTCAATAAAGAACTTTTTTTCAAGTTCAAAGTAAAAAATTAAGGGTTTATATGGGCCATTATTATAAATAGGGGGTGGAAGGGTGTGGTTGTAGCGGTTTGTTTAACTGTCTGGTCCAGGTAGTGTTCTGTACAATCGCTCGGGTCCAACAGCCGACAGAAACACCAAGGTACAAATAATTGCCTTTGATCACACGATCTGGATCCAAGCAGGTCTAACAGCCACAATGTGATCCGATGGGGAAAAGAAAAACTACTGGCTTTTGCGATGATGAGCACGTGCAAAGTAGATGGCTCAAGAACAAAACAAAACTTTCTCTTGTCCATCTCAAACAAGTGAAGTAGAGGAGTTTTTGTTTATATACTTATCCAACTTAGGGGTGGCAATGGGTCGGGTTGGGTTCGTGTCTAGTTTCGGGTCGTGTCCAAAACCCCTTGACCCGGACCCAACCCGTTTAACTAATCGTGCCTAAATCCTAAACCTGTACCCGATCTGTTTATAAACGGGTAGACCCGTTTACCGCACGGGTTTATTCAGTTGACCCAATCCGACTCGACCCGACCTAACCCGATAGACCCCAATAGACCCGATGATACTATATATTATAGTATCGGATTGCGGGTAGACCCGACCCGACACGATCCGTTGAATTTTAAACGGGTCTTCCCGGGTCTATCGTGTTTAGACCCTAAACCCAGACCTGACCCGTTTATTGAACGGGTCTATCGTGTCGACCCGTTTACGACCCGAACACATTTAGCCCTAACCCAGACCCGCTAACTTCGTGTCGGGTCTGCCGTGTCGGGTCCGAAATTGCCAGCCCTAATCCAACTAGTTTCCACAAGGATACCCCTAAAAAAAAAAAAAATGGAAAAGAAGAAAGAAAGAAGAAGATATCATCCACAAAAAGTAATGGAACCAAAAAGATTCGTCCAAAAGCAAAATGAAAGAAAAGCAAAGGACTTTCCTACAAATTTAAAATTTAAACTCAAAGCATTTTAATACTTAAAAATTTTCGACAGTAATAACCTCAACCCAACACTCCGCAATCTTGTTCTAATGACCACCGAGTATTTGGGGGTCCATAGGTTCGTAACATCTGAAATCACATGTAAAGTTGGAACTCCAATCCAATCCAAACTAAACATTAATCGAAAACCATATCAAACTAAATTACACCCTTGATCGACCTAATTTGCCTCCACCATCAATTTCTACGTAAACTTTTGTCATCTCAAAATCACAAAGATGTTAAATTCTTGCAGAATAGTACGTACTTTTAGGTTTTAGATTTATCTGAAGGAATAATGCATTTTCATCCCCATTAGAAGTATAATTACTACAACGATAGAGAGGAACTCCCACTACTTGATACAATGTAATGAGAAGGGCCACTTTCAAAATAAGCCCTTCTCCATCTTCATCTTGACCCATCACTCTTTATAGTGCTATATGACCTTAATTAGGACCCAACCAACTAGCTAGCTATTAACGTATAACTACGTACATAAACCAATATTAGAGGTGGCCGGGGGCCATCAACGGAGTTGAGCTCCGCTGTAGGTTTGGCCGAAGGACCAGCCGGCGGGGGCCACGTTGTAGGAGACGAGGGACCGGCCGTCGCCGGTGGTGATCTTGAAGGAGAGGGACTGGCCGTTGAGGTAGGCGTTGCTCTGCCAGTTCTGGCCCCAGTTCCTGCTCATGGCCTGCCACCCGGTCCTGGAGCCCTTGATGGACACGGCATGCACGTCCCCGGCCCCACCCACGTTGGTGATGAGCACCAGGTTGAAGTAGGAGTGGCCGTTGATGGTGAACCTGATCCCTCCCCTCTTCATGCAGGCCACCCTGCACCCAAATAACCAAAACCCAACCAATTGCCATGAGAGAGAGAGAGAGAGAGAGAGAGAGAGAGAGAGAGAGAGAGAGAGAACAGAAGACAAGCATGTGGTGAAGAAAAGTAAAGTTGAGAGAGAGAGAGAGAGAGAGAGAGAGAGAGAGAGAGAGAGAGAGAGAGAGAGAGAGAGAGAGAGAGAGGCATGTGGTGAAGAAAAGTAAAGTTGCATAGTTTAGTCAAGAACAAGAGCTCAAAATGCAAGCTGGCCCACCATTGGACAAGATAGCAGATTGCATAGCATTGGTGTAGGGGATTTGGTTTGTGAAAGATAGGGAAACCTCCAAATGGGTATCATCAACAAAGGCAACCAACAAAGTAACCCCATGATCTTATGAATTATGAAAGAGGAAAAATTACACTTTACCCCCCGATGTTATTTTTGCACCCAAAATCATCCTCCCCAAACTAACGAAGAGATCCGGCGGAATTGCCACATATGAAATCGAGCACAATTTTGCAGAGAAGCATCACACTTGTTTCTCGAGAAGAGATGAGAAACATGCTCAATATCATTAGTTCTTTCGTCCATAATCATCCGGTTAATAAATAGCTAATTAAAAACAACAATTTGTCCCCCTCAGTACAAACTATAAGGTCTCGCTTGGTAGCCAATGGCTTACAGGGGGGGAATGGGTTTCAATTTCCCTTTCTGGAGGGGAATAGGATACACTGGGGGAATACGTGTCCGTTTTCCATTCCCAAGTCACCAAATCTTGTCTACCAAAGGTGCCATATTTCTTTAGGAAAAATTTAAAAAACATTTCTTGAACTATACACCTCATTTTATATTGGTCCCTTATTTTTTTTTTTCTGACAATTTGATTCCCGAACTATGCTTCGTCTGCATTTAGCCCCTCTGTCAACTTTTCCTTCCGAAAATACTCGTCTTAGTAAGCATAAGTTAAATATTCTAAAACAATTTTAAGTTTTATTGAAAATTAATAAGGATATTTTTTTGAGATAAAAAGTTGACAGAGGGGGTTAAATGCAGATGGAACATAGTTCATGGATCAAATTGTTAAAAAAAATTAAGGAACCAATATAAAATGTATTGTATAGTTCAGGGAAGGTTTTGATAATTTGCCCATTTTTTATTGTCACGTGAGAATTTTGGCTCCATTTATCATTTTCAAGTTGTGAAAACCCGCCAACCAAAAGAGATGCAAATGCTAGTTTTTTTCAAAATGTACACATCTAACTATAGGGCTAGTATTTTTTTTGGGTAAATTATAGTCCCCAACCCTAAAGTTTAGCTCAAAAACACTTAACCCCCCTATAGTTAAACAACTACATTGTGCCCCTTTCAATTCAGTTTTGATGAGATAAAAATTACCAAATGATAAAATTAAGTAGTTGACAAAAGGAGGGTATTGTGCTAACATTTCAAACTTTAGGGAGCTAATTCGAACAAAATAAACTACAGGAGGTTAAGTGTTTTTGAGCTAAATTTCATAGGGGAAAGTGTGATTTATCTTTTTTTTTCTTTTCTAAATGAAGTAATCCATGGCTAACAACAGGGTTTAAATGTTTTCTTTCTGAAACTATAGGTATGGATACGAAAAAAAAAAAAACTTCAAGAGGGTTAACTGATTTTAGATGAAATTATAGGGGGCAAAGAGTAATTTTGTGTATGCTAAAAATGTGATTTTTTTTCCTATTAACATAACTTAACATTTTCTTTCTTTGTTTAGCCACCTTTAGCTTCAAAGAACCAAACACCCCCCCCCCCCCCCCCCATTAGAGCTGAAGTACCACCAAACATCCAAGCTAAAAAGGTGGCTGAGAGAGAGAGAGAGAGAGAGAGAGAGAGAGAGAGAGAGAGAGAGAGAGAGAGAGAGAGAGAGAGAGAGAGAGAGAGAGAGAGAGAGACCTTCTATAAGCAACAGGCACAATCAGAGAGAGAGAGAGAGAGAGAGAGAGAGAGAGAGAGAGAGAGAGAGAGAGAGAGAGAGAGAGAGAGAGAGAGAGAGAGAGAGAGAGAGAGACCTTCTATAAGCAACAGGCACAATCCCAGCCCTGTACTGAGCAATGTGCTGGAAGACAGGCTGGGAGAGGTCAAAGTGCTGCAGGGGGGGGTTGCACCACCCCCCGGCATTGTTGGGGAGGGCATTGTTGGGGCGGGCAGAAGTTGGTGGCGGTAACCACAATCGCGCCCGGCAGGCACCACCTCCGGTCACCCACGCACCTGATCAGGTAACAAGCCCGCAGCTCAGCCCCCCCGTTGAAGAGGGCGGTGCTCAGCGCCGCCGTGTTGGTCCCATACCCTTGGCTATACAGGTTCCCGTACCCACAAGCCCCTCCTGCAAAACCCAAAACCACCCCAATCAAAACAAAACATCAATCGATCACCACCGTCAAACCATCGAGCTACATCAACATACCCATCGTCCCAGAGGCATCACCCCCCTCCATAGAAAGGTGGCATGACCGTTGGACCATCCCCCTCCATACCCCAACAGCAGGGGAGAGCAATGGGAGTTAAACCCACCAAGAGAATCCAAAGAAAACCCATGCTAAATGATATGCAGAGGAGGAGGATGAGGATTGTTTGTGTTTCAGAGGAGAGAGGAGGAGGGGGGGGAATAAATAGATGTTTGAAGTGGCAGGGTTTTTTATTAATTCACCAACCTTTCCAACTAACTCCTAGTCAGTGAGAGTGGCTCAAGTTAGTAGTAAAACCATCCTAGGGGTGGTTTTGGGGCTGAAACCGTGTGGTTTTGGAGGTACCCAGGTGGGATGAAACCACCCAGGAAACCACCAAAACCAGGTGGCTTTGCTTGTGAGCTAAAAGCAGGCAAAAGTACAAACTACCCACATGTGTGGGATGGGACCAAGAATGCTGTCAAGTGCAAACAGAGCCCTTTCACTCTCTTTGGTCCCCTCTCTGCTTTTACTCTTTCTTTGACTGCTGATGTGTATTAGCAGGGAATCCCTAATTTAGAATGCTGAAATGGACCCAATCCAAGGTCGGGTTAAAGCTCACTAGCCCAAGCCTAGCCCGAGATTGGGTTCATCGGGCTGACCAGATCGACAGGGTCAGCTGGATTTGACAAGTAGGGCTTGGCCGATTTCAACCAATAAGCACTAGTAAGTGTATGGATTGGTTTAGGAAACAAGTTGGGGTCAGGTTGCTCGAAGCCTTTGCGCAAGCACAACCCGAGTTGCGTTCTGGTTAGAACTTTTCGACCCAAGCCCAATCCATACATGAAAAATCATAATCCCGAGGCTCGGGTCGACACGCCCGAATCGCAGAGCAGAGTAACAACTACTGCATATCACATCAGAAGCCTCTCATTGAATGAAATCTCTGTGCTTGCATCTCCTCCTCCTCTGCACATGGGTGCATTGAATAGCAGCTAAGTGAGAAGCAGAGCACATGAGAGAACAGAGAAGGCAGCCCAGTTGTCCATGACATTGAGCTCAAACTTGTGTTTCTCTTCCTCTCCATGGTGTGAATCCAGAAGGGGGGGGGGGGGGGGGGGGGGGGGGTTGGTGGCTCTGGTTATTAATAAGGAAAACCCATGACTTGTTAGTTGTCACTCATCATCCACCATGTATAACTCTCTCCCCTCAACTGCTTTGCTGCTGCAAGC